>OX637888.1:11200000-11800000 GCA_951802675.2 Boloria euphrosyne
TTAGGGGCTACATCTTCATAAATTGTGTCATAGCTGTTACCGAATACCGTATGAGAAAATTACAAGTAGGTACTTTCTGAGATTTCGAGCTGTTTTACTTTGTATATATTGTCTCTTTTATTACGGTATAGTTGGTACCAAAATTGGTATCGCGCTCGCTTGGAAAACCAAGAGAATTTTTCAGATCCTGGGTTCGGGTTCGGGTTCAGATCCTGGTTCTTCATCTTTAATATTTTCAGTGTGAATCATTTCTAGTGTTTTCATAGACAGAAAGTTTTCGAAAGCCATGTGTGGACTACACATTACGCCATTCTCCAGCGTGGTGGAATACGGCCTGATCTCTAGTATGCAAAGGAGGCCGTGGTCCAGCTGTTGGGCGTTGAAAAGGGCTGAATTCATACATACATAGATTGTATAATTAATTTAATAAACAAATTATAAGTGAGACATAATTAAATCACACTGCCAAGGTCGAAAATCTGGACTACGTTAATAAGCACGACCTTGTTCGCAAGTCGGAAACATTGCGAGAAAAAAACGTTACTTTGTTTATATTTTTACATTAAAATAAAAGCACAAGTGTAATAAAAATCCAGCGTATTTAATTTTTTATATAATTGAATGTCAAGTTTTTTGGCCTTGCTTTGGGTTGCCAACACATAGTGTAAATTGCCTAAGAGGTACCTGGTCTAGAGTAATTATGTAAAAAGTGGTAGTTTTATAAACTAAAACACTACATCTACGTTTATAATAATAATTTATATTAATTAACAGGTACAGTTTGTAAGTATGCTAGTGTGAATGTAGGAGTGAACAACTAAAACTGCACATATTTAAAATAATCTTTTTAATTATAATATAAGCATACTAGCAATTCACCTTCGCTCTACTCGGTAAGAATGAGTTGATAGTAATAAGTAAAAAATAAAAAAAAAACAATAACAAAAAGTAACTGTTAAATGCACTACTAATTTTAAAATAAAATTTAGTAATTTTTGATCCCAAAAATCAGGTAAGATAATTATGATAACTTAGATTTTCAAAACTTTAATATCCTTATATATAAATAGAATAGAGAAATACATACTGACATATCTTTTCTGCCTATGGAAGTCCTTTTACGAATTCTTCAACGTAATCTGACCCAAGCAGCTTTACGAAATTAATCATTTTTGTGGGAAATAAAAATGTTATTAGATATATTTGAATAAAAAAGCACTTTAAAGGGTTTGTAGAGGTCACTTTTATGATCGAAACACCATAAGACAGAGTGGACGAAATTGGAAAGGATTCAAAATATACTAAGTCATGGCATGACTCTACATTAAAATGGACGAATATAGGAAACCAAAATAAATTATGCAATTGGTCTTATAATATGAACAAAATTATTATCTGTTTCTATTATACTTAGGGCCTGTTTCACAATGTCCAAGTAAAGTCCTAAATAAGCTACTTGCCACTTATCTGACATTGGCGAAGTAATTTGTGCTCAACTGGCACGCTTGAAGCCATTAACAAGAGAATTGAATTGAATTGAAAGCTGGTAAATAAAGTGTCAAGTAAATTATAGTCATATCATCTGCCAAATAAAGAAGTTATTCGGTTGTTATGTTACTTGACAGTTTTATGTGTCAAATAATTTATTTGTTAATTAGTTATCCAATACTTTACTTGGACATTATGGAATAGGCCCTAATATTAGCCTAATAGTCGAAGTTAAATCATTTTCTTATTGATAAAGTTTGTCATTAAGGCGTTATGCAGTGGTAGCTCAGTGGTAACGCGCACGTTCAGGAAGGCGGAGTGAGGCGGATTCAAGTCCCCGTCACGCAATAATGACATTATCAAGTGTATATAATTTCCAACATGATTACCACTTGTACACAGTTTAAGATAAACATGTGCTTTAATACTTAAATTAATTAAAACACATGTTTAATCAAAAAACAATGTTGAAGTCGCTAATTAATTACAATACAAACATTATATTGTAAAGAAAAACAGTTTCTCGAAGTTTAAAAATCTTTCATCTATTCTAACAAAGCAAAGTGTAAGCAAAGTGTTCGAAACTTTTAGAGTATATTACTCTAATGAAATTGATTAGTCTTGTATATGACAAGATACTTTTTAACAGATTTACTAGCATTTTCCTACGCCTCCGCCCGCGTATTATATATTATTGTAAAATTACATCTATATTATATAATAAATCTATATATGTCTATATATAATAAATCTATATATGTGCTTAAGCTATAATATACCTATTTCTGTTCATCAAAATCCGTCTATTTTGCTTCAAAAAGTATCTATCATTCAACTCCAAGTATCAATACAACCTGTTTAAATTTGGCGTCTTTAATATTAGTGGAACTAGATCTAGGTTTAGGTGTAAATATTTTTGTCCGCTGGGCAAACTGAAGATGAAAATTCGCCTGAAAATTTCATCAAAATGGCTACAGTCGTTTCGGTGTTCATAGAGAACATACATACACAGCGCCATCTCTACATAGATGTGCATATCACGACACAAAATAAATATTATAATTTAGAAATACCTAAAGTTCCCAGTAAACAGTTAACCAAACATTATCAATTATACGAATTTCCAATTACAATTAAGGTTTATTGAAAGCTTTTGTCGAAATACTCGTCTCTGGAAATAATCAATGAGATATTTTAGTGGTTAATTATGTTTGTGGGCGTGCGATTTCTAGTGCTAGTTCAGTTTAGAGCAAGTGGTGAAGGTATAATTCATATTATGCTTTGTTTAATTATGAAATTCATTTTCAGTTTAGTTATAATATTTGCTTTGCAGATAAAGGTAATCTCATTTGGTTAAGTATTTCAATAGTGTAGGTTTATTACCTTTACTGCATAGAAGTTATATGGCTGTAGTTTTAAATTCTTGATTTCGAAAACTTATGTTCAAAAAAAATATTGTTTTTACGACTGATCTCTCCAAATCCTAATCTAATGCCATCATTCTATGACAGAGAAAAAAAATACTTTAACACTTATATGTAAGTGCACTTGTGTGTATATAGTGGTACATTCTAATATCTTCTGCGTACATAGCTTCGTTTGGGGATGTCTTAATCGAAATCGATCAAGAAAAGTTCCTATTAGACTTACTTGTAATTTGCTATTGTAAATGATCTTTTATTTTAATAAAAAACGACAATATTTCCTTAGTCTAACGAAATAAAGTAAAAAAGAAAACATTTAAACTGAAAAGTTGGTAAAAACCATTAATCAGATAGCAGCTCATATAAATGCAAAAAACAAATAAATAAAAGTGCTATAAAATTTACTAAGTCACAAGCACTAGACCTACATGTATATTTATCATCGCTCACGACTCACTGCGCAGCTAAGATTTCCCAAAGGACGTACAAGGTCATGTCGAATTCAATGCGAACCTCTGATATCATATCATTTGTATACGCTACTATCACAGTCTTGTACTTTCTATTGTCATTCCACGAGAACATAGAAATACTAAGTTTTGCTTGCAGATTTACTAGACTTATTTTTTTAGCAAACCCCGCCCGCTTTGCTGGGCGTAAGTTAAAATATAATTAACAGTTTTTATAATTTTCTTATAAAGTAATAGTAGGTAAGTTACTCCTTATAACATTTAAGAAATAAAACTATTTTTTTATTATTTTTTTTAACATTAGCCGTCTGCTAGTGAAAGTCCTGTCAAAATCGGTTCAGCCATTTCAGAGATTTCCCTGAACAAACCAACAGATTGATAGACGGACAGAAAAAATATTAAAAATAGTTTTTTTGATGTAAGTACCGTATATATACTTTTATATACATAAGTGAAAAACTGTTAATTTGTAAGTAAAAACAGACACTTCATTTTTATTTATATGTACTCATACTTTGCTTCTTGAGATCGTAGTCATGACGCCTTTCTCAATTTTTTTATTTGACTGACCGTTAAACATTTTTTTATCTTTTTAATGAAAATAGCAATTTACCATTGGTTTGTCCAACACAAACCACTAGTCAGATTTTTATGAAATTTTCTTTGAAGCTGTTCCGGGTCATATAACATACTTCCTATTGCGGGAAAATACTCTATAAGTACCCGTTAATATGGATCTACTTAATACGAACCCGAGTGAAGTCAGGATGAGTCACTAGTATACTACATAATTTTATCATATACCAACAGCTAACCTATCTCCCAGAATGGGAATATTTAGTAAAACTGACCGCGTACAATATACCGCCGCTAATATGATAAGGGTACCTTCGCTTAGCTGGGAATTTAACGTACGTTTTGGCCTTGTACGGGAGATCCTTATGTTTACAATAAAAATGTATATATATATATATATATATATATATATATATATATATATATATATATATATATATATATATATATATATATATATATATATATATATATATATATATATATATATATATATATATATATGTATATATATATCAAGTACTGATCGATGCTTTTTTTCCAAAGCCCCCGACGAGATTTGAACCCGCGACCGCTGATACTGACAGTTTCAAACGTGCCGTACCAATCGGATAGAAATACTGCGTTTTTTATCTACTATACATACATATAATAAAACTAGCGGTGCCCGCGGCTTCGCTCGCGCTAAGAGTGAATAAAATAAACATTTTTGCTTATATACTGTTACTTATAATGTACCAAGGACTGATTCCCCATTTAAAGTTCTGGCCCTCTTTTCTGAAAACTAATGTGTAGCATCCTGCCGTGCCGCCACTGCTGCGCTTTCTAAAACTTATTTCCTATTTTTAACCAATTTTGCTACTATGTGTATCATAATTTCTTTGTGTGTTTTTCGTTAATGATAAACTGATGTACGTGGTTCATTGTTATGGACTTATGGTAAAAATTACTGTTAAATATTTCTCCTACGCAAATTGTGCCACCCCCGTAAACCCCCACAGGGGTTAATTTTCAAAAAACGCTTAGATATGTATCTCATAATTTGTATTGCAGAGCATTATTTCAGTTTCACGCAAAATATTTCAATAGAATTAAATTTCCCATACAAATTTAGCCACCCCCTTTAACCCCCAATGGGGGTGAATTTCGAAAAACCCTGAAATACGTGTTTCATCATTTGTACTAAAAAGCATTAATTCAAAGTTTCATGCAAAAATGTGCAATAAAAATATTTTTCTCATACAAACATTGCCACCCCTTTTAACCCTTTTAGGGGTTGAATTTCCAAAAAATAATATGCCTATTTCCTTCTCATGAATGCAAACTATCTACATACCAAATTTCAGCAAAATCGGTTGGGCGGTTTAGGCGTGAAAAGGTAACAGACAGACAGACAGACAGACAGACAGACAGACAGAGTTACTTTCGCATTTATAATATTATTTATAATTTATAATTTATATTATATATATTTATATTTATATTTATATTTATAAATTTATAATTTATAATATTAGTATGGATTCTAACTTAGTTGAATCTGTACATTCAATATTTCATGGAAATTCATATTGAAATAGTCATTATTATCAATACGGAGGCCGAATCTATTCTTCAGTTCTTAGAATTTTTCGTCTGTCTGTGACCGCATCACGAGAAAACTACTGGACAGATTTTGATGAAATTTGAGTCCGGGTCAGGATATAGGATACTTTTTACAGCTGAAAAATATCTCATTCTTGAGAAATCCCAAGTAAAACATTACACGGTATGGGAAATCTAAGAATTTAGTTTCTGGTCTTTAAAACGCGGGAAAAGCCACGGGAAATGTTAGATTCTTATAATTTACATTATTTAAGGTAGTTTCCCTAATATTAACCAATTTAGTACAAATCAAATAAATAAACACTCTCATTTATAAAATTTCATTACGTAAATCTCTCCTTTTCATTTATTAATTCCAGTCTGCATAAATAAAACATTTAATTTACATTTGATTTATTGAAGTTAAGTTTGTTTGTATTGCACACTAGCGACTCACCGCGGGTTCGTAGGTACGTTTGAACGGTTAGTTAGTATCATAAATGAAACTACCTTTTCGGATTTTGTCGCGGGTTTATTTTGACTTTTGGTTCAGGACGTTTCAAATGCTTTACAGCAATCGTAGTCACGGGAGAGACTAAGGTATTTGACGTCTCATAGGTTTATATACTTGTTACAGACAGTGCCTACCCACAATTTACAAAAATTTTCAAAAAAATGTATTAGTTTAGTTAGGATTTCTTAGAGATGAGATATTTTCTTGTGGAAAAAAGTATCATTTATGTATTAATCAAAATAACTAGCTATCGTGATACAAATTAACATTAAAATCGGCCCAGGAGTATTTTTGTGATGCTTTCCTAAGGAAAAAATAGGAAATACAATATATTTTGCCGGCTCTATAGACCTTAATTTTTTTTATGGGACAAAGGGGGCAAACGGGCAGGAGGCTCACCTGATGGTAAGTGATCACCTCCGCCCATGGACATCTGCAACACCACAGGGCTTGCAGATGCGTTGCCGGCCTTTCAGGAAAGGGCGGGAGGAAGGAGGGAGAAGGACGGGATGAGGGATGGGAAGTGGGCCTCCCGGACTCTCACTCACCGAACGAAACGCGACCGCATAGCTGTCACTTCACGCCGGTCTTCTGTGAGAGAGGGGTACTATACGGGGCGTGCCGGCCCATTCGGCTGCTACCCGAAGGTAACAAGCACTTAATTACTACTAAGATTTTCCAAAAAATAATTTACTGTATAAATACATTATTTATTTACTTACTTCATGTACTATCTAAATTAAATTAATAAATGTAAATCTAAATTTAGAATTTCAGATATATTCACATTTATATTTAAAGCAATCATTCAAAATGAAATATCCTTTCCAAAACTGAAATACGTATTTTATCTCGATCGCTTTCATATGTGTAGCATTACTCGTGTCATATCTTACGACGAGACAGGCCGGATTTCCCTTAGGATTAACAAGGTCATCGTATTTCTATAGGATTGTATGTCAACGTTACTATAACGTTATATAATAATATTTTATTTAACTTTTTTTATTATATTGTAACTTATATGTTCTATTATATTCTGATAAAGATTAACAAGAGAATTGAATTGAATTAAACTGTGTAATATAGAACCAATCTTGAAGCCAGTATATTACAACAGCTGACATTAAAAATATTTTTATATTACAAATATTAATAGAATATAAATTATTATTAATATGATAAGTAATTAAATTAAAATAAAGATAAATAGATAATAACTTATTAATATTATTTATATTTTTTTAATTCAAAATAAATTAATAATTGTCTTAATATATCTATCTCCAAGGTGGCATTCATCTCTAAATCATCTCTACACAAAAGTTCATCAAAATCGTTTCAGCAGTTTAAGCGTGAAAATAGCGACAGTTACTTATTTTAACTAAATATTAAATATGTTTTCGGATTTTTTCGCGATTTATTTTGATTTTTGATTCCCGAAATTTCGAATGCTTTACAGCACACACACAAAATCCGAAAAGATTGTATAATTTTTAACATATCTCTCTATAACAAAAACTTACATCGATTTAAACGTGAATATATTAACTTACATCACAGCTACGCGTACAAAGGACGAACGAAATAAAGCATCTCATCAATCTTCCCCGTATAATTTAGTAAAGTGACACTATTCTACAGTGACAGCGACTCTATTGCAGGCAGCCGATATGGTAAAATTATGCAATGCACACTGAGAACAAAATATATGCCTGTACATTACAATTTCTACACTTAGGTCTTAAATTTTAAGAATAATATCTAGTATATTGATGTAAAGTTTAAATCTAGATTATAAAGCTGGGCAAACGACACGTTTGGCTCAGTTGGTAGTGACCCTACTTTCTGCGCCAGCGGTCGTGGAATCGAGTCCCGCTGGTGGCATTCATATGTTGAGCACGAATGTTTGTAATTTAGTCATGGGTATTTATATGTATAATATGTATGTATTTAAATTTTATATGTGTAGTATATCAACTGTCTGGTATCCGTAACACAAGCTCGTAACGTAGCTTACCACGGAACTAGATGGCGCTGTTGTAATTATGTCCCAACATATTCTCGATCAAGTAGTATCATTAATGTCTGGTTGGGTATCACAAGGGATAAAATATAGATGATTTTTGTATAACAATATTGTATCCGATTTTCTTTTAAAAGAGCAACTGTTGTGTTTCGTCGCTTTTTTCAGCAGAACTGTCTTCCGAGCCGGTTGTAGCTTCCTCACAGACTTACAGACTAACATTTAATTAAAAATCTATATTATCATAATGTAAAAGAAACGACTCGAAAGTGCTTGTAAAAGTCTATTTGAATAAAGTATATTTTAATTTGATTTTAATTCGTTATTTATGAATTGAAGCACCATTATTATTAATTTATAACTAGCGACTCACCACCGCTTGTGAAAGTAACGTTTAAATCTCTCCATCTGCTTCATAGATTATCAGGAATAAACAGACAGACATGCTAAAATGTTGAAAATTGTGTTTTATTATAAGTACATTACCCACATAAGCATTTAGTGAAATTCTGTTATATTAAAGTTAGAAACAGACACTTCAATTTATTTTATCCATATAGATTTACAAAAATATATATAAAAATACAGAGGCAGAATTTAATAATTTTTGAAATAAAATTTTAGATATACAAAAATACTTTCTATTTTTAAAACGTTCTTCGCATTAAATAAACGTGAATATTTGCTTCACCGTATGAGATTCCTCGTAATGCTTGCTCTTTAAAAATAAAATAAATAAAAGATTCAACTAAAAATGCAATTTAAATTTCTATTTAAGAAATACATCGTATTTTTAAACAAGCTCTAGAATTTAATATAACTGATTTGTATGGTATTTTAGTACCAAAATATAAAATTATTAAAATATACATAATTTATAGTGCTACTTCAACATCTTGGTCAGCGCATCTTACACACCGCTCGTCGCGTGATCTTAGAATCTTAGATCGTGATCTTCGATCTACCGGAGACTTCGTCTTCGCAAGTGTTCGTCTTCCTTATGTACCCTGACATTATATACATATCTTTCCATCTAGGTCAAGGTCTTTTCTAAAATACCATCATAGAATCAAAATCTTTTCATTTTTATATAATATAACAGAATCAATAAATAATATAAATTCTTTCTTTTTACTTCCCACCGCTGGGCACGGGCCTCCTTTCAATACGAGCGTGATCAGGCCATAGTCCACGACGCTGGCTAAGTGCGGGTTGACGGTTCTCATGCCTTTCGAAAACTCACTTAGTTTCCTCAAACATGCAGGTGTCCTCGGAATCATTAATCATGTTAAAACAATTCGCACGTGAATATAACAGAGGTGCGAGACCCAGATTCGAACCTGCTTCAAAGGTCCAAAAAATCCAAGCGAGCAAGTTAGCACTGCGCTACACTTCCTAAATAATAACCATTATTAGTTTCTGTATTAGAATAATAAGCGAAAGATAAAAGATTATGGAATTTGTGGAATATGAAAAGCTTAAATCGTTAGAATCAGCAGTAACAATTGGTTAAGAATCTCCAATCCATCGCTAAAACCCTTCAACGTGGAAACAAAAAATTCAGTGCTGAGCCAAAAGCCGGTAAGTACTCTCAGACATTTTGCCGGAATTGGCGCATTTGCAACGTTGCCTAGAACACTTGCTAAAAAGCGAAAGCTTGTTATTTAACTGTGTATATCATAAAATTATATTTATTTATAAATCATATATTTTTTTATTTATTCAACAACACTCTATCATACTCGTACATTAAAATCGCGATAAAACTTCTAAGAGCATTTCTCAATGCGATAACCCTTTTTTTAAATATTGAAATCAAAGTAGAGTCTATAAAAGATCGACAAAATCTGTTTATACCCGGAAATTACTTTTCAATCCCTCGGTTTTTGTACGGGATGAAATTTAGCATAATACGTCCTTCGCTTCTACAGTTATAAATAGAAAAATACGTAAATAGGAACAATATAATATCAAATATTCTATTCGGAGCAAACAAGATTCATACTTAAATTACTGTGAAAGAATTGTAATGATAATGTTTTATGCTAGCCGGTATTTTTTAAATCATCCTAATCTAAAGGGTGTAGAAAGCAACGGTAACGTATCCGAATATTTAATCGAGCTTAATAAACATTAATATACAAAAAAATCAGTCTAGGCATCTTTTCCTATATATAATCTGTAGCTTCGTGAGTTAATCCATTGTAAGAAAATTTTACACAATATTAGTACAGAAAAATTTAAATTTAAACTGGTTGAAAACTTTCTCATTTGCTTGCTAAGTGTTCTCTGAATAAATGTTTAATATATATGTCTATATAACCATTAATAATTTGACTCATTGACTAACTAGAAAGACCGTTATTGAAGACAGTATCGTGAAATATACCAAGGCTAGACCACCCGACGTTTGAAAATTAATAGCATTTCCTGAGAACCGTGTACCGATAGCTACAAAACGTCGAGACTGTTAGTTCAGTACAAATGAGCAAGTCGAATTGAACTGCACTGGGTGGTTTATTACTGCTGTGTAGAAAAATTTGTAGATTTTAACTTCGTAAAGGAAGTAAAAAGTGAACGAAATTGTTTTAAGTTCAACATTGGTTTAAATTTACCTATAATAGAATATGAGAGAGATAGGAATGTTCTTAAAATCATGATTTAAGATATATATTGAGATGAAATAAATGATGGCAGATATTATAATCTATAAATTTTACTTTGTAATAAGTATATGGAAATACAAAATTATGTAAAATATGTAAAATGTCATTATATTGTATAACTCTATGTCAATAGTTATTATACTTGTTTCAATGAAATATTGAAAATATTCATTCTTCAACGATTCTAAAATGAGATTTTAATTATAATTCTAAAAAAATCACGTATAAAAATACATTGTTATCAAATTCAAGTAATTTATTATGTTGGGAATATTCCTAAGTGAATGATTTTATATGACTGAACATCGTGTGGAACCCTAAATGTCTAAAATAATTTAGCATGTGTATCAGGACAATGACCTGATCTCTCTCGTACTTTAGGGAGGTGCATGTCCAGCAGTGGGATGTAAAATGACCGAATACGTCTGTAGAGTAGAGGCTTAAAAAACGTTCATGAAAATAATGTTTTGGAAGTGCCTTTAATTAGGAAAGTGCTAGTTCTTATTATTATAAGTAGGTAATATAATATATTTAACAAACAAAGCAAATATGAAAAAAAAGGCCAATATTGAACTAAAACAAAAAAAGAACATTCTCACTTCAAATACGAACTTCAATACTTATTAAGTTTTTCATTACTATTCAAAGGACTTGAACACCTATAGATCTTGCTTATGATAAAAAACAAACAATTTACCTTCACGGCGATCTCAGTGCATAAATTAAGTCGATTGTAGCATCAGATATTCAGCTTTGCGCTGTATTTTCTCATCCTATTCAGGCCGGATAGCGGAAGAATAGATTACGGGACTAAAGAACGGATATATAACGGGGCTATTTACGAGTTGTTGTTTTAACTTCTATAATGGAATGTGCTTAATTAATATTTGCTACGTTAAAGTCTGCTGTGATATTCTAGAAATATGGTGGTCTGAGAAACTAAGTGATAGGTAGGTAGGTCTGAAGCACTAGGTAAGTGTGATGGAGTAATAAGTATTGACTTAATAACATAAAGCCAGGTGACATTATTAATGAATGTCCTTCTTACATGAAAAAGATTGTTGTTGAAAAATATTGTTGATGATTGATAGATTTAAACTATTTTTATACTAGTATTTATTATAATAAAAGAATTTTACAATAAAAAATATAAAATTGGAATTTTAATTTAAATATTATCCTAGAAAATTTCTACCAAATGTAACTTAGAGTTCAGTTAAATCACTTTTACAGTATATTTTTAGCTAGCAGTTTTTATAATGAGACAGTCGAGTAATGATAACCGGAGAGTAAGAAGCGGTTATCCGGTTCCGGCAAACGCTTTACTTATTCGTGCCACTTGCTATTCAATTCCTTAACTTGCTTAAATTTTCATAATAGAATTCAAAGTATATCCTGAAATACAGTATTTGATCATTTTATGGTCACTAATATTGTTTTTAGCTTACATCATTAACGAATATGGGGTGTGGTAAATGGTGCCCTGGATTCGAGTTCTAAAGTCCTAAGTTTGATAAAAATATAACCAACGATCAAAATTAATTAAAAAGTTGTAACAATAAGTCAAAATATCGCCTTCTATAACTGACAGCAGACAGCTGACAGATATTATCCTGCCATTAATATTAGATATTCTAAAATTGTTTAATCAGTTGTAATTAAAAATCACTTCCTATCATTTTTGAATTTCCCAAATGTCCGAATTGTGCAAGGCCATAAAAAAATTAAATATAATGAAATGACTATTAAGACATCAATTATGATGTTGTTACGTTATTAATATACCTACCAATAAACAGCGTTGTATTATAGAAATGAGTAACTTATAAGCTTCGCTCTACACGGCACCATATCCTAAACTCACTTCAGCTCAAAGTCTGTATACATACAAAATTTTATCCAAAATTGTTCAGCCGTTTCAGAGTAAAGCCTTAACAAATAAACATACACTCAATGTAATTGTACAATTTCCTAACAATGTGTCTTTTTGCAGCGCCAATGACGCAAGTGGTGGCGGTGGCGGGCGAGCCGGTGTACCTGCCATGTGACGTCGCAACACAGGATGAAGATGACGCAGTACTACTTGTTCTATGGTATAGAGAAGACTTGGGCACGCCTATATACAGGTAAGAAATCGTATACTGTGTTTTAAAATAAATTGTAGGTGCCAAATATGATATCTATGTCATATCTATGCTCTAGCATATGGTTATATATTAATTTCTCCATCAGAAACATCTGTTGGTCGGAAATATTATAATTATTTTAAGATAGATATTGTTTTTTACACGATGGTGCTAAACACATAAAATATATCAAATTATACACAATAACATACTATAAGGGAATTCGTTTGGTAAAAAAGAAGACCAACTTTAGATATACTTGCTTCCTTGATCAATACCATGCTACACTTCGCTTTATATTAATTTATACATGGTAATATTAACTATGACTAACATTTTAGTTAAAATTTTCTATCAACAAATTGCAATTATGTAATCGTAAACAAATACCATAGAAATGAAAAAAAACGACAATGCTCTAACTCCATAGAACCCTTCAATAATGGTGTATTACCAAAAATCCTCTTACTTCCCACCTCCCTAAGATCTGTGCCGACTCGAACACTTTATTCTCACTGTAACATTAATAAAGAATTACAGTATGTTATTTCACACCACGGCTTTTGCTCCACGTGACGTGTTCTTATGATTTAATTTGTCACGAGTTTTTGAAGTATTATTTTACTCGGGGGCATGAGACAATGTCGTTTTGTGACAAACACAATATATTACTCGTATAACATGTTACATACGTTTTCTAAATGTATTTAATTAAAAATAAGGTAAATAAGTAGGTATATATTTATAATCATACGAATCATAGGGTTTTGTTCGCAATATTTTTTATTTTGACAACCTTAGATTATGATTTCAAAAGTTCTATGGTAAAATCCCTGAGTTACAGTTTAAGGTAATTTTATAGGAAAAGCACTCAGTTTTGATCAATTTATTGCATTTTATTGGTGCTTTATTATTATCAAGTTGAAGGGCTCAAGAATTGTTCTTGATTTTATAATTTATATCAATTTAATACTTGTATTTTCTTGACCTGCACTCGTACATTCATACATGTACAAGCTTGAGTTTCAGCATTTCCAGATAGAAAAACCTGATTCCTAATCTTTTAATTAATTATATAGTATCCAAATATCTATTCACACGAGCATATATTTTAAACTTAATAAAGCAAACTAAAATTTGCTATGTTATGATTAATTAATTATTTAGTGAAATATTATATTTAAATTTATTTTTGTAGTAAAGAATTCATTTAATGTATCCCGCCATTTAAATATTAAACTTGATTCTAGTGGTCTGTGTATTATATTTCGCAATTTCAGTATTTCTTTGAAGATTTTAATTGAATTCTGATCAAAGTACGTCTGGTTCCAACAACAATTATAATACACTTTATTATTTATTTTTAAGTATAACAGTCAAATTATTATGAAAAGTGAACGGTTTACACTTGCCTCATTATAATTGATCATGAGTTAGTTTGTTGTCACCAGGTTGTAGTCTATTTACTTACTAAATTTGCCCAGCCATTCTAACATGAAGCCTACTGCTTAATGTAGGAATTGCTTTTCGATTACTGTAATATAATTATTATTTTATTAATATAGCGTGGACGCAAGGGAGAAGGACTTCGGTGTAGCAGAACGATGGTCGGATGAAAGTGTTTTTGCTTCGAGAGCCTATTTTCTACCAGAAAGAAGACCAGCGGAACTGGGTGTGGACAGAGTCAGGGCGACTGACCAAGGAGTTTATAGATGTAGAGTAGACTTTAAACAGGCACAGACTAGAAATTCAAGGGTTAATCTTACAGTTATTGGTGAGTGTTCTTTTAATTATATTTGTTTTTTTAGATCTTTAAAAAAAAAATCTCGTGTCACACTGTTATCCAACTCTTCCGAAACGATTGACCGATTTCTATGATTTTTATTGTGTATATTTGGTAGATCTGAGTATTGGTTATAGGCTATTTTTTATTCCTCTAGGTAATAAGGATGGCCTTCTCCAGATTTTTATTGTTTTATGATTTGGCATCAAAAATACTTATAACCCTAAATTTTCATCCTGCGACCACCAAACCTTTTTTTTTAATAGTAATTAGAATTGCTAATATTCCTATAAGATTTACTCAGGCAACAAACAGTATCAAATCCCGCCTCTCGCACCTGTGATATACAATATGTTTAATATATGAGTTCTTCTTGTAGATGTTTATAATAAAAGAAGATGATTATAATAATCACTTTATTACTATTCACAATTTTCAGTGTTACATATCTTGTTCTCTCACTGGGTGTGTCCGGGCACGACCTGTCACAGTCTATGTCTTTCCACAGAGTATCTATCATATAGTACACAATACATGTGCGAACGCATTTTTCAACGCGATTACCACTAATTGTAAAGGAAAGTTTTGTCAGGTTTAAAAATACATTTGAATAGCTTATAAAGAGTATAACATAAATTATTGATATTATAATAATTCAACTCCGCCATTAAGTTTACCTTAGGGACGTACTCTCAAAATTACATCTCTAAAATATTAGTAAAACGTCGAGGGCGTTTTTTTGCTTCATTTTAATCGCAATATACTATATTAATTGCGATTTACAGTCGCTTATTAGGTGCATCTCTAGGTATAGATACATAATACGATGCATTTACTAATATTAACTATTACTCTCTACCATAGTCTATCTGTTTAGTTAATTTCAACCAAATTTGAACAGCCATTTCAACTCAAAACAGTTACAAACATACACACAAACTTTTAAAGTTATAAAAAGCAGCTTGTTTAAAGTTTGTGTTAACTTTTTAAAAAGTATCTATCCTAAATCTCTGCAATAAAAACTTGAAGTAAAATAAAGCGTTGCATATTACTGAGGATGTCAAAGGTCTACCGAGTAGCTTTGTACTAAAGTGTCATGGGAGCCATTACAGCGGGATTCAAATGAAAATCTCTTCTAAATACATTATAACGAGCTATAAATAAATCAAGTGGATGCTAATTTATTACATTTTAACGTTCAATTACAAAGTTTCATACCTATTGATTTGTTTTTCTA
This sequence comes from Boloria euphrosyne, assembly GCA_951802675.2. Lineage (NCBI taxonomy): Eukaryota > Metazoa > Arthropoda > Insecta > Lepidoptera > Nymphalidae > Boloria > Boloria euphrosyne. The sequence goes on from OX637888.1 coordinate 11,215,895, forward strand.
TTTATATATAAATATTTTTAGGAACTGTAATAGTTATAATAATAGACTACCGCCACACTCAGAGTCACTTAATGAACCATTAAGTCGAGAATCTCCATACTAAGGAACGACTTAATAGTTCATTAAGTGACTATGAGTGCGGCGGTTAATATAATTAAGATGATTTAAACAAAGTACCTTCCTCTTTGTATCACTTAAATTGACTTGTTACCGGAAAAGGCTTGAGAAGCCGCTAGATGTAGCCATCAAACACTCAAATATTTAATATTAAGAGGAAAATGAAGTAGAAGCCTGTCACTATTGTCTATTAACTAGAACAAAGGCAGTAAGGATTGAAAACAACCCTATTATCTTGACATTATTATTATAGTCCGCAATTAATGCTAGGTTGATGGACTATGGGCTGACCCTTTCTTATTAAATTGGCCCGTGCCCAACAGTGGGACGTTAAAAAGGGCTAAAAAATGACATTATTTAAAAGTATTTCATGTAAGTGTCGTAACAATTACTGCATGGCCACTTCCAACGAATTCGATGAAACGAACATATTTTCAGTAAAAATGCTAGAAATGTGGATGCTACAATTTTATAAAAGCCCCGATCCGGATCCAATTTATTTTAAATCAATTCAAATTGAGGGAAAATACACACGAAGCGTGATGTACGAAGAATAGCTTATATTTAAAATATATTTTGTTGCAATACAAATAAAGACGAGAATGAATTGTAAATTTGTACAAGAATTAACTTAATATAAATCCTCTAAATCCGTTTTGTGGAAAAACTGTGGTTGATTCTATGGAGCTATCGACAAGCTGAAACCTGACGGTAATCTAGTGTCAGAGCGTGTAATGCGATAAGTATGGGGAGTTTTTTACGCTATGCGGCTTCTTACATTCCTGTCCTCTTTAACTTTACCTACGCGAATAGGTTTACATTTTGTTATAAAATTAAAATTTATTTATAACTAGATTGATATATATTACCCGTAGTACAAAAAATCATTATGTTGTGATATACAAACAGACAAAAAGACAAAAATTCTAAAAAAATCAGATTCGTACAATATACAAATCAAGTTAGAATTTTGTTATACGTATTGTAGATTGTTATATATGAATGAACTCGTGCTTAAAGCATTGGTTGTTCGAAATGGCAACGAAGGTTTTTGAAAATTTGAGGGGTTCTTAGCTTTATTTACCAAAGAGATGTTTGTTTAACTACACAGTAATAGGTCCCTTGGCCTTACTTTCACTAAAATCGTAATGGTTTTTCCTTTTAAGCAAACCTGACTGTTTGATCTACAATAAAGTGGCAAGAATTTTGTATAGAGTATTCCCTTAAAAGCAAAAATAAGTAGTATCTAATATTATGTTCAAGATTGTATACATATGGCACCAAAAAGATACTCGAGTTTGCTCCTACGGTCTGTAATGTATATCGGAGAAGTGCACTCCACTCCAAGGAATAAGATTATATTTAGAGCTGTCTGCACAGTCACATAAGAGATTTATCGTATGGGAGAAAAGTACTCTCACTGTTATTGAGTGTCGCTAGCTTTGTTATATTTCGAATATGTCTAAGAAAAATCTTTGTATTTTTTCGTATGATATTTCAATAAGGGTTTTATGATACGGATTTTTGACTTATCACAACATTATATTGTTGAATAAAAAATACCTTAAAATAAACTTAGAATAGAAATTACTGATTTTTGTGAATACCTATATAAAATCCATACTAATATTATAAATGCGAAAGTAACTCTGTCTGTCTGTCTGTCTGTCTGTTACCTTTTCACGCCTAAACCACCCAACCGATTTTGCTGAAATTTGGTATGTAGATAGTTTGCATTCATGAGAAAGAAATAGGCATATTATTTTTTGGAAATTCAACCCCTAAAAGGGTTAAAAGGGGTGGCAAAGTTTGTATGAGAAAAATATTTTTATTGCACATTTTTGCATGAAACTTTGAATTAATGCTTTTTAGTACAAATGATGAAACACGTATTTCAGGGTTTTTCGAAATTCACCCCCATTGGGGGTTAAAGGGGGTGGCTAAGTTTGTATGGGAAATTTAATTCTATTGAAATATTTTGCGTGACACTGAAATAATGCTCTGCAATACAAATTATGAGATACATATCTAAGCATTTTTTGAAAATCAACTCCTATGGGGGTTAACGGGGGTGGCACAATTTGCGTAGGAAAAATATTTAACATTAATTTTTACCATAAGTCCATAACAATGAACCACGTACATCAATTTATTATTAACGAAAAACACACAAAGAAATTATGATACACATAGTAGCAAAATTGGTTAAAAATAGGAAATAAGTTTTAGAAAGCGCAGCAGTGGCGGCACGGCAGGATGCTACACAGTAGTTTTCAGAAAAGAGGGCCAGAACTTTAAATGGGGAATCAGTCCTTGGTACATTATAAGTAACAGTATATAAGCAAAAATGTTTATTTTATTCACTCTTAGCGCGAGCGAAGCCGCGGGCACCGCTAGTATTCTATATACTAGCGATTCTCGCGGCTTCACCCGCGCTCTAAAAACTAGTTATCTGGAGAGAATTGACCTTATTACATATCGTAATAAAAAATAGCCTACGACCTATTCTCAGACCGACCAAATGTACACAAAAAAACCATAAAACACGGTCAAGCCGTTTCGGACGAGTTCGATAACAAACACTGTGACACGAGATTTTTATATATAACAAGTTTAACAAGAAAGACTTGATTATATTTTCATGCAATATGTTATTTTAATCATAATCAAAACAAATACTCTCTTTGACCCTCTGTATTGTCAATAAGAGTGAAAAGCAAATATTTGAAGCCGGATTCCATTAAGTACTCGGTACCCTCTCCTGTCTAAGTGGTACAGTGACGTAAGTATTACAGCTTCTATCTTTAGAATATATCTCGGTTGGATCGAGATCGAACAAGAATTTTAATTAAAATCAAAGAGCAAATATAGAAGCAAATGATTAGCAAATAGCCAAAAAATGAGAAACGAATTTACGAATGTTTTTATCTAACTTAAGTTTATCTTTCTTTGGGAAAATGCCAAAATGGGTTTCTTAGACTTCGTAGCTAACAGACGACACTTTTAGTTAGAATATTCTACGAAATTACCCTTGCCAAGTTAAAACATGAAAAAACTGAATTTACTAGCTGCTTTTAGCTGCATTCAGGCGGGGCTTAGACGAGCCGAACTTTAAATATTTAAGTTAATGTAGAACTTACATTTAGAATATAGGACTGTTTTTAGTAATAAGCTAACCAAATTTACGTGGATTTTAAATAATGGAAGTAGGAGTATATAAGTGGAAAAAATAATAATTTAAACAATTTTATAATAATAAACAATTCAATTGCTTCCCATAAGTCGTAAAAGTCATAGTAAATATAAAAAAAAAATATTTAGTATAAACACATTTAATTGAATTAATTATAAACGTCTTAGAATGCAAGCGTAATAGTTAACAACAATAGTTTACAGTTATGTCTTATAACTGCAAAATACGATAAAAAAAGTATGCATGCATGTATTCAGCCTTTTTTAACTTACATACGAGGGGGGTCAGCTCGGGCTTCGGAAGTTTTTCGAAATCTTGCTTGCTCTCAGTTCTCTCATTTTTTGTTTTGTCGAAATTTTTACACCGTTATAATGCACATTTCACAGAGATTAAATATTTTTCGCAGTAAAAAGTATTCTAAAATTTTCAAAACCAAAATTACTAAACTTCATTAAGATCCAGTGGTTTGCTCTCGCGTTCTCAGGGAGACAGACAAAATTTCTAAACTTAAGAGACGGTCTTGGCATTTAGAATAATGACTATTACAATACAATTCATTTTTTTTAATTATTATATATGGTTTAAGGTAGAATATTATTAAAATAAGTTTTTATGTCGTGTCAAGACATAAAATGTGTGGGCACTTATAATATATTATCATACGGCATCTCCCCAAAGGGCGCCCTTGAGCACTCTTCCATTACTGTAACAAACTATTCTACTTAAGGCTTCCAAAAGATATCAACAAAATTACCTACTATTGAAAAAGTTTTAACTTAGTTTTCATAAAAGTTTCAGGCCAATAATGGAATTAGACTTAAAGTCCTATTCAGAAACTTGTTATATCGTTTCTTAGACTCTAGTCCTTTTTAAAACAAGAAAATGGAGCAAAAAGATCTAAGTTTTGCGATTGTTTTTATCAACTACTTATTGCGAAAAACATATTATTGCTACATTCTATGACGTTGAAAGAAAACCAAAATATACATCAGTAAATATAAATAAAATTGATGTCTTCACAAAATGCACACGAAAGTATATACGGTACTTACATAAAAAAAAACAGGTTTAAAATTTTTGTCTATCTGTCTGTTTGTTCCGGCTAATATCTGAAACGGCTGGATCAATTTTGACGGGACTTTCACGCGCAGATAGGTAGCTAGTCTTATAAGGAATAACTTAACAAGTGGTAGTGCCATGCTTGTTACCTTCGGGTAGCAGCCGAATGGGCCGGCACGCCCCGTATAGTACGGTAGTACCACTCTCTCACAGAAGACCGGCGTGAAGTGGCAGCTATGCTGTCGCGTTTCGTCCGGTAAGTGAGAGTCCGGGAGGCCCACTCCCCATCCCTCCTCCCGTCCTTCTCCCTCCTCCCTCCCTCCCTTTTCTGAAAGGCCGGCAACGCATCTGCAAGCCCTACAGTGTTGCAGATGTCCATGGGCGGAGGTAATCACTTCCTATCAGGTGAGCCTCTTGCCCGTTTGCCCCCTTTGTCCCATAAAAAAAAGACTACTTTTATTTTATTAGAAAATTATAAGAACCGTCTAATTTATTTTAACTTACACCCAGCGAAGTAGGCCGGGTTTGCTAGTTTAAATTATTTTTTCCAAAGACTAATATGTAATTATTTGTTCATAATTGGTAATATTTTTACAGTGCCGCCAAACAAAATGGTTATAACAGACGATAAAGGAGACGTGAAGGAAGCTATAGTGGGGCCATATGTAGAAGGTGACACCTTCACGCTCAAATGTGATGTATTTGGAGGTAAGATTATTAATTTTATTTCATACTTTCTTAGATTTACGCGAATATTTGACATTTTAAATTAAAAAAAAACTATTCTTTCCTTTTTTTTTTCGCGGATTTATTTTGATTTATAGTTTCTGATGCGTCGAATGCTTTAAAACAATCACATACTCGTCTTTACGGTGATTAAGGTTTTATAAAATTGTATGCTTTATAATAGATTAAAGAAAGCAAATTTATATTAAAAATGCTCATAGAATTCAGTAAAATGAGTAATCTAAGGTAATCCCAAGTCTTTTAGGCAAAAAGTCATGACCTTATTAAATTCACTTAACTTTTAACGTTCTAGGTCGACCTCGACCATGGGTTAAATGGTTTAGGAATGAAGTGGAAACAGATACGCCAGCTACGACGTTACAAGGCAGCGGTGTAAGGGGCGTATTAAGGGTAGGCCCTCTGACCCGAGCCGATGTCAGAGCCACCTTAACATGCAGGGCTTCTAATCATTTGAGAGCACATCCAATTGAAACTACACTCACGTTGGACATGAATTGTAAGTTCGTTTCATTTTAATAATTTGTTTTAAACATCGTAACATGGGATTGTGAATATAGAATAGATACAACGCCATCTAATAGTACAAACATTTATGCTCATGACACCAATGATTGCCCCCAGCGAGACTCGAACACGCGCCCACCTCCATAGCATGGGTTACATACTGACAATTATATTAAATTCCATATTTTCATAATGTAAAAAGGGACGATACAAAATCTTAAATTTTATTTGAGTAAAGAATGTTTTGTCATTATAAATGAAACCATCTTTTTGGAAAGTATTAAGAATTAAGAATATTTTGGTCGCTTGAATTTTATCCTATATAAAGTATTTGTATATTTCCTCAATAAATCGCTTAATAACAAACAAATACACGTATTCAATAATATAATTTATTTTATTTAATAGAATCTAAATTAAAGTTACTCGTACTTGTAAATCTTAAAGTTATCTCCTGAGGTACAAAGCATCAGCAGCATCTTGTTATCATTCTATTTAACTACAAGCTGTTAGCTTTGAACTGCATATCAAACTTCCAAGATCTTTCAAATTGGTACATTGTAAACGAGACTGTAAACTCGCCTCGATAAAAAGTATGAAGGTATCATCTTTATATAAATAACAATTAAATGCTGCTTTTGACGACTCATTTGGCTCAGTTTATAGTGAACGTACTTGCTATGTCAGCAGTCGCGGGTTCGAGTCCCGTTGGAGCATTCATATGAGCACGACTGTTTATACTCCAGCCATGGGTGTTTATATTTGTTATGTATCTATTTAAAGATATACGAGTATTAGTATGTGTAGTAATCAATTATTTAGTATCAGTAACACAAGCCTCGTAGCTTATTATCGCTTATTACAGCATGTACATATATTTTGTAATCACATAAATAAAAATGGTTGGACCGATTTGGCTGAATATGTTTCCGTATTACATGAAAAAGCTGCTTGAAAATACGAAGATTCGTATAAATTGCATGATTTTTTATATGATTGTTCTTATAAAGTCAAAGATCGCGAACAAATTCATTTGGAACCATAGGCTCCGGTAGTTTCTAAATATAATATTGAGCATATTACTCAGCTTATAGGGCTCTATACATATTATAAAACAAAGTCCTCCGCCGCGTCTGTCTGTCTGTTCGCGCAAAACTCAAAAACTACTGCACCGATTTTCATGCTGTTTTCGCCAATGGAAAACGTGGTTCTCAAGGAAGGTTTTAGTATAAAATGTGTTAAGTATTTTAATTTATTTGACGAATATCTATATATATATATATATATATATATATATATATATATATATATATATATATATATATATATATATATTTGTATAGCTTTGATTTGGCATCATAAAATACTTATAAAATTTTCAATATTCTACCACCAATTCCTATTTTTTAATAGTGATAGTGAATGAACGCAGGCGAAGCCGCGGGAATTGCTTCTTTATAATATATATGTAATTAAAGCTGTATGTGTACTGTGTAGTGTATGTGTAGGTTCGTTCTATGAAATTAGATGGTATCGTTTGTGTTAATTTTTCAACATATTTATTGTTTTTATATATTTAACTAAATATTCTGTTATGATATAATAGAACAAAGATAGTATTTCAATAATTAAATATGTTATACAAATGTTATATATTATGATACTAATATTTTTTTCTTTAAGCACTATACGAGTTCTGAAGAAAATAAGTTAGATTTCATGATTGAAATCTATGTGGCTTATCAAATTATTCTCTTTCAGTTCCGCCTTTAAACGTTCATATACTTGGATCGAATCAGCCTCTATCAGCGAGTAGAAGATACGATCTGCTTTGCCAGAGCTCTGGGTCACGTCCGCCCGCATCCATCACCTGGTGGAAAAACGGACATAGAATAAACAACGCTAAAGAAACGGTAAGTAGGTTCAGTTTTGCTTAGCGAAATATAATTAACTACTGTCGACCAACTTGTTCGTCGATTTTGGTACCTAATACCTATCATCAGTACATCAGTACATATAAAGAAAATTGATGTGTCTGTTTTTAACTTAAAATTAACAGCTTTTTACTGTATATAAAAGTAAATATGGTAGGTACTCACAAAAAATTTTTGCCTGTCTGTCTGCTTGTTCCGGCTAATCTTTGAAATGACTGGACCCATTATGACAAAATTTTCAACTCACAGATACCTAGTGTTATAAGGAGTAACTTAAGATACTTTTATTTTGTTAGAAAATTGTAGAAGCCGTTTAATTTATTTTAAGTAACCAAGTTTGCTAGTATTAAATGTAAAGCAATTTGCTAAGTTTTAGTTTGGGGCTTAATCAAGCAACTCGATTTTAAGTGCTAAAAATAATTGAGTAATAGTAAATGTATGTAAAATAATTTTCGATATCGATTAATAATTGAAAATTTTAATTACTTCACTAAATCTATAGATTCTCCATCTTATTGGCTTCTTAATGAGATTTATTGTTGACTTAGTCTCGTTTCCAAATCTTAATTGGATTTTCATTATAATATCTCATTACAAGTTCACAGCATGTCTATTATTAGTTAGATACTAGCTGTGCCCGCGACTTCGTTCGCGTGGATGTCGGAACTTAACAATGTATTTTTTAGTGCGAAGCGCTGTTGGAGGATACCGATACAAATCATTTTTTTTTATTTATGCCCTGAGCTTTTTGGAATAAAAACAATATCACCGGCGCCGCAACCGGTTAATATTTCAGTATTAATTCAATATTTTTAAATTAATTGCCGCTGCTTGGTCATTGCGGGGAGTCAAAATAGCTCGCTGATATAGCCAAGAACCTGCTTGATTTCCCATGTTTGTGGAATCTCCGTACACAGAAGAATTAGCTCCTGTTATGATGTAACGCAAGAACAGAGATTATCAATCAAATTAACTTTTCCGTCTTCTTGTACGGGGTATGTGCCATCGCCTATTTGTAACAATAAATTAGAAAACTCCTGTGCATTTTCGCAGCCTCCTAACTGTGCACTAAAAACTTAATGTTACTTCAATTTATGCACATATTGTTGTGTATAAAATTTACGTGAAGTTGTGAGACCAAATGCACATAACCTTAATTTTACTACTGGAATTTCTCTATTTTTTTATTTTAAACTCAAATACCTTTTGATAGACTGAACTGATTGCAATGAAACAAAAACTAAATATTACTTCAAGTTACATTCAATCGTTGTGTATAAAAGTTATCTACATTGCTTTCGTACATTTTACGTGATGCCCGGATAAATAAACAGACAAACCGACAAACAGACAAACAGACAAAAATTCTAAAAATGCTGGAAATGGGTTCTATTGGTTGTCCTTTAACACCCTGGCTATTTTTTTTGTAAATTTTTTTGATGTACAAAAACGACTTTTCTACAGTTTTATTATAGAAGAAAGAAAAAGAATTATAGAAGATAAAAAAAGACGTGTGGCAAAAAATTATAGAAGATAAAAAAAGACGTGTGGCACTCTGAGACTACCGCGGTAAAGCTATTGCATAGCTGTTTTTATCAACTTACGCAATTATATTTATTTATTTATTTTATTTATGCAGTATTTTTTTCCTTTGTTTTTTTTTTGATATTAATTCAAGTTACACTTTTTGAGCGTGGTGACCGATAAGAAAACAATTATTTTTTTCTCTTATTAAATAAATGAGAAGTTAATGTTGTTCAAAATATTTTTATCATCTATTGAAAAAAACCCGATGTTCGCCATCTTGGATTTGAAAATGGACCTCATTTTTGCAATCAGCACCCCGAGAAATCTCGAAAATGGCACCCATGTCATTATTGAAAAAAAACCGGATATCCGCCATCTTGGATTTGAAAATGGAACTCATTTTCGCAATCAGCACCCCGAAAAACCTCGAAAATGACACCCATGTCATTTTTAAAAAAAAAACCGTATGTGCGCCATCTTGGATTTGAAAATGGACCTCATTTTTGCAATCAGCATCCCGAGAAACCTCGAAAATGACACCCATGTCATTATTGAAAAAACCCGGATGTCCGCCATCTTGGATTTGAAAATGGACCTCATTTTCTCAATCAGCACCCCGAGAAACCTCGAAAATGACACCCATGTCATTATTGAAAAAAAAACCGGATGTCCGCCATCTTGGATTTGAAAATGGAACTCATTTTCGCAATCAGCACCCCGAGAAACCTCGAAAATGACACCCATGTCATTATTGAAAAAAAACGGATATCCACCATCTTGGATTTGAAAACGGACCTCATTTGCGCAATCAGCACCCCGAGAAACCTCGAAAATGACATCCATGTCATTATTGAAAAAAAACGGATATCCACCATCTTGGATTTGAAAACGGACCTCATTTGCGCAATCAGCACCCCGAGAAACCTCGAAAATGACATCCATGTCATTATTGAAAAAAAACCGGATGTCCGCCATCTTGGATTTGAAAATGGACCTCATTTTCGCAATCAGCACCCTGAGAAACCTCGAAAATGACACCCATGTCATTATTGAAAAAAAAACCGGATGTCCGCCATTTTGGATTTGAAAATGGACCTCATTTGCGCAATCAACACCCCGAGAAACCTCGAAAATGACATCCATGTCATTATTGAAAAAAACCGTATGTCCGCCATCTTGGATTTGAAAATGGACCTCATTTTCGCAATCAGCACCTCGAGAAACCTTTTATTATTGAAACCAAAGCCTTAACCATTATTGAAAAGAAACTGTCGATCTAAAATCGATTTATTAATCTACAGCGCCATCTATATTAATAATTATGAGTAACGTCAGACCTAAACAACACCTACAAGTAAACTAAAAGATAAACCATAGATGTCGCTACTCGTCGCATCACGCATGACAGGTGTTAGGTTTTTTCGTTACGGAATTTCTGGATTCGGTCTCCGCGCTCAAGGCCCGCGATAGAAGCTATGCAATAGCTTAAAATTTAATGTTACTTCAATTTACGCACATATTGTTGTGTATAAAAGTTACGTAAAGTTGTGAGACCAAATGCACATAACCTTAAATTTACTTCTGGAATTTCTCTATTTCTTCACTTTAAACTCAAATATCTTTTGAAAGACTGAACCGATTGCAATGAAACAAAAACTAAATGTTACTTCAAGTTACATTCAATCGTTGTGTATAAAAGTTATCTACATTGCTTTCGTACATTTTACGTGATGCCCGGATAAATAAACAGACAAACCGACAAACCGACAAACCGACAAACAGACAAACAGACAAACAGACAAACAGACAAACAGACAAAAATTCTAAAAATGCTGGAAATGGGTTCTATTGGTTGTCCTTTAACACCCTGGCTATTTTTTTTCTAATTTTTTTTGATGTACAAAAACGACTTTTCTACAGTTTTATTATATGTATAGATTAATTTAAATTTAAACTTAAATTATATGTTGCAATAATGTATTTTAAATTTTTAATACTTTTTTAGTAATTGTTAAATATGCATTTGCTTCTAACCCTTACCGAGGAGGAACTCTATTTTTTTTTTATTTAAAATAAATGAAATCTATGTTGAAATGAAATGAAAGTCTTGTCAAAATAAGTTCAGTCATTTGGAGATTAGCATTATGGAACTAAAAGTTTTCAGAATTATATTTTTATATAAAGCTACTATTATATACAATTTTATTTATCTATATAATATGTACAAAATTGCTTGTACTTGCAAATAATAATTATCTCAATCTCAATGTAAAGAAAAGGAAGTTTCGTACGCGAAAACCAGTATAAAGGGAACATTGTCATGCCTAATCAATTCCTAACTTTGAAAGACAAAGCTAATTTCGCGCCAACTTAATTTATCGAGAGGCCGTAATCTTTATTGCCATAAGAAACAACATCGCGAAGTCAACTTAAAATAAGGGCACGTAGATGTAATAAATGTAGATTGAATGAAGGAAATAGCGCCTTGGGCGTTCTCAAATCGGTCGTAAGGTCGGGCCCGTCGAGTGCAGGCAATGGAAAATTCGGTGCCCTATCAGATAAAGCATGCAATTATATTTGGTTGGAAACTAAATGGAAGGAGTCGACTTATTAAATTTAGTTTTTACATGCAATATGTTCGTTAAAACACGATCTTTGTTCACATGATTGATAGTTTTTGGAAGGGAACGTTTTTTTATTCTCATACTTCGTTCTAATTTATGTAAAATATACATACAATTTCAGAAAATTTGTTATTTAAAATATTTTCATTTTACATGAAATATAAATTATTTACTTAATAACAAGGATCTGAAAAAGATTTCTTTCTTCAATGCTTGTTACTCTAGATTCTTTAACCTGATATGCATATTGGGCAAAACGAATAGTTAATAATATGTTTTTAACAACCAGTGAACTAACCCTCAATCTGCGGCCTACAAAGCAATAGCATACACTTACCACTGAGCATAAAGTATGTAAATTTAATATTAAAGCAATGTAATACAAGAGTACCTGTAAGTTTTAATTCCACCGCACAGTACGACTCAGTCGTATAATTAAATCCCTGCTTTATGAGTTCTAGTTTAGTTTTTATGCAAACTAATTGACATTAACTTTACAACAAGCTGCAGAAAAAAAAAATTTTAATCAAAAGAGGCAAAGTAATAACATAACTAATATTATATTTTTTATATTTTGTATCTATTGAGACGAAGTTAATGTAATTGGTACCTACGGTCTATAGGAAATAGATCGCATATTCGATTTTCGTACTGGGTCAAATTTCGTATCGATTTTATAGTAGGGGTGGTAGCGTAGCATTTTCTTGACAACTTTATACCAAAATATACAGTAATCGTGCTGAGGAGCTCTCGTTCCTTAAAAAATATTACCTATATATTGAGATATTATAATATGGCCAATCTGCAAATTTTATTCGAATAAAGTAGTTTAATTCTTGCAACATTTTTAAAAACTTCATATATCGTGACTGAGTAACAATTCGCTGTCTTCAGTAAACTTTATTACTATTTTTTAAAAATATTTCTGAATTTTGGCACAGTATGAAAAAAACAAAGAACAAAGCCAAATTTTCTCTCAAAAACTTTCACGTACTGACGCCTGTGGCTGCAACGCTTTTTAAATCTGACGTTCAGAGCTATTATACTATAGAGAAAAGCTATTATTATCTTTTTTTTAAAATGATTAAGCAAAAAGATACGTTATCTCCTGAACTACGTAGCTGTTCTATTTATCGTGATTTAGTTAAACATAATAATATATGTATAATTTTATTAATATACTGGATTTACAGCGAGCGAAGCCGCGGTTTCCGCTAGTAAATGTATATAAAAACTTAACAAATTATATACTAAAACGTTACTCGAGAACCACCCTATGCATTGGTGAAAACAGCATAAAAATCGGTGCAGTAGTTTTTGAGTTAATCGTGGACAGACAGGCAGACGCGGCGGAGGATTTTGTTTTATAATATAGTGACTCGACAGTTCGCTCAGCGCAAGTATTAAACCTAAATGAAGACCTACATACCACATACATATACGTATTGATTAATACCTAGAAACCAATTTGATGCCTTAATTAAATTGCGTTCATTAAACTAATTAATTTTAACGCGAATAGATTAAATTCGTACTTTAATGAGAAAGGTCTCAAATTTATTATTTCTCCTTGCTGAAGCATTGAGGGCCTCTTCATTAGGTTTAAAAGAGCAAGAATGTAATTGCAAGACCTCTCGCTGACATCATTGTAATGATAATTACATTTAGAATTCTTATCGTGTTTTGAGCTTTCTTTATTTACTTCTGTCATACAACAGATGTAAACTTCATATTCGAATAAAAATTTCTAATAAGAAAATGTCGCCTTTTAAAATATTGATTTTACTGATATTTTGTTGGAATGATGGCACAGTGGTACCGCGTTTGCTTGAGAAACCTAGTTAAGCACCTTAAAATGCCAGGTTTCGTACCTCTATAATGGATAGTTTCATTATAGGATAGAATCATTTACAACTTGAGTATTGCCACTTGTTACATCTTAAGGTGAAGGAATAACCTCGTGAGGAAACCTGCATGGCTGACAGAACTTAGCAATTTTTGAAAAAAATCTGATGTTGCACAATTAGCTGACGTGGTGGGCTATCTCCCTTGTATTGTAAGGACTCCCGCGTCTTGCCCTGTGGCACGTTAAAAAAGGGATGAATATAATATTTTACTTTATTATGAGTGAGACATAATGGCAGTTTTTCTTCTCAGTCCTTTTTTTTAACCAACTTCGTCCAAGAACAATACTATTTGTTTTTAATTTCAAAAACAATTACACTTAGTTTAGAAAATATCGTACAATAGATTATACGAATAGTATGACTATCGATTTACTTTAAGTAAATACGATCATTAAAACTTTTTAGGCACACACCTGATGGCCTCGATATAGGTAATTTGACTGTGGAGGACGTCATGAATATGAAATTAGGTGAATAAAGGCGAGATTTTAATAGATATAAGATGTATTATTAAGGATTTTCAAAATAAATTACAAATTGTTTCTCTGAAAATACAAAGTTTTGTTTTATTTAACACGCCTTTACAGAAAAATCATAAAGTAAAGAATTCTCACCGCCGTACTCATAGTCACTTAATGAACCATTACGTAGATAATCTCCATACTTAAGAAAGACTTAATGGTTTATTATGTGACTATGAGTGCGGCAGTTAGCCATTTTATAGGTGTTTCTTAAGTATCGACCTTTTTAATGAAACCTAGTTAGCTATTTCTAAGGATTTGTTTTCAAATTTTTATAAGTACAATTTTCACTAATACATAACTTTTGTAACAGCTTTCAACAGATGGTAACACGACGACATCTACAGTATCCATCCAGTTGACGAAAGCAGATGCCGGTGCGAAGCTCGCGTGTAGAGCTTCCAATCCTCAAATGGCGTCAGTACCAGCGTTAGAAAATGACTGGATATTAGATATTCAATGTAAGTAAGAATACGAAAATTTTTGAAGGACACTTCATCACATTAGACATTCACATTAATGTTACCTTAATTAAAAATGATGATAATTGCCAAATCGTCTAACAATATATAAACTAACTGTAATGTAGAAGTTAAATATAACTAATCTCCAAAATCTCAACCGCCTCCAGTACCAAACGATCAAAGAACAGTAATGAAAAGCCACCACACAGTAAAATAGGCATTTACACGAACTAAACATCGTAAATTTATTCGCAATCAGTACAACATGGCTATAAAATTTAATTCCTCCAACAGATGTTCCCGAGACGGTGGTGCGACTAGGCACTAATTTAGACCCAACTAATATCAGAGAAGGCTCGGACGTGTACTTTGATTGCATCATCAAAGCCCATCCCTACGTTTACAAAGTCGAGTGGCGACACAACGTAAGTGCTGCCATAATAAAAACCATTAAATTTCCTTTTGATCTCATTATACATCTTTTATAAGAAAACGTTAGAGATAGCATTAAAAATTAATTGATTTTTATGAAATATGGATGTTCTCAATAAATAACAACCGATCTAATTTAAATATTATTATCTCGACAAGCTCTTTTATATAATAAGCGAAATATTACAAGGTTTATGCTAATGTGTCATTCCTTAGAAACACGATAAGATGTCGGAATGAAAGTACTTTAATTTTTAACATTAATATCTTTTTTAGCATAAACGCAAAAAAATACGTTAAATATTTTTTCTGTTTAATTTAATTTTTGGCCTTTATAACTAAGAACAAAAATCTAATAAAATCTGACGTAACAATTATGTCATAAATTCTTAATACTCTATTGTGAAATCGGTTAAAAAATTCAAACAAAATAAAACACGGGTGATATATTATCTAGGGTAAGACACTTCACCACAACGTGGGTCAAGGCGTCATAATAAGCAACCAGTCCTTAGTACTTCAAGGCGTGGGAAGGAAGACAGCCGGTAACTACACTTGCGTCGGTTTCAACGCGGAAGGAGATGGCGAGAGCAAGCCTTTCACTTTAGATGTTTTATGTGAGTTTCTTTAAACATATATGTATTCATTTATATTCTTATAATATCTATAATTTTATAATAGAAATATTCAAAATTCTTTTTTATTTCTAACCTTGTTAAATCTGACATATTTTTAAACATGTATAATATAACGGACGACACGTTTGGCTCAAACGGTAGAGACCCTACTTTCTGCGCCAGCGGTCGCGGGTTCGAGTCCCGCTAGGGGCATTTATTTGTTGGGCACAAATGTTTGTACTCCAGTCATGGGTGTTTATATTTATAATATTATTTATTTATAATTTTCGGTAATAGCATGACTTTAAAATGGAGCTAAAACAAGAAAAACGTATGAAAATGTAAGAAAATCATTAATTTCCCAACATTAAATGACATTTTATTAAACCCCAGTTCGACTTAAACACATCTGTTCCAATTAATACAGTTCCACATTTTTCTCGTGGATCTATCAATAAGTAGTGCCAATCTGATATATGAGATACTGTGCCCCAATGATACGCTTCAATAAATCACTACAAACTATACATTTGCATTCGTTTAACGCGAGAGGCGATAAAAGAATAAACCGTCCTTGTCGGTTGTTTTACGTCAGTTTTATGGTCGACTTTTATTTTATATGTGAAAGATAAGAATTCTCGGTTTCCTTGCTTTGGGGCTCAAGATGGGAAATGTTTAAACAGGGAAATAAATGTTATGTAATATGTACTCAAATTAATTGAAATACTCGTATTTATTTCAATTATGGTACATCTATTTACAGTACGCAGTACATTAATGATTGACATTAAATAGAATATTGTTCATTTATTTGATACATCTGTCGTATATACTGAATATAAACCGTAAATAATAAATGATTGCGCACAACAAATTCTGTTTAGGTACCATAATATACTTACGTTTCTTAAATCTAGCAATATCAATGAGAAAAATCACCTTTCATGTTTTCAATTCTTAAACACGTTATAACAGGTACATAGATAATATATGAAAATCAATGCAAAGAACTAAAATTAAAAAGATACGAACCTAATAGTTAAGAAAATATAATATTACAAAAAATCTAATATATACCGAGAATATTGTGATCGATTTAAAATCTTATTTTACGTAAATCTGAGAAAATATAAGCGTTTTCCTTCTGGTGTGCTTTTGTTCGCTATAAAACACTGTTTTTCAATGCATAAATGGATCAGAAGTGATCTTTTCTAGAGATAAGTCCACCTTTGTCCAAGATATTTCTACTATACATATATACAACAATCTTGAATAAGGAATGTTTCATAATAAGTACTATAATGATAAATTTACATGCAGACGCCCCTACGTGTCGCAGCTCGCAACAAAGGGTGCACGGCGTCGCGAAGCAAGAACGAGCGCACATCACGTGCCAAGTGGACGCCAACCCGCCTGAAGTCAGTGTAAGTATTCGCATACAGGTTGTTTATATTATGTTGCTTTTTGACCGACTTCTTAAAGGATACGGTTTTCAAATTGTTACATTATGTACTGTTTGTGGGAAGGTATTATATTTTTTGCCAAAATTGAATTGCTTGTGTGTTGCTAACACAAAAATAGCCCGCATAATGCAAAAAATTTAAAATAATAATATATAGTGAATATATGTTAGATAAAGATAAGTAAGAAACTCTTCACTGAGCCGCATTTTTGCATGAACTTTCACCGATACGTTCACGAGACAAGTAGACAAAAAGTGTTCCGACTCAGCTAGTTGATCTACGAGTATGTTGATCTTTTATTTATATAGAAAGCTACGTACAATGGAAGAGAAAGTATAAGGGTGTTTCGCTACTTTTTATAACACTTTAGTTTAATTAACAAATAGTAGTTAAATAATACTTTTGTAATAAAAAAACAGTTTTTTCACACAATACTAATCACGAAAAATGTGTAATAAATTATCCCATACGTTATTATTAATTTACTAAACAAGTTATTCAATCGGCGTTGTCAAGCCCAATTTTAATTTAATTTGCGATCTTTAAAAAACCTACACGAAATGTAAAAAACCTGCACTATGCAGGTGTATCCCATAACTGCAAAAAAATCAGCAAAATCCGTCAAGCCACAGAAGAAAATTGAAATTTGATTGACCATTTTCAAACACCACCGCTCGAATAGAACTCAAAATGTACATCAAACTTAAATAAACTAGAAATGAAACAGTACCAACTGTGTCAAAGAAAACAACAGGCTTCTTTGAGATACAAAATTTTTAGCTCGTATTTTTATTGGACGTTTTAAATTTAACGATGTTACACGACTTATTTGCAACGACTATGCTATGTTTTCTTACGTCAGTCCCAACTTTTCTACCATCAGCTACTTTCTTTGTTTCTTGGCAACTTCATATTGCAAAACTTATAAATGAATTATGAATTTATGCGGAACATCTCTAGATGTACGTACTGAGCTAAATTTCGTTTATTACAAAAGAAATGGAGACTGGCATCCCTCCAGAAATCGTATTACTGACTTCATAAATTTTGCACTGAATCGTGTACTGTTTACCCGTTTAGAACAACACTAACAACATTAGTGTCTTCACCTATCTACAATTTACATGCAAAGTACAAATCATTTAAATTAAAGCTTATATTGACACAAAATTTACTAAAAATGAACTATGAAGAAACTGAGCAATTTATTAACATATAATTAATACGAAAATAAAACATACAGGTAGATTTATATTACGCACACACACACACACACACACACACAACTACACAAACACACACACACACGCATACACGCACACGCACACGCACACGCACACACACACACACACACACACACACATACACATAATTAATACGAAAATAAAACATACAGGTAGATTTATATTACGCACACACACACACACACACACACACACAACTACACAAACACACACACACACACACACGCATACACGCACACACACACACACACACACACACACACACACACATAATTATTAATATTCATCACTATTGATTTATGAATTATTGTCCTGATGGTTGAGCGGGGTACCCAGTAATACGGGTTCTCACCCAGTACAGGGGCCCTTGGAACTAGTTGTAACGCATATTGTATAAATCAATAAAGATTTTTTCATTTTTCATTTTCATTTAATAAATAAAAATAAAATGACTTGCATCAGACTGAACAAAATTTTAACAGTTTTTCGAACTTACTTATACTACATTTTATTAACGTTATATTAGTAATATAAATAATAGTTGTTAACAATTAATACTAGCAGTCTATGTACAAGTATGTCTTTTTAACCTCTTAGAAAATCGATAATCTCATATGTGGGGATAAAAAATAGTCTATTTTCATCGAAGTTCTTTCGAGTTAAAGCAAAATACTCCGTTCTTTATCAAGTTAATAATTATAATATTATTAATAAGTAATTATACAAGTATGTGATGATTATAGTTATATTGTTCACACTTGATTTTGTGTAGTCGTTCAACTTTTTTTAGATCATATTTATGTATTTACCTTACTTTTTCTACATGCATTCTGTCAATTTAATTCGGATAATCATTTTTCTATATTTCAATATATAATTATATATAATATAATTTTTATGTATATATTATAATATAAAATAATTTTTATATTTATATATATAATATAATTTTTATATAATAAAATATTTTATAAAATATAAACGTCTATTACTAAATGTATAGTACATATTACATGAGGTAGCAAGATCATTTATAACGCAGGAGATTTAGTAGCAGGAGAGACGCTGCTAACGTTATTGCTTTTACCAATGGTATACCTTCGAGCTTAATCATCTGAATATTATGAAAGAGAATCGGCAAAATATTATATTAAGAGTGTATTAATATACCAGTTTTTATTTATCTCTTATCTAAATATATAAAAGGGAAAGGTCTCATCACAAATATCAAAAACCGCTTAACGTATAAAGAAGAAATTTGGCAGAGAGGTTAGGTTGTAGTTAGTACACGTTAACGGATTTTGCTACAGGACCGAATTGAGGAGGTCTAAGGGCTTTCGTAGGTTTGTATGAAAGTCCTTTATTTTTCTACTACAAACTTAAAATTTGATAGGAAGCACCTAGGGACGAACCTAAGAGAAGCGAGTGAGTTATATAAATTAGCGACTCACTCTCGCTTATATAATATTATAGCTATATATAATATATAAAATTAGATACAAAATGCTAACGTATCAAGATATTGATTTACACAAAAACTTAACATTTACCAAGAACACACTGAATGTTAGTTATATTATTTAAATATTACATTTATACATATGAAATGAAGTGTTTGTCTACGCTCTTCAAATATACTGCTACCCCATATTGACCTTGAATCATGTACGCGGCACTAAAGCTTTTAGTTTTTTATTTGTCTACTTTGAAGTACTATAGATTACTAATTCATTTTGTATTAGGTATATGTTTCAGTGTTAACATTAAATACTCGACAATTAGGTACTTTGAATAAATATTTTACTTCTAAGGTATTTTAATACTGAAATAAGGTAGTGGATTTAAAAATAATTATCATATATACAAACTTCCTTAGGGCAGATTCATGACCAGAATTGGCGATGATATCACGTATTATAACCAAAAGTAAAAAATTGATTTGTGAGCCTCCTTTTTAAAGTCACTAACATATTTTAAGTTTAAATTTAAAAACTTTTAATGGCATTTCTTAACTTTCCTAACTTTTCCAAAACTGCCTTCTAATATTTTCAGTTTAAGTATGTTTACTATTTACTATCAAATAGCAAATTGAACAATTTTGTTTGTGTTTTTCTGTCAAACAGTATTTTTTAACTAAGTTAATGTTAGAGTGATAAATTTTATCCTTTTAAATCATATATTTGTCTTTTGTTTTAAAATAATCATTAATATGGTAGATGTAAAATATTTTAGAATGGTATCGATGTAAATGATAATATGACATCCATTATATCTGTAAGACACCCGATTATTATATTTTATATTAAAAACCTGACCCGTACAAATATTTACAAACCCGTTTCCCAAAATAACCTAAAATTTTATTTAAACAGTTTCGATGGACATTCAACAACACGGCAAATAGCAATGAAGTCAGCGATACCTATGTTTCAAGAGCAGGTACCAGTTCCACTGTAACATACACTCCTCATACTGAGATGGACTACGGGACACTACTCTGCTGGGCACACAATAGAATCGGAAAACAAAGAGTGCCGTGTGTCTATCATATCATTGCTGCTGGTAAGTTATATAGATGATTACATCGATACAAACAAACGTACGAGTATATAATATTGCCATAAAATATTGTATTACTTATAAAAAAAATGAATTCAACTTAGGTATCATTTTAGATTTTTGTAAATCTTTTCAATTTTGGATAAGCACTATCTGTAACAAACTTACGAGTAAAATGACCTTTGTAACAAAACCTTAGTCTCTCTCGTGACCATGATTGCTATAAAGTATTCGAAACGTGTCTGGAACCAAAAATCAAAAGAAATTTACGAAAAATGCGAAAAGTTAGTAATATTTATAATGTGAAATACACGTAAATCTAATACAAACAGATACGCACTGCATAATTTATAAGGCACCTAACAAGAAACATTTATGCCATAAGCGGCTTAGAAGAGATCACTAACGTCTTACACCTTTTCCAGGTTGGATCCTATTTATTATATTATGTATTAGACAAAAAATGAGTACATATCAAGTACCGATTTCTTGCTATATTTAAGAACAATATAACTTTTAGTTTTAAACCGAAGTGTCTACCAAATTCCATATTAACGAATATCGAAAATCTCGATGCTCACTTTCGTTTAAACTATGTCTTTTGCAAAATTTCGTTGGCCTATTATTATTTTAAAAAATAAGATAATATTTCCTTCGGGTAAATTGATAATTTTAATATTTATGGTATTTTTATATCCTATAGGTACAATTTATTTCAGAAAAGTCACTGTACATTAGATTCACTAGCTTGTAGGCAAATATCAAATAAAGAACGTCAACTTGCTCACAGCACTCGTAAAATAACTGTGTTTCTCTGAAACTAGGTTTGTCTAACATCCGCGAAGTGAACAATGCTATTTGTACGGGAAAACCAATATTTTGGTTCCAATATTGACTACTGCGCAATTATTTTCTGCGTATTTTAGAACTACACAGCTATGATATAAGTACTGAACTTTTGCGTTATTAGTAAAAAAGACTGGAATGGCTGATTCTGGCATTTGTATAAGCTTTTTTATACGATATTTGGAGATTTAGATCAATTTGGAATTTTCCATACATTTAGAGTAGTAGTTAGTAGATTTAGACTTTTCTCGAAGTACGAATAATATTGTGGCAGATTGTGCTCATCTTTCAAAAGATATCCTGAACTCAACAACTCAAACGTCTGGCACATTCGCTCGTCGCGTCTGTGTATGGATGGATTAGTCGTAGACGGCCAATCGTGGACCAATTTCCCGAAGTAATCCGTACGTGTATAGCTGCTCTAAACAACAGTATCCACTATACCAAAAGTATTGACTACCGTAAGACTAAAATGTGTATTGGCTTACATTTTTATTGATATCCATATCCTATGCACCAGAAACCAAATACAATTTCAACCTGCAAGCAAAATAGATAAAAAAGATCAAATTATCGACGATACATATATCGTATATTTTTTAAACCAAAAGTAATAAATGCGAAAATGAATATCGATGGATATTAGATTTACCTATTGGTTATTTAAGTCGTAGAAAAACAATTTGTAATACTTTTTATTCAAGACAAGTTCCAGTATTAATTCCTGAGGTTACTTTGACCTAGATTTCTATAGAGAATTTATTAGTCTTTCATTAATTCTAATTCTAAAGTAGGGACTCTCTCTCTCTACTGGTATGAGTGAAAGTGTACCAAAAGTTATTGAACGTATAAGCAGTATAATATTTCAACCATCATAAAACAACATCCAAAACATTCTTTGTAGATAAATGGAGAAAGTGTGTGATAAATGTATTCTTCTCATTAGGTATGCCATATTTTTTCTTGATTTAATGTTAATGATTCGATCTTGTGCCAAGTTTGTCTCCTCAAAAGAAATTGTTCTCATTTCTGATACAATACGAAATATTGACAAAGTCAAGTGTATTGAGTCAATATTTTATAATATATTATTTTATAATGAGCCAAGACTTCCTAATATACTAGTTTTTTATAACGGTTTTGCTTGCGAATATTATATTATATTATATTTTCGAAGTAAAGAATAGTACGTACTCGTCCATACAAAAAGAGAAAACGTTTTTCCACTTCTAAATATTTTCCAATCTCCATGATTTTTTGTATGTTATTGACACAGTAAAATACTAGGTTTATATGTTTTCCTTTTTTCAAAATTTGTATTATATTCAAACTTACAGGCTCCTCAAATAACTTAATTTTTGTGATTAAGACTTCGTCGAATTAAGCTGTTTGTTTTAAAAAAATAGAGCACGAATGCCCGGGGGCATGAGCGCAGGAGCGAAGGCATATGTTTTCAAAAATACCTATTTCGTTAGGATGGATGGCAAAGCTATTCTTCCCTCTTAATTGAACGGACACCACAAATGTTATCGTATATTATTCCCCATAATAAAATGATCAATTTTGATCGAATTTCATTCGTGGCTTATGCGTAGAAATATAAAAAGTTACTTTGAAATACGTACTGTATATAAAAAATGAATCAGCATATGCAGGTGAAGTCTATCGCCTGTTCTGTCAACGATCGTGTCGAATTATTATCATCCATCATCCTTTGAAGGAATGCAGCGTGAAAGGTCAAAGGATATATAATTGTGTTTTCGCACGCGTAATTATTTAATTTCAAATCACAGCTAGCTAATATCAATGAGATTACACTACGACCGAAATTGATAAGAAAGATATTATCATTATTAACTATATTGGACCTTGCCTTGTCTACAAAAATATTATAAGCTGATTATATTTTTAGGCCGACCAGATCAAGTGCACAATTGCACGGTGGTAAATGCTTCCCTCACGTCGTTCGGTGTTCGATGTTCGGAGGGGTTTAATGGAGGCATGCCTCAATCGTTCTTATTAGAAGTCAGAGAGATAGTGACGCAGGTAAGTTAAATCTTTTATTATAAAATTTTATTAACTTAGCCATTTTAACGTCCAATTACTGGGCAAAGTTCTGCTCTTAATAAGAGAAAGATATGATAGGCCAAAGTTGTCCACGTATGCCAAATTAGAATAGGTGTACTTCACAAGTCTTTCGAGAAGTTGGATTCTTTCACCAGTTATATACGAGAGTTCCCTTCGAATAATTTCCTTTACTGTATTAGAAAGTGGTAATTTATGGGATTGATTACATACAAATTAATATACTTACATAATTTGATATTTCAATCACTACAAGTAATAGGTAATTACTTGTATCATAAAAGATTATATTACAATGACATTTGTTGTACCTAATAATATTATTCATTTAACAGGAAATAGTGGCGAATGTCTCAAGTGCAGTGCCACGGTTCACAGCAGTGGGTTTAGTTCCGGGAAGAACGTACGCGGCCGCGGTGCTAGCGTATAACGCAAAAGGCAGGGGTGACCCTTATCCATTACGGGCCAGCACACTACGACCTCCTGAAAAACATCACGTACATGATAAAAGCTTAGGTGAATCAAATCAAATCAAAATATTCTTTATTCAAATAGACTTTTACAAGTTCTTTTGAATCGTCATTTTTACGTGATTAAACTTTAAATTTTATATTAAATGTCAGTCTGTAAGTCTGGGACTTGGGAGTAAGCTACCGCCGAGTCGGAATGCTGTTCTGCCGAGAAGAGCCGGCGAGAAACTCAGCAGTTGCTGTTTTCAAAAAAATATTTGATTACAATATTTATTGCATTACAATGTTTTTCTATTTATCCTACGTGAGACACAACAAGACATTAATCCCACACATTTACATCTTCTAAGTATTCCGCGATAGTATAATAAGCCTTATTCAATTTAAGAGTTCTTCTATTTGAACTCTTTACATATGAAATAATCTCAAAAAATAATAACATTAAGAATTTTGGACATATTCTTCTAGAAAATGAAATAAATGCTATATGCATTTTTAATATGTTTTCTCTCACCAAGTAAAAAATGTGCTCCGATTTTACTATGACTTTTTACCAGTGTTGCTGATAAAAGTGCGAATAGTTTTTTAATTCCATTTTCGTTCTAAAAGTTGTTCTGTAAAATTGATATTTCTTTAGTATACAGTATCCATAGAAACAAATATTACACCAATTTTCCCTATATCCGCTATGTTCAAAAGCTTATTCTGGACTTGGGAAAAATAAACAACGATCTGGTTCGCGTTGATTAGACATCCTATATCCTTTTTTTTTTAAAAATGAGTTCTAACAAAAAAGTAGTATAAATTCAAACATTTCATGCTCTTTCAGAAAAATTGTGTTGCAAAAATACTGTGTACATTTGACCATATTTCATCCAGATTTACCAAGAACAGCATTCCAAATGTCGGGGGCGATGTCAGCAGCAGTTGGCGGTGGAGGGGTCCTCATGGTGGCTCTCGTCCTCTTTATGATAGCAGTAAGACAAAGATGTGCTAAGAGGAAGCCAAGATCTGGACCACCACCATCTCAACCAGCTTCACCAGATAAGCTGCGGGAAAAGGATGATAGTGAAAGTGATGATAGAAACCCGGATATAATACCTTCAGACACGGATCATAATATGCAGGTTTGTTTTTAATTTAAACTCTGAATTGAATTGTTGGGGTTTTTATGAATTTGACTCACGAATGTATGGATTGATATATTGATAGAAGTACAGGTGACGTAAATAAAATAGGCAGCTTAAATCAAAGATCAAGTCAAGTCGTGGACGTATTTGGGAACGAATTAAGTATATACTAACAAATATAATAATAAATATGTTGGGACATTATTACACACAGCGCCATCTTGTTCTGTGGTAAGCTACGAGGCTTATGTTACGGATACCAAATAGTTGAAAACTATACATATATAACTTTAAATACATACATATTATAAATATAAACACTCATGACTGGAGTACAAACATTCGTGCTCAATAAATGAAACCCGCAGCGGGACTCGAACCCGCGACCGCCGCATTGGCGCAGCGAGTAGGGTCAGTACAAACTGCGCCAAACGTGTCTTTAGTATATATAATTTTAATTTATTTGGCGTTTTGATTTCTTTATACCTATTTGTTTTTTTTTATTTGATTTAATATTTATTTTACTACGCTGTTTGATTTCACAGATTACATTATTAGAGTAAACATTTTACATCAGGATTTTTTACATTTATTTGGACCATATTTTCATTTTATGAACTTTCAAAGCTTTTTCTACAAATACGTTGGATGTTTATTAATAAATACATGTGAATGTTATAGTGTTTTAAATTGATGTGTTACTTAGTTTATTATTTAGGGCGAGCGAAGCGAGACCTACAACCTGAGCATTTTGTGGTATACTTTACAGGAAAACTATCAAGCCTTTGTGCTAGTGATTTAACTTCATATCTAGACGTGTTATCGGTAAAAAAAAATATAATTTTATAACCATAAAAAAATGAACATTAACAATTTTGTGTTTATTGGATATAATGTTATTGTACTACTAACGCCATCTGTTAGAAAACCAAAGAGTTAACAACGCTGTAACGTTACTACCCTTTAGAAAAACTACGCAAACCTTCCCAAAGATCAGCTTTTTGTCAGTATATTTAAAGGTTTTATTTACTAAGCGATCGTATTATACAAATATTTTGTAAAGGTCATATTACTCACATTTATTTATATTTTGACATCATGTCGAAATTGGAGACGATGCTTTAACATTTGGTTATTCCTGATCACAGTTATTGAGACGATACGGTTCAATAATTTAACACGCTTGTTAGCTCAGTTAATAATGTCTTTTAACGCAAGTATACTCGTAGAACGACCTAATTAGCGATTATTCTTCTTGCTTTGAAAATAAAAAGTTAATGTCAAGATGTACTCAAAATGTTCATTATTTATAATATTCTCTTTTACAGTATAAATGTGATGTTATATCGTCTTTCTATTAATTTTTTTAGGAAAAGTTACGAATAGAATAAGAAATTTGTTTACTGATATTACTTTATACTCGTATGTAAGGAGCATGTTAAAAGTCTTAAAAATATGTCAAAACGAACAAAGAATAGAAGATTGTACTCACGATCGCTAAGAAAAAAGTAAAGGAATAACCGAGCAATGCGGGTTCAAATCCGGGTCTCGCACCTCTGATATTTTCATGTGCGAATCATTTTTCTATCTTTATTACCACTAGTCTTACGGTGAAGGAAAACATCGTGAGGAAACCTGCATGTCTGATAAAAACCTAGCAAGTTTTCGAAAGACATGTGAAGTCCGCCAACACGCACTAGGCCAGCGCGGTGGACTATGGCCTGATCCCCTCGTACTGAGGGAGGTCCGTGCCCAGCAGTAAGACGTTAAAAAAGGCTGAAAAAGAATCTGATTTATTAAACTTCTTTTTTATTTGAAAGCGAATAGTACGGACCTATTTAAATTTGATAATACACGTTTAGTGCAAAAATAGGGGCGATTATGTTTCGCCTACTGAATTATTATTTTTCACGATACAATAATATAACTTCTTATAGTGTAGTCTGATTTCAACGATATTTTTTTTATTCGAAAGGAAAAATACACCTCTAACTTTGAAAAATAGGGATGATAAAATTTTCACATACAGAATTTTTTAAATAATTTCAATGATATAATTTCTTCTTAATACCTTATATACCAAAGGTGTAAGTTATGTTTAATCTCAAAAATCCCAACTCTAAAACACAAATATACCTAACCAGATACTTTCTAAGTCCAAAATCCGCCCATTTTTCCATCCGCCGAATTTACAGTATAAAAGCAATAAACTAACTAACTTTCACATTAATATATATTTCTATATACACTCGTAGATAACGCTACTACAAGAAACGGGTCTTGCTCACCAGATGGACTACTTCAGACAACAGCAAGTGTCGACCATCTCGCCGCCCAACAGCCGAGGGCCTCGCGGGAGCATCGCGGGGGTACGCGGGGGCATTCCCGGCTACTGTCCCTTGAGGACTGCTCCGCCCTCGCATCCGCCTATACATGATAATAATGTAAGTGTTAATGATAATTTTTGATTTAAATACAACTTCATTTAGGTCAGCTAAAGGAATAGCTTAGCCAAAAAATTTGTATGGAAGTCTTTAGGAAGGCCCTCGTCGAAAGGTAAGTTTTTTGATGCGAAACATATTATGTGAAAAAATATAAGGATATAAGAATAAGATAGAGAACCTTTTTTTTTGCTAAACTGATTTTATTGCCGATTTTCTTTAACATTTGGGCTTATGCTAGTACAAAATAGCAGTGAAATAAAACAAAAAATGATCGGTAATTTAAATGATTTTGTTCTTTATTTCTTTACCAGGTCTACTTCCGACACATTCAATATCCACGTTATATTGAGCCTACAAACTCGTCCTGGCCATCGTCAGATGCAGTCATTGTATAAAAATTGATTTGTGTGAAAAATCGTTTTCAATTTTTTGTTTGAAGTTTGAAGTGCCTAGCTTTAGGGTTCAGTCACAAAATGGTAAAAATAGAAAAAAATTAAAATTTAATAGATTATTAGTACATTGTATGCGAATTAAAAAAGCTCTGATGATAAGCTTTGACTAATATAATTGAAATTAAGTTTCTTAAAGACATGTCAAAAACACATAGAAAAGGCCTAAATTTTACTCATATAATAATCACAAACAGTATCATTAAATCAAAAATACTTATTCTCGTATGTCTAAATTTTAAGAAAACATATTATTATATATTTTAAGTAAAAAAGCATGGTTTTTATAAAAGTTCTATAATATTATTATGGTATAGTGCATAATAATAAGTAAAACCATAGAAATATCAATAAAGCAATGATATTATAAGTAAAAAGGTGTAGATACGTTACCTAAACGACATTCTACCTTCAAAAACGGCACACTAACGCACACATGAATAACTAAAAATATTGCAATAACACTGAACACACTACATTACGATTAGTTGTCAAAATAGGATGGCATGATTCAAGTATCGCCAGTGAAAAAGAGACAAATATAATTCGCGACAGTGCGTCGTCAACGCGTGACTATGTTCAGGTGGGCCAATTAGCCTAGTTTTGGTGTGCCGCTTTTTGAGCGCGTATGACTTATCTACACCTTTTTTCCTAGTATATCAATGCAATAAAGTTAAAAATGACTACCTTATTTTGCACATTAGCTACCATCACTTTTATATGTCGTGTGGATTCAAGCACTAAATGTTTAGCAAAAACACTGTTGTGGGGAGATTGCAAAGTTTGTGTTTATGTTAGTTTGTGTGTTGAAGTGCTTTTTATTATTTTTAATTAATCAATACTTAAATACATTGTATATTTTATTTTTATTTTTATTATATAACATGTTTTTATTATATTCTATAGGTATACTAAAGATATTTCTCTTGAATAATGAAATCAAGTAGGTACGTGGGCGACTGAATTTCGCTTAGCGTTTTTTCGATAAAGTTATAAAAATTGCTTAGATTTTTATACAAGTCTAAAAATCAAAACTAAATTAAAAAAACAGTAGATGTTATAACAAAATTTTATCCAAATCGTTACAGCAGTTTTCGAGGTGCACGAAATAAGTTTATATTATACACATATACTTATTGCTATAATATATCATATTATTATATTTGACGACACGTTTGACTCAGTTGGTAGTGAGTTCTGCGCCAGCGGTCGCGGGTTCGAGTCCCTCTG
This sequence comes from Boloria euphrosyne, assembly GCA_951802675.2. NCBI lineage: Eukaryota > Metazoa > Arthropoda > Insecta > Lepidoptera > Nymphalidae > Boloria > Boloria euphrosyne. The sequence goes on from OX637888.1 coordinate 11,245,461, forward strand.
GGGACACTTGTTTGTTGAGCACGAATGTTTGTACTTCAGTCATGGGTGTTTATATTTATAATATGTATGTATTTAAAATTTATATATGTGTAGTATATCAAATATCTGGTATCCGTAATACAAGCATCTTAGCTTACCACGGAACTAGATGGCGCTGTTGTAATAATGTCCCAACAACATATTTATCTTATGATTTATCCATATGATGTGCGAATATACGAGCTTGTACATTAACATACCTATATGTACCTTTGTATCATCAAAATGGATCCCCTCTTTTTAAATAAGTCGGTAAAAATAGAGCTTTTATAAAATAAATTATTTAATTAATAAAACCACGGTAGAAATACAGCAATAAAGTCGCAATTATTTCGCCGCAAAGTTTCTTAATCCAGACTGCGCGAATGGGGAGTTAAGTCAAATTTAACTAAATATTTGGATTTCATAGTCGGTTCTTATGCAAATTGTGAATTGCTACATTCGTATTTAACACTATCTCATACATTGTTATCACACATAATATAAATATTATAGTGTAATTATATGTATAGCTGGCGATTCCTAAAGGAATATACGAATATATTGGGACATTAACGTAATAATTAATTCACTACATGTATACAGTTTTAATTAGTAAAAAGAATGCAGTGGTAGCCCAGTGGTAACGCGTTCAAATCCGGGTCTCGCACCTCTGATATTTTCATGTGCGAATCATGTTTATCATGATTACCACTTGTCTTACGGTGAAGGAAAACATCGTGAGGAAACCTGCATGTCTGAGTAAACCTAGCAAGTTTTCGTAAGACATATGAGTCCGCCAACACGCACTGGGCCAGCGCGGTCGAATAAGGCTTGATCCCCCTTGTACTTAGGGAGGCCCGTGCCCAGCAGTGGAACTTTAAAAGGGCTGAGACACATACAGTTTTAAATACATAAATAAATGAACAACCATGACTAAATTACAAACGTTTGTGTTCATCACACAAATGAATGCCACCGGGACTCAAAACCTCGATCGCTGGCACAGCAAATAGGCAGCAAACTCAGCCAAACGTGTCGTCAATAAAGGGTTTTTACTTTTACTTTTTGTTTTGAGATGTTGAATTTATTACTTTTTACTGAGTTAGCTTAAAACTACTTGTCATTATTATAATATTGTTGTTGTTCCCTAACAATGATATGTGATGGACTTAACTCTCTTCGTCCTTCTGTCAACAAAATTTAAAAATGCGGTCGCACAGACAAAAATTGAAGCAGACAGTGCATTTTTTTGTGTTTAAAATGAATTCGTTATAATGTTAAACGTAAATTAAGAAGTAATTATTTTTATATCATCTATTCAATTAAGGATATGAAAATCATTGGAGCATCTTGTACCAAAATTGTCGTGTACAAGAATTGAGTACCTGTGTTTTGCATTTAGTTAAAATATTAATTTTATAACAAGGGCTTTATTTTTACATTGTAAATAAATTAAATTGAAGAAAATTGGAACTATAAACCTCAAAAAATTAATTTCTTTTTAACCCTTATGTTTTAATTTAACAGATTTAAAAACAAGTTATACCTAATCCGTTTAATTAAATAACCCATTTCGTCCCTTTAGACGTAAAATTTAAGCACAATCAACTTCGACACTAATCAAATCTAACTTAGGCATACGAGATTAAAGCGAAATAATTTTATCAGACAAAACTGTTTTGTCCAAATAAAATTTAAAACAAATTATAATGGATATGTAAATTTGTAAATTATTCTAATTTAAATTTAGTAATATTACTAGTTGCATTGCTTGATATTCTATATTTATGTATGTATGTATGTTCGTAGACACAAACATCGGGTATACCACCGCCGGCGGGGTTCGCAGGCTCTTGCACGCTGCCTCGCAACACTGGGAGCGAACGTTGCATCCCCATGCAGCACTTGCGCACCCTCCCGCGCACCCACCCCCACCCCCACGCACACCCCCACCCCCCGAGAGACACGCCGCTCTGACAGACCACGCAACTCTAGGATATGTAAATAGCTAAGGTAAGTTTCGGCGATTTGTGATCAATGTTTAACAATTATAACTGTTTTTCGTTGTTTTTATATTGTTATTTTTAGTTTTTTGAAATTATGTTTTAAGTTATTTAAATAATATTTAAAATGTTGTGGAATGAATGGTTCAATTTAAATTATTTTCAATTCATTTTCATTTATTTGTGTGAAAGATTTCGCTTGGGATCGTTTCATTTACTTTACCAAAGGGATACGGAATTCTGTAACAAAAACAATGTCGGAAATTGCCGAAACTGTTTTACCTAATTTTAATTATCTAAATAGTTAGGACAAACGAAATATTGGACTTTGTTACGGTTTGTTTGTAAAATTGTAAATATCATCAATAATATTTCACGAAAGTTCTCTAGATTTAGTCTTCTGTTTTTTATGTATATAATTTTATTTACTTATGATGGAAATATTTGGATGTTTGTTTGTGATAAATGAATTTGATTCGTTGTTTTTGTTCATATTATATGATTGAAATGTTAAGTAAAGTTTAATTTGCAAATTATTTTAAATGGTTGTGAAATTTATATTGTAAAAATTGTATAATCAGCTGATAACACTTTTTTTTAATCTAATTATGATTAGATTTAAAGTTACGGTTAATTATTAATAAATGACAGTTTGTTAAAATCGTGTTAAACGGGAAGACAAGTTATTGGAATGAAGGCAAGGATTTGTACAGTCGAAGACATTATTATAATCATAATCACTAAATTGTGATACGTTTGACTTATTAATAAATATAGATGTCTCAATGACTATGTTCATTTTTCGTATCATATGATAAGTTTTTCGCTCTTGATAGTACTTTTTCTAGTATTGCTTATTTTTATCAATGAATATAAGTTGAGGCAACTATAGCGTTAGTTTATAAAATTTGTCCGTTATGGAAGACTTTGTAAATACCACGTTAATATTGTAAAGTTTTTGTATGATACGATTTGATATTTGTCTTCAAATGTCAAATAATAAAAATCGATTTAGTTTTTCAAAAGGAGATTAAATTAATGTCTTTATCATAAAATATGAACTGGGGTTAAGTCATTTTACAGTCGTTGAAGAATTGAAATAAAAAAAAATATGGGTAAAGCCTATCGTTATGATTCTAAGACATAGTGGTTAAATTTGTTATTTTAATACGATTTTTTAATATCGATTCTTTAACGATTGCGGAAATATTTTACTTAAGCTCCATTCACGTTATGTTCATCATCGAAACTTGTTTCTGAATCGTAGGCAAATTGAAACATAATTTGGACAGATATATAATATCTCATACAATTATGTTAGTAGATAATTAATTTATTATAAATAATATCATATTTATAGAATTTAATTCATTATGTTTGTTAATAAATAATTGTAAATAGTTTGAACGAAGTCTTTCTAACTGTCGGAATGTCGGTTTTCAATACAATATTGGGAAACGAAAATAAACGAAAAATATTCTAAAACGTTTATGTGATGTTTTATTTGAAACCTTTAATAATAACTTAGTATTTAGCCCTTTTACGTCCCACTGCTGGGCACAGGCCTCCCTTAAATGTGAAGAGGATCAGGCCATAGTCCACCTCGCTGGTCAAGTGCGGGTTGGCAGGCTTTAGACGTCATTCGAAAACTTGTTAGGTTCTCTCAGATATACAGGTTTCTTCACAATGTTTTGCTTTCACCGTTAGATAAGTAGTAATCATGTTGAAAATTATCCACATGAAAATATCAGAGGTGCGTGACCCGGGATTTGAACCCGCTTTACTTAGTTGCCCAAGTCAGCCTATACCACTAGGCACTATCTTTTACTTGCTTATAACCTATTTACTAATAACTACGAGTACTATATCCATATAATCAGTACTTACTTATAAATAAAATTGAAGCGCCTGTTCGTAATTTCATATTAACACTTTGCACTAAACGAAAAAAATATATTTTTATAATATCTGTCTGTCTTTCTGTTTATTCCTCATTAATTTATTCCAGGCTGGACCGATGTTGACGGGACTTTCACTCGCAGATAGCTAATGTTATAAGGAGTAACTTAGTCAATTTTTTATTTTAATGGATAATTATAAAAACCGTTTAATTTAATTTAACTTACGGCTAGCAAAGCGGGCCGTTTCTAAATATAACAAAATATTACTATAATCTTCTTAATCAATCGATAAGTAGAGACTACTTCAGGATATGAGTACCTTTTACCTGAAAGTTAAGAACTTTATCGATTCAAAGAGAAAATGGATACAGTCTTTATGAATGAAGAGATATTGAGATTTTTATTCCTTTTAAAGTGTCTAACAGCATTCATATTAATTCCTGAATCTTTAATACAAAGGTATTATGATAGTTTTTTTTAGTTCTAAACCTAAGTTCAGAAGAAACTACTAAGTCTATATTTGAAAATTTGCTTGTATGTTCGTTTACATAACCATATTTATGGTTTTTGAAGGTTTCAAGTTTAAAATGGCAACAGGTCTTTAACTTTTCTTCTCTCTCTCACAAGATAAATATATTAGAAATAGCTAATTACAGAATTAATTTTCTATAGATTTTATGACTTTAAATCTTGCCTTGGACGAAAGAAACCAAAAATTTACCCAAACCGATTTATGAACACTATGATTGTGACATGGTGGCTCTACAATGATGAATGCCTCTGTAGTGTAGTGGCTAGCATGTACGGTCATACATCGAGAGGTCCTGGGTTCGAGTCCCGGGTCGAGTCAAGTTTAATTATTGAGTCTTTCTGTATAGTAAGCATCAGTGACCGCCCGGAGTTGGGAAGTTGGCGGTGAGTCACCCCGTACCTCGGAGAGCACGTAAAGCCGTCGGTCCTGCGCCTTAGCTCTCACTGGTCGTGTCGAGTAGTCGTCCCACCGGAGTATCAAAGTGATAGGAATAGAGAATGCACTTGTGTCTGCACGTACACGTACACTAAATATCTCCCGCGTAGTTGGCCAGTATCAATGAGATTAGCCGCCATTGCCGGAGTCAGTCGGAAAACATTATAATGATGACTGTGTTAAAGCAATAGTTACCACAACAAGAGTATAGCTTCTTACAAAGTCACACCTTTAATTTACTGGGCTAATAAATAACATTTACATCGTAATTCCAAAAGTTTATAGGTGAAAGCCGCCGAGTGCTCGAAATTTGATAATTAACAATATTAAAACTTTAAAAAACGTATCTGATAATAAAGATTCTACGAATTTATCTAAAGCTCGTTAATAGTTGTTAAGCAAAAAAAACTGTAGACTTCTGTCTTTAGCAAATTGTATATAATATGTATATCATTAAGTAAAATGTACAATACAAATAGATAATAAGTAAACATAACTGTTGCATTCACATACTCTTTCTCGAACAGAGATAGGTGAAAGAACTAGTTTGAAAAAACCTCCAATATTAAGTAACTAGTGAATCCAAGTAAAATTTACCAAAATCCGAAAACCAGTTCTAACATTAATATCCGAGCCGCAAGAGCCCAACTAAGCCGGGGATAACCGTTTTTTGTTCCACACATCTTCTAAACCAGAGTAATCCGTAGCAAAGTATTCCGTGAGATTTTTTCAATATGGCTCAGGTAATGCATGCGGTTTTTCGATTTTTTAGCTTCAGAGAATGTAATGGATGGTTTCAGACTTTCAGAGTATCTTGATGTTTTGCGGATTTTTGAGTCACAGTGAAAATATAGATACATTATTATGAGGAACAACCTTTTTGAAGACCTTTAATGGACAACTCGATACGAAATGTATCTGTGATAGATTTTGGTATGTTTGATTTAAATTACAAAATATTGTATGATATTATATTATAAATGTATTGTTTAGTATTGCAGAAATTATATATCAGTAACGGTGGAACAAAATTAGGGAAAATTTTACTATTTAAAAAGATATTTCAGGTGTTTATAATGAGGGTAGTGTTAAAAATATTTGTTTATTTTTCTCAAAAATTGCTAGCGCCATTTTAATTTTAATAGGATAATATTCGTTCCTACTTGGACGTAGAAGATAAATGGGCTTTGAAATGGGCGTTAATACGAAAGCAAAATAAACACGAGTCATTAAGACGAGTTTTACAAATATTATAACGAATGTTAGTAACTAAATAAACAGTAATTTAAACAATTGGGTCTAAACTGTTTAAAAATCTAGATATATTTAAAAACTTTAAAATCACACAAATATATTTTATTCTATCATCATGACAAAATTTTTTACTTCAACTTTACCACAACTACTCTTAACCTACCCATTCATTAAAAAACCTGAAAAATTAACAAGTCACGTAACATCGAAAAATGTAAAGTTACAGCATACTTTCTGAAATCAATAACAATTTCATCAAAACAAACCCCATATCCGCAGGAAATACTTGAGAAAATAAAGTGTTCTATTTTATCCAACCATTGTACTGAAAGAAAATTATAATATAACCAACGTTTTAACGGTAAGTAAAGATTGCTCAGCTCAAATAAAAGGAAACGTTAATATTATTTTGATACGAATAACCAGTTAGAACCTGTCCAGATCTGTTCTTGTGGCGATGCCAAACAGACAGGTAGATAGACAAAAACTCAAAAAAAACTATAGATTCGATATCTATATCGATAATAATGACTATTTCAATAAAATTTTCCAATAAAAAATATAGTATTCTTGTATTAGATATAGTATAGATATTTTTAGACAACCTAGCGATGAAAACCTGCATGAAACAACACTAGTAAGATTATATGTTCATAATTCCAAGGATTTTATTCATTAACATAAATTAAACAGAGATGGCCAGTTACAAACAATTCGTACTTTCTACTTAGCCCGTTCAAAGTTGTGGAGTAAGTTTGCAGCATTTGGCTTAAAGCATTGCTGAAAATGAACCGAAAGTTGGCTAACGATTTCTCTTAGGCCGATCTGTCTGTAAGCAATTACTTAATTATTAGTAGTGGAGATGCTGTAAATATTAGTTTGAGTTGTCGAGAGATTGCCTTATAATTATTAAATATTGGATATTAGTTTAAAGGGTTAAATTGTACTTGGGGACAGTTTATACTGGCATCCGAATGGTAGTGCATCCAACCCTTTCTAACGTCCTACTGTTGGTTGGGCTAGTTTTCAAAATTTTGCTTTACCATTAGAAAAGTAATAATTATGTTGAAAATGTTTCTCATATAAAAATATCAGAGGTCACCCTGTTTTGAACCTTAACATCGTTTGCTAAGTAAGCGTGTTGGCAACGTTTAGTAGTAAGTACCTTTGTCATCCAAATGGCGACGTTTTATTTATAAAAGCTTTGAAAATGAACGTTTATGGCCCATGATAAATAAAAATTATCACTAAATTATTATTGCATTATATTGTGTATATTATATAATGATAGATGTTCTAGTGTGATTTTGGTTGAATGTATATGTAACACTAGCGACTTACCCTCGCTTTTGCTCGGTTTCGCCCCTATATTTAGCGCGAGCAAAGCCGCAGTACAAAAACATGATAAATTATATACTAAAACCTTCTTCAAGAACCACTCTATCTTTTGGTAAACACAGCATGAAAATCAGTGCAGTAGTTTTTGAGCTTATCGCGAACAGACAGACAGACGCGGCGGAGAACTTTGTTTTATAATATGTAGTGATTAGACAAAAATGGTGCAACTTTTCTGCAAATTTTACTACTATCATTAGCTTGTGGTACTCCATGAATATTTCGTCTGTTAATTTTTACGACAATCTGTATTTTGTACCTTTGAAAGCAAATAAAATAAAGGAAATGAAGAAAAAATAAGAATGCATTTAACATAATATTAAAAAGCTAATTTCGTACATTTAAAAAATATCTTCACATATGAGAAAAGCTACGCTTAGTGAAATATCCTTCTATTAACACAATGCCCACGCCACGGTGGTTCAGGAGCCAAAATTTACGAGCATACGCCGACACCTTTTAGCTTCCCTCTCATTAACAACTTTGCTTTATATACCTTCGGCAATGCCAAAATAGCATTTCTGATATTTATACGATGATGCTTTTAATTTTTGTTGACGACACGTTTGGCTCAGTTGGTAGTGCGTACTTTCTGCGCCAGCGGTCGCGGGTTTGAGTCCCGCTGGGGGCATTCATTTGTTGAGCACGAATGTTTGTACTTCAGTCATGGGTATTAATATTTATAATATGTATGTATTTAAAACTTATATGTGTAGTGTATCAACTATCTGGTATCCGTAACACAAGCACGTAACGTAGCTTACGACGGAACATATTTATTTATTTATTTTTCAACTTATTTATTACTAAATGTGCTTATAGTTTTTTGGTACAACTGTAAAAAGGCTATTATCCTCGTATCAAGATAATTTAAATAAAAAAACTAAGATTTATATATAATTATGTTTAAGAATAAATTAAAAGTGGAATAGGTAATAAATAAAAATTTTCCATTTTTATTTAATCATGTAGATCAATGATGATAAAGCTTTGAACTGTGCCGCTTTGTAACGGCACATCTAGTGGTAAGTGAGTCAACGTCCGAAAAATATTTAATCTGAGATCCTAGATCCTAGTTTTTAGTCCATCCAAAACTTTGTTTCATTATTCTATTTAGTTTTCTTTATTTTCCATACTATCTACCTATATATTATTTGGTGGCCATCTTTGGACAATTTTCTATAGGTTACTAAAGGATGGATCTCAGCTGATGCATCATATTGAACCTCTTAAAGGTGTTCTCTCACTATATCCTCGTTCTCAAGAAGATTATTTGTCAGAATATGTCCGAAATTCTTAAACCACTCAACTCTTTCTTATAAAACACCTTCAAAATCTATCGGGGATCGTGTTTGAACCTCTGCAGCATAGCAAATAATTTTTAATATATTTTTCTTTAATAATCATTTGTATTCTTCCAGTGTCTAATACATAATGTATATTAGGAGTATTCATTAGACAAACTTGATAGCTGCCTTGGGCAGCCTGTATAAATAAAGTACATAGTTCAAAGTATCAAAAGCAAGGCTTAACGGGAGTGTCCCCATCGAGTGGGGGCGAGGGAGGATGCCCGAAGAGAGTGCTCCAAACAATTTGCATTTATTTACTGCTTTTCACAGGTAAAGTATGTGCAAAACAAAGAACGTGAAGACAAGCATCGCTTATACAACCAGTTTCCTGTATTATAAATTCAGTGGTTTTTAGTAATCTTAATATATATATTTCTTGTGTGCGTGTGTATGTGACTGAACTCCTCCTAAACGACTGGACCGATTTTGATGAAATGTTTTGTGCGTGTTCGAGTGGATTCGAGAATGGTTTAGATTCACAATTCGGTCCACTACAAAATGTATATTTTGAACTTATTAGTTATTTATACATTTAGAAAATAAATGACATACTAAATTATAAATAAGTCGTTGCTAGGCAACGTTGTTTTGCGCATGCGTACAAGACAACGTCTGTTGGGTCCGCTAGTTATATATAGAAATAAATAAAATTGAAATGTCTGTTTGCAACATCAAATTTACAGCTTTGTACTAAATGCATATGTAATTATATACACTGTACAGTGTACAGTACCAACTTAAAGAAAAACACTTATAACATTTTCGTATGTCCGACGGTTTGTCTGGTTGTTCCCGCTTACCTCTTAAACAGATGGACATTTATTTCTTGCAATTTATGAAACAAGTGCTATGCAAGTTTTTCATGCTTTACTTACATAAATAATATTTACTAACTAATGATGTATTATATATATAAAGGCAGTGGTAGCCCAGCCGTAACGCATCGCTTGTATAACCGAGTGATGCGGGTTCAAATCCGGGTCTCGCACCTCTGATATTTTCATGTGCGAACCATTTCTATCATGATTACCACTTGTCTTACGATGAAGGAAAACATCGTGAGGAAACCTGCATGTCTGAGAAAACCTAGCAAGTTTTCGTAAGACATGTGAAGTCCGCCAACACGCACTGGGCCAGCGCGGTGGACTATGGCCTAATCCCCCTCGTACTAAGGGAGGCCCGTGCCCAGCAGTGGGACGTTAAAAAGGGCGGATGATGATGAATGATGTACTATATAATGTACTATATCCATGTACAAAAACAAGAACTCTTCACTTTTTTTTATTAATAAGACTAATTAAAGCTCGTCTATAACTAAACAAAAAGAATAGAAAATAGTAAAAAGATACAAAATAGTTTATTTATATTGAATCTTCCCCTATTTATATATAATATTTATTTTGGTCATTAAGGTCATGTTTCATTGTTCTTATTCACAGTAAGGGCCCATTTATTTCATCATCGGAATGACACCTTCTAAACGGAACTGCGGCTTAATGTTTACGTAACATCAGAATGTAACGCGTTATGGGCATGACGTGCGTTAGGATATCGTTTCATTGACTCTATTTTCGGTGAGGACATTGTATTAGATACCAATTTTTACTGTTTATTATATTTTGAAAAAAAATTGAAAGCTTCTAATGAACTTAATAAGGAAAATTACTTATTTCTACTAATAAGCTTGATGGAATAAAAGCTATTTTATTGTACAGGTAGAAGTTAAAATCGTAAACAAGTATTACAAAGGTTCAAAGTGCAAATTATATGGCGATATTTAAAGTTTATTCGACATCTAGTATCGTATTTTCTTTGGGCCAAATATGTACGGCACAGTTAGAATCATAATAATTATTTTAAGACATATAATATCAAACAAAAATATTTCCAGTTTATAAAATATATTACTATATACTCTTTTATGTTCTTTAATACATTTCTTTTATTTTTACCAAAGCCTATGTAAGATATAGTCGGCCAACGGACGTGACAGTCCAAGCTACCTTACACTAATGTCCCAAGCGAGTGTATAGTAGCTTGGGCGGTCACGTTCGGTGGCCGACTATATTATGTTTTTACATTGAAGTATAATATAATACACAAGATCAAAGAACATCATAATTTTTCTGGTACAAAACCTGACAAATGAAAACACTATCAAAATTCCTATAGAAAATTCAATATAAAAATTAACAACTCGATATTATTTATTACTTTTAATATTTCCAAAGTTAATTGAGCGATGTATAACAATAAACCAATGTTAAAATACGGAGCCCCAATCTTGTAATATATTGTTATTGTAATGTACGGAATTATTCCATAAATTAAATGATTTATTAAGACTACTTCATTTTTATTATCGACTGTTTTTATTGTCCTTTATTTTAATTAATAATAGTAATTGATAATAAATATAAATAAATATGTTGGGACATTATTACAACAGCGCCATCTAGTTCCGTGGTAAGCTACGAGGCTTGTGTTACGGATACCAGATAGTTGATATATATACATATTATAAATATAAATACCCATGACTGGAGTACAAACATTCGTGCTCAACAAATGAATGGACTCGAAACCGCGACCACTGGCGCAGAAAGTAGGGTCACTACCAACTGAGTCAAACGTGTCGTAATTGTTTATAGTTTATCATATTTTGTAGATGAACTTATGAAATGTTGTTTCTTAAAGCGCATCACTCTTTGCGTAATAGTAAAATAGCATCAAATCATACCTTCGCTTGGCTCTGGTATGATACTAGTGCAGCAAAAACAAATCTGACAACGGGAACTTACCTATTTCTGGGATAAAAAGTAACTTGTGTGTTATTCCAAACTGTAGACTATCTATGTACCAAATTTTATCCAGAGCGGTTCAGCATCAGCAACAAACATCCATGTAATCTTTCGCGTTTGTTATTGTATAATTGGGATGCGCGTTTGCGAAAATTCAGGAAAATTATTCTCATAATATAATAATATGGGAAATTCGGGAAAAGAGGAAAAAGTTTTTAATTATTTTTTGTACCTCCTCAAATATCACAAATATATTTCCTTTTTATAGAATATTAAAACAGGACTAATAGAATAATATTTGATTAAAAAATTTCCATTTTCCGTGTCCTTTAAGAAATCAATTATTATTAATCTGTTTCGAAACTACAATAAAGTCTTCTTTTATGTAATTGATTTGAAAATAATACTACGCAAAATACATTCGAGTGATAAAGCAGATTTACAGCCACTTACTGCAACAAATAACGCCCAATGATTAATTACAGGCTAGTATTATTAATGAGAAACTGTGAATGAGTGCGTCTGTTTCTTACTCTTCATGCCTTCGTAAAAAGACTGTACAAATATGGAAGAAATTTTGTTCACAAAAAGGCATGGATATAAGTCACGAGTGACATTTAAATCAATACTATCTATATATCGTATATTAGAATTCTGAGTTACTCAAATCTATATATTTAATATTATGTGGAAAATGTAATTGAAATAGTCCTTATTATTGATGCAGATAACATGATTATCAATTGTCAGAGGAGACCTGCATGTGTGAGACAACCTAGCAAGTTTTTTTGTTAGTGGTAGTGCCATGCTTGTTACCTTCGGGTAGCAGCCGAATGGGCCGGCACGCCCCGTATAGTACCACTCTCTCACAGGAGACCGGCGTGAAGTGGCAGCTATGCTGTCGCGTTTCGTCCGGTAAGTGAGAGTCCGGGAGGCCCACTCCCCATCCCTACTCTCGTCCTTCTCCCTTCTCTCTCCCTCCCTTTCCTGAAAGGCCGGCAACGCATCTGCAAGCCCTGTGGTGTTGCAGATGTCCATGGGCGGAGGTGATCACTTACCATCAGGTGAGCCCCCTGCCCGTTTGCCCCCTTTATCCCATAAAAAAAAACATATGAAGTCTGCTAACCCTCACGCACAGCGTGGTGGACTAAAGCCTGATCCCCCTCGCATTGAAGGAAGATCTGTGCCCAGCAGTGGGACTTAAAAAATGGTAGATACAATAGAATTGAAAGAGAGACCGAATCTATACTTTTTAGAATTTTTGTCTGTCTATCCAGTAGTGACTGAGAAAGCCATTAGATAGATTTTAATGGGTAGAATGATAGCTGGCTGTCCAGATCAAAATAAATGATAATTTTACTGCAAAAGTATATCAAGACTCTGAGTAATCTATAATAAACGTTAAAAGATATAATTATAGAGATGAAATCAAGCGGAGCGAGCGTGAATGCCTAGTTAGTAGTACCAGTAGTACTGAAGTTCATCTTTAAGTATGGTTTAATATTTTGAGCGGACCTTTAATAATTTTCTACAATTAAAGCAGTTACTTTTTATATCAACAACTGTCTGCCTGTGAAATTTCCAAGAAAATCTGCCCAATCTTTTCAGAGATTGGGATACTAACAAGCAGACAGACAGACCGACAGACAGAAAGACAGACAGACAAAAATGTTAAAAGATATTTTTTTATGTTGTATGTTGATGGTATAAAAATACACATCAATTTTAATTATTAGTATTGCTTTCAAAGTCAATAACGAGATTAAACTGTATTAGCAGTGATTAAAACAGCGTCCCGTGGCGCGTGATAACGACTAATGATCATTACCAGGCTTTGTATGTTTCAGATTATTGTTCGCTTTCTATTGTAACTGGAATATGTTAAATTGCCATAAGGTATAATGATAATTTATTTGTACCTCGTTTATAATATTTTATTTTGGTACTTACGTACTAACACCATCGCAGCTATAAATATGGCGGCGATTTTTAAGTGCCGCCATTCTACATTTAAAATTAATTTTTGGCGCCATTTTTTAGCTTTGTTTTTAATAAAAATTTGGATTAAATATTATTTTTTTATGACAGTTTTCGACTATGGCACTCGCCGGCAGCTGCTGCGGCACTCTCGCTACGCTCGCTCGGCTCGTGCGATATGGTCATATATCTAACCTAACCTAACCAACCTAGAAAGAAAGATACTGAAAATTAACCTTATGAACCTATTATATCCAAACCCAAAGATAATAGTTATTTACGATATAAGCACAAAATCTATAGAAAAACGAAAGTGCGGTGGCGTTAATACGTAAGTTCCCCTTTTTTTAAATGCTCCATTATTACGCTTAAAAAATCCTTCCCTTCTATGAATGTCTGTTATATTACAATACTTAAATATTAACATACCGTACAAAGTCGGAAATATAGTTACATAAGACGATATTTCACCAGAAAGTTCCATCGCATACTCAAGTTAATTCAGATCCCCTTCCCACACGCTACAGAAATGATACAAGCAATTATTCGAGCTATATATCTCCGAACTGAACAATGCGCAGAACTGATAAAATGAACGAAAATACCTGGCGAACGAGCTTGGCGTAAAAGGTAAGGAACTGTTTCCATTGCTCGTAGATGTTTTGAGTGCAGGCATATTTATTTAGTGTTTAGTCTTTAAATAGATTTCATGAAACTATTTTTTCTGATATTTCATAGCGTGTTGTTGTATAGTTAGTAGATTCGTGTTCCATATTTTGTATTGTTACGTACTACGGGGTCGGGATACATTAAAATGTGCAATAAACTGTTCTTGTAATCGAATTGTCAAAAATTCCAAATTGACATTCGCTGTTGTAAGGCATGTTACAAGCGTGCTGTTATGACGGGTTCACACTATATTCCGCGAAAATATATTCATGGTTACCATTGGTTTGACGAAAATTTTGGTAGCTCTGTTGCCTTACCTGCTGTGCTAACGGTCGGGTTTGACTTTCGATCGAGTCTCTCGATATATGGCCGTACATGAACACAGAGACAGTAGTAGTAGGCAGTGCCGATATAATCATTTTCGTAACATTTTTCATATGAATAATAAATAAACTTACATATCAGTTCCATTTCGAATCATATCTATTGACAGCAAAGTTATATTAAGATATATTTCATAGGTTTCAGTAATCAAATTACCTCTGACAGATTTCAACCTAGCGCTAGATTTCGGAAATATTACACTGCGTTTACATAAAACAATGTGTTTACATGCTTATAAAAGTATCTAATTAGATCATATTTACATCACTAAACAAGCCAGTGTATTGGAAACGATCACCAACTTTACGCAGTATCGGGAGGCTCACCCAATTTGCATTTATTACCCACACGTGCTTTTGTGCGGACCGGCTATTTAGGAAAACCAGTATCGTTCGGTGTTCTAGATAATTGGCTGGCGATACGAAAAGAACTTGGAAAAACATGTGAGCCTAATAGTAATGAAAATGTATGTTTTATGGAAGCTCTCCTATAAAAGCTGCATCAAGGCTTTTATACCTTAAGTGGTATGTGGTTTCTATTCTTATTTTATTTTTTCAGATGGTCTTTCAAATATATCCATACTACTTATATAAATATACAAGTGACTCGTCCTCGCTTTGGTCTGGTTTGTTCCTGTATAACCAGGTTTCATCATACCTTTCATCTAAATTTATCCAGTTGTTTTTCGTGATGCATTCGCAACACACAGACAAAAAATCTAAAAACTGTTGATTATGTATCCAAAAAATACTATTTTAAAACATTTCTTAAACAATATATAAATATAAATATATAAATACTCTTATACTTTCTGTATACGTTTATAGTTAATAAATACTTTCTGTTAGTTAGCACTAAAGCTCAGTTCTAAGACTTTTTGTTTAGATATGTATTTAGATAAAGTATAGAATATTTCAAAAAAACATGTATTGAGGGTTAAAATAAACACATTACTTTGTCTTCTATTCAAAATTTGTTTACGTAAAAGCACGTTCCGTTCAGAAATATTCGCATTTACGAATGGACCATAACAAAGAGGGAACGTTACTCACCGTGGCTTTTATTAAACGTCTGATGTAGTTTGTCACTCGCACAATAAAGGATAGCGGTCTGTGCAGGTATGGGCGGCCGTGTGGTATGTTACTGTTTACATAGAAATTATTATTTAATATTTATGTAAAAATACAAAGTTACAATTATTTTTATTACAAATCATTGCAATAAAGCAAAAATCTAGTTGAGCAACATTGTTACTTGATTTTAATGTAAATTTATATATTGAAGAACAGTAACTCTTTGTTTTTACAATATATTTATAAATTAATCAAGTATTTGTAGTTCTATCACATTAATATATAGAATAATATATTAGGTTATATATCAATCATTATCAAATCTTTATCGACCTTATTAGCATGAGCACAACTTTGATTTACAATGTGAGTATAAATGTACATTTATAAACATAGCATTCAAAATGATTAAAACTATGCGTATAGCTTAATTCTTAACAGTAACATACCACAATCAAAAGGTCAAAGAGATAAAACGCTTTTCAGCTGGTCCACGTCTTTGAAGTTTATAGTAAGAGGATATTATTATATTATAGTTAGTTCCTGTTTCTAAACATAATATTAGATACATCATTGTTCTTTTCGCATTTCTTTTGATAAATAAAATAAAATTTATACTTAACAAAATTGTTCACCAAAATAAACCTACCTATATAGAAAATAATGTCGAGACGATACACACTAAATATATTTTTTGTTAGTCTATAAGTCACATTACTCAAGAATGCACTACTAATTTCGATGGTGTTTTTAATGCAAGGATAACAATTTAAATTGTTTCTTTTCAATGAGAAAAGAAACTCTGGGACCAAATCTTTGAATCAGATTTTTAGATCTTTACATTCATCATTATGGCATAGTTTAGTTATCGTACACTAAAAATAAATACTTAGGCGAAATAGATATTTTGATGATATACGTTATTTTCTGTTATGCTTTTGAAAATCTCATTCCTGTAGATGACAAATATTCTATAAGCAATACGAATATTTCATTTCAAATATATACTGGGTTGGCTTTCTTTACTATACCCGAACTACTGTAGCAACATATTCTACTCAGTAAAAGCCGTAAAACTGATGCCAGGGCGGAGTTACTTCATTTTGTGTGCTCAGAAAGATGTTTTTTCTTACGAATGTATCACAAAATAGAAAATCTTGAAATCTTAGTTATGTATGAGTTGCGATACTAAATATAATGCTTAATGACTTAAGAATAAGATTTGTCTATGATTGAATACAAGTAAAAAGGATAAGCTGGTAACACCTACTTTCGCCTTCAGAAAAGTGAAGATAGTTTATGGCAAGGTATATGCATGTAATAAAATTCCACAGTCCATATTGAGCTTGCCATTTAAAAATTTAAATCTAAAATAAAAATGTATTATTGAAACTTATTAGGCCATAGCACAATACTTTGAAGAAATGTAAAAGTAAATGTGTCGGTTTAATGTCTGGTTGGGTCTGACGTAGTAAAAATATATAATTATTATTGTATTTAATAAAATATTATTTTATAAGAGCAACTTTTAAGTTGATAGCCGGCACTTCTCAGCAAAACTGCCTTTCGAGCCGGTGGCAGCTTTATCAGACTTAATTTTTGACATTTAATTTAAATTCTATATTTTGTCAATGTAAAAATGACTTTTTAAAAGAGCTTGTAAAGTCTATTTGAACAAAGTGTATATTGATTTGATTAATACAATTGCTAAAACATAAAAAGCATTTGTAAAATAAAACAATTAAACCATAATCAAATAAATGATAAATAAAGGTATCATTTTGTAAATTTTATATGATATTGTTCTGCACAGTTTATCATTTTATCAAGTAAATAAGTATACAAATATCTATTAAGGCATATAGGCTAATAAATTAATAATATTACTTAATTATAATATATGAAATAAAAACGGATTCTCTATACAGATCCGACAAGGATTAATGTATAATAGCTATGCTAACATAGTCTACATATTACGGAAAAGCAAACTAACGGATGAATTTTTAATGAAAGTATTTTTTTGGATCGGATCCCTGTAACCACGATTAAAGCATTTAAAACGCCGGTAGCTAAATCAAGATAAATTCGCGAATAAACCTGAAAATATAGTTTCAATCAAAATTTCAAACGTACACGTAGTTTTAAAAACGTATTAATACTTTTACATACGTTTACGATGATAATTTTTATTTAAATCTGAAATGGAGTGAAGTTTAAAACTTTTCTTTGCGTTTCATTATACTAGTTATTTTTTTTCTATTTTTTTGTCTTTAAGAGGTCATCTTTGGAACGGCTTAACCAATTGTAATAGGACTCTCACTAAACGATAGAGCAGTTTGTTAGCATAAAATCAAAAACCCTTTAAAGTTACGTGTAATTTGAATTTAATTTACTAAACTTGTAGAAACGCATCCGTGCGAACCGAGGGTAAGTCGCTAGTCTTAATTAAATTTGTAGAAGGCGCTCGTAATTCCTGCATTAGACGTGCTCTACGGAATTATGTTTGGCTTATACTGTATAATATGGTTCTAGATAAATATTATAGTGTAATGGTATGAAAATGACTAGTTTAAAATAAATAACAACTTAGTTAAGGACTCCATCAGTTAAGAGTGTCTTTGTTATCAGATTAGCTATTACTATTATTATTATAAACAAGCAGATTTCATAGTATCAAATCGCTACTAAACATCACAGGATCATCCACTGGCCTAAAAATTTCGGCTGGATGGAATTTCAATACACCATATGGTACCTACATACTTACTCCCTATAAAGCTGGAAGTAGCGTACACGCATAAAAACGCTACCTATATATTAGAATTAACAAGTTCGTCTACACTTTTGTAAATTTTTAGGGTACATTTTCTATTCGTTTAGCCTTGCACTGAATGGCATTCATAATTTCTGATTAAAAAGCAAGTTGAATCTAAATTAGATGTTAAATCAAAAACTTCTACTGTTTTTTATACTGTTACATACCTTTCTAAAACTTTTTATACTCTTTGCTGGATCCGAGCTGGCGAGCTTTCTAGGTTAGTCTCGTTATTACAATATTTTTTTCAGCATCTAGAGACTAGAGGTCAACATTTTACTTACTATATTTACGATATTTTTGGAAGTACCCTTTTTCATCACGTGCTTCCGGCAACTTCGAAAATCCATAACTTTTAAATTAATAGAATATATGAGCCTCCCTTGAATATTACTAGCAGTGACGTATTAAAGTATCCCGTTGAAGGAAAATCTATATATGTAATATTTTTTTTCCTCAAATGAACAGCTTTTCACTAAATTCATATGAATGTGTTTATAAGGTACTAACATCAAAAAACCAAATTTAAAAATTTTGTCTGTTTGTCTGTCTGTCTGTTCGGTCCGGCTTATCTCTGAAGTGATTGAACCGATTTTGACGGGACTTGCACTTGAAGATAGTTAATGTCATAAGGATTAACTTAGGCTACTTTTATTTTAGAAATTGCATTTATCTTAATTACGGGACGGATTTTTATTTTAGAAACTTTTTGCGGGAAACACATAAAGACGAACACGAGTAAAGTGAGAGATAGTTTGAAATTAAAAATGGCAACGAAGCAATATTAGCTTCTATCAATTGAGTTAATCTAACAATAACCATTTAGATGTACTAGATTTCTAGTATGATTTAGTTTTTATTTCCATAGTTTCAGTGAACTAATTTGACCCGTCCTTAATAGTACCTATCAATAATAGTGGCATTGTTTTCATAATCGGCCATTCGTCTATACTGCTATGCTTGTTTGTTATTTATAGTTTTCTTTTTCTAGATTTTAGTTTTACTATGGTTATGGAATTTTGATAGACTAGACTATGTTCTAGAATAACACTTAGGCCATCCAGAAAGTGTTATAAACCCTATTTTAACATCCCACTGCTGTACAGTACACAATGCTGAACAAGACGAAGATGAAGCAAGCTGAAGATGCGGGTTAGCGGGCTTCACATACTTTTTCAAAATTTACTAGTTTCTCTCAGACATGCAGGTTCCCCCATAATGTATTCCTTCTCCGTAAAACCTGAAAATATCAGAGGTTCGCACCTAGGTTTGTGATTTGACTCTGCTTCACTCGGTTTTCTAAACGAGTGGTCTACCACTGCGCTACCACTGTTTCGATTGCAAGTCGCTTGCACTGAACAAACTATATTTCACCACAAATAATAGCTGAGTATCATATAATATAGCCAAAAAACATAAATTCGTATTAAAACTGTTAATTTTAATATATACTCGTTTTAGGAAACCTCTTCATACGACCGTGCAAAGCGTGGGTAATAATTTTTGCGTTACGTCGCGGTTGCATAAATTTCACAGCCAACGCAATGCACGAAACGATAGCTTAATTTCTTAGCTTTACTCTTATTGCGATGGGGAATCCTTTATTTTAAAAATATAAACTTTTGTATACTTAATTAGATCATTGTTGAATTAAATGTCACAGTTATTCAAACATTAAAATTACTATATATTATACAAATAAGTATAAAAGAAGTATCAGTATGTAATGTCAGCTTCTTACTAAATGTGTACAAAACGATACATTTTTTAAAATTTTCGTCGGTATGTCTGTTTGTTCTGGGTAATAGGCGAAACGGCTGGACCGATTTCAAGATAACTTTCACCGACAGATAGCTGACGTTATAGGGACAACTTAGCCTAAGTTTATTTTAAAGTTCTTTTTTACACTTTTACTTTAACAGTGAATATTTCCCCTTAACTTAGAAAAGCAAATTAAAGAAACATGATACTCGTAGTTACACCAATCCATATTAATATTATAAGTATGAAAGGATGTTATGACGCTTAGTCCGCTGATCAAATTTCGGTAAAGTTTGGCAAGAATATCGATTTTATGCTAAGGATGAACATAGGCATATCTTTACAACATATATCGGATTCCCAGTTAATAGACAAGAGAACCCGTAGGGAAAACTCTAATTAATTGGATTAATCCAGTTTGAACCTGAAGTAGAACAAACTTACACACATAAACAACCTTTCAAATTTATAATATAATAATAATAGTAATACAATTTTACAGTGCAAAATCCCCATAAAAGCAAATAAGACTAAGTCAGAAGCGTTTACATCCTCGACTCATGGTATCATAAAGTTAAGCGGGGTAGTAATTCTCACGTTCACTCATGGTTTATTCGCGGTTGCATAAATTTCCCCCGTCGACGCAACATGGAATGAGCTTTTAATGTCTAAGGGCAGCTGTTTATCAGATAGGGCACCGCCTTTGCATTTACTTGTTGTAATTAACATGTTAATAATATTTGCCAATGTTGTATTCATTAACGCAATATAAAGTATATAATAAATGATATATTTAGTACGGAGCCTTCTAACTGATCAATTTTATTCATCTATAACTGAAACTACCTTTTAATTTTAAATAAAATTATCTTTTCAACACTTCGGTAGAGTCCCTAAAGCATTCGAAACGTCGGGAACTAAAAATCAAAATAAATCCGCCACAAAATCCGAAAAGGTAGCTTCATTTATGATGTCGAATATTCGCGTTCGCCTAAGAAAGTATTTATTCATTGAAATGTTACATTTTTTAGGCCTTAGCATGCGTTTTGCGGCCTTTGAAAAACGCAACTCTAAATGTAACTTTTTAATGAACTAAATAGAAAATTTGAAAAATATAATTAAAAAGGTCAGAGTCTATAGATACATATCTATGGGCTCTATAGATACACATACATGTATTGAGGCACGGGGTTTGGAGCAAATAAATATTTATTTAATTATTTACAGCATATACTAATAATAAGGATGCGACCTTTCGCTACCCGATTTCCTCGTGACTGGCGGGACGGTGCATTCCAAGTCATTATATATGCTACTAACTAGTGTATAGTATTTGCCAGTGAAAGTCCCGTCAAAATCCGTCCAGCCGTTAAACATTAGAGAATTCAAAAATATTTCAGTTTAGTAACTCTTAGCATTTCATAAAACGTTTTACGAATAACAACTTTATTGTTAAAATCATCAACACGGAATCTTAAATTAGCTTGCCTACAACAACAAACTCGACACTCGAAAATCACTAACTTTCAATAGGCTTTCAGCGAATAACATTAAAATTGATCAAATAGTTCCCAAAATTAGGAGCCTCTACAATCTTCGGTAATGAGAGCGGTAAACAAATACCTTTTCGAACTAACGAACATGGCCTATCATCCACTGGAGATACGATTCTATAGCTATATGGAAGCAAGGGAAAGAGGTAATAGATTTAAATGAAATAAATAAATAAATAATAAATAAGTCTAAATATATGTTGGGACATTATTAAAACAGCGCCATTTAGTTCCGTGGTAAGCTACGTTACGTGCTTGTGTTACGACTTACGGATACCAGATAGTTGATATATGACACATATACATTTTAAATACATACATATCATAAATACTAACACCCATGACTGGAGTACAAACATTCGTGGTCAACAAATGATTGCCCCCAGTGGGACTCGAACCCGCGACCGCTGTCGCAGAAAGTAGGGTCACTACCAACTGAGCTAAACGTGTCGTCAAAGTAATAGTAAAGTCGATTTGACGAATATTATAATGCTTATTACATAGTATTTAACTAGTGAAATACCCTCGTTCTGCTCGAGTTTGTTTCCTAGGTACATTTTAATAGTTACTAAAAATTTGTCAGAGATATGATATTTTCTCGGACTAAAATGTATTCTATAGGTTGACTCGGATAACCAACTATTATCATACCAAGTTTTATCAAAATCTGTCCCGTGGTTTCCTCGCGATACGGTCACAAACAAACAGAAATGACAGACAATATTGTAAAAACTGTAGATTCGGTCCCTGTACTAGTGATGACTATTTCAAGACTCTTCGTTTCGTTTGGACGCTTCGTTTGTATGTCCTTAATTAAGTTTTATTTTTTGTGAGGAACTCTAACTGCCGGACTCATAGTCACTTAATGAACCATTAAATCGTTCTTTGGTATGGGCATTCTCGACTTAATTGTTCATTAAGTGACTATGAGTGCAGCGGAAATCTTGTTTCAAATTAAAAATATTTAATATAACTCCTTATAACATCAACTTTCTTCTAATTAAATTCCCGTTAACTTTAATATAGACTTTTTGAGAATTATACGTAAAGAACAGATAGACGGACATTTTTTTTCTTACAAGTACTATAAATACAAGTACCGTATATAGTTTCACACGCATTTAATAAAAAGGTATTATTTTTATATTATATTTTTACACTACACTCAAAAACTGGTACAGCTACCATATTATTTGTTCCATCTTTTTTTAATGCTAGTACGAATATTTTAAATTTTATGGATAGGCAGCCTTTTCCATACAAAATGTATCTCTACATATAATTAACACCTTTGATCCAAGCTAAATGAAGACATGAATATTTCAATCGTATAAATTATATTGCTTCTGTTATTTGTATTCTATTGTTTTGTGTTAGAAGTGATTAAAAACTGACAAAACATAGAAAAGGACGGTATACTTATGTTACAAGTTACTTTCAAATTAATAAGTTAGGTAAAACTTGTAAAAGTAATGTATAAATTGTAGTACTTTTCAGGATTAATAGCATGAATTCATAAGTCCATGACGTGTTTAGTACTGAGTCACAGTTGAGTTGTAACATCAGCTGTTTTACAAAATGTAAAACAGCTGATGTTACAACTCTACAATTGTTAAAAGTTGTATATATAATAAAACTCTAACTGTGGAATTACAACTAGTCTTTATATATTTTCGAAAATCTTGCTGAAACTGTCATTATCGATAATTAATTAGAACGAATTGATATTATGATCATCCACATCACTACCTTGAATAGTGAGGGAACACAGTAAGTTTTTAAAAAATATGACGTGAAGTATGGTAACTCGCACTTTGCAAAAATGGACTATGCCTTAAAACACCTCATGTGGAGGCTCATACTCAGCAGGCCAAGAGACGTGACAGGGGTTATATACAGTAGAAGGGTTACATATCTTACAACTTAGATTGTTATTAAAAATTTAGCAACTAATCCAGAAATTTAATGTAATCTGGAATAGAAATACAGAAACGCGATTCGTTTCTAAAAGATATCAAGGGCCACATTAAAGCGTAGAATTGCAGACAAAACAATACACCAGTCAAGGCTTCCGTTGTATTCGAATATTATCAAATCTCCAATCCTTAATCCAAATTGAACTATACATCCCTTTGATAAAATATAATTTTGCGGCGCAAGATTAAGGAAGGGACTACAATTAATCATGTTTACAAGGCAAATAATTGTTCTTAATTATTTATATTCCGAAATTTGTATAGATACGAAATTGGCCTTTGCACAATGGATCTTTGGAAAACTCTTAACTATTGGGATTCTGTCACATTTCAGTTTAACGTTTATTATATTACCTTTATGATTTAATTACTAAAATATTGTGAGACTAGTTTTTATCTTTGGCTTTGCTTGCGGAATATAAAAATAAAATGTTGTTTATATTTATTTTGCTTATGTTTGTGTATTTAATATAAATGGTAGTAAATAATAAAATTATTTGCGACGGTGTTCTTCTAGGAGCGCTTTTACAGTTATTATAGAATATATTTTGTTGAAATGTAAGATTTCCGCTCTATGATGATACATAGCCTATGGTCTTCCTCAATAAATTTGCTCTATCTAAAGCGAATTTTTTTTAAATCTGTTTTGTAGTTCTTTAGATTAGCGCGCTCAAACAAACACACTCTGCCTCTTTATTAAGGGATTAATAATATTCCTACACGTAGTTTAGACATTTTACTTTAAATTTTAAACAAAATTCTGTTTAACTTCAATAACTTTTAGCTAAAAATAAGTTCCCAAGAAAGCAAATTTCTTCAGTAAATATAATATTTTTGTATTTTTCTTAACGTTAAGAGCAAGATATTGAAAACATATTTCTTCGTGTACTAGTAACTAAAGTACGCTTCAGCCAATTTTACTATTTTCCACTACATAGAACAGCGATTCAATAATATCTTAGGCATTTTAATATGTAGCTGAATTGGTTTTATTATTTTGCTCTGGGATATTGTCAATCTAAGTTCTGTTATATATCTAATATATAGATCTCGTATCACGGTGTTAGTGTTTGCTCTCCTCCGAAATGGCGCGACCGATTTTAATGATTTTTTGTATACTTGGTAGGTTAGTAGTTAGTTGGTAGGTAGGTTAAGTTAGTATTCTTCACGCTCCTACTTCCTTTAGTAAAACTATGAAAGCCTTAACATAACAACTAGTAGTACCATTGCACTTTATCACTAATTAAAAATATATCAATTAAGCAAAATACCCCTTTTAAAACATTAAAAAAAATATCAAATATTTTTTATGGCTACACATTGACCTGATAATATTTTCATATAAATTTTAAAATTAATCGTCATAAAAATTGCCGGTAATAATCACATTACGAGCGTGCGTCCGCGGCACCATCGAAAATTTAATTATAAACCCGCATCGTTTCGGATGATAGTGATTTTTATGGGTCATGTCGCATTTCTGTCGAGATAGCCCAAATAATTATAATATTTCAAAATAACATGAAGTTCTGACTATTGTATATTGTATCTTGAATAAATATTACTTGTATGTCTGTTTCGTAACTGTAAAGTATTCGAAACGTCAAGAAACCGAAACATATCCGCAAAAAAAATCTGAGAAGACTTAAAGAAGTTTGAAGATAGCATTTAAGTTGTCAAACATTGGCGTAAATCTAATAGAAGTATTAGTTTGTCTTGGTTATTACTACATGATATTATGCTGTTAAGTCTCATTAGTTTTCAAATACTTTTTTTTAATGTATAAAAACATACATCATGGTGTTTAATAAAGTTAAGATTCAATATATTTAATTAATAATCTAATGATTAATAATAATTCAGTCCAAAAGTTAATCTCACTGTGACTTGCCATGATGAAAGGGAGATTGCGTTGAAAAAAATTGTATGTCATTTCCTTAAACCTATACTCCGGTCAGATAATTCGACGTTCATAGAGTTCATGCGTTCAAACGATTTGTTTCTGATGTACGATGTAAAACTAAAAATCTTCTAATTCTGGGTTAAATTTATTAGCAGGAATGTTGAGTCCTACCTAGAAATCAAACCGATAATAATTGTAATATGTGGTATGCTAGCCACTAGAATAACGTTTACTTACTAAAATATAATTTCTTTTGTATCGTTGTGTTGACGCTCGTATGTAGTGCGCTGTTGTGGAGCAGGTTCGCTGGCGGGATGTTGACCGGAGAGTGTTCGGTGGTAGCAGAAGGAGTAAATAATAACACTGAATTTTAGAGCTTTTTTTCTATTTATTTCCTTGATGTTTCTTCTTACACCGCTGGATTCGGAATGAATGTCCATGGAAAATGCTCCCCTTTTATAGGCGGCACTAATGTCATTCATTACAATTTTTTCTTCTAAAATATATTTAAATATAGAACATACTTATTTTTATTTTTTACATTAAAACCAGTCCTAAATATATTTAAATGTAGAACGTACTTATTTTTACTTTTTACATTAAAACCAGTCTTAACCTTTCAGCGGTCGCACCCTTGCGCCGAACACAAGCAGTCGCGTGCGGTCTGTGATTCCGCAAACTTGACTTGTTGTATAGTACATAATTAAAAAGAAGTCTTAAACATGTGAAATAAAATAAAAACAACTGAATTATTTATTATTTCTTTTATTTGTACTTAATAGAACAAAGGTCTATAAAAATTCAAAATTTTTGACTCTGGGTGGAAATCACCGTTATAAATCAACATTAGACAAAACAAAATGAAATTTTCTTTTTTACCACTGACAACTTATAAACTTGACTATAATTATCTAAGAAATAAATCACATATATCATCAATGGCACTGTGTAATAGGAACTCTAAGATAACACTTATTTTTGAGATCATTCTACGTAAAGTTCTAGACTAATCTAAATTGTAGTAAAATAAAATTAAAAAAACATGCCTAAAAACTACTAATTTTTAGTGTAGAATAAATATAATAAACTATTCGTCAATAGTATCCATAATATCTACTGGAGATTAATATTCTCGGCATATAACAATCACATGTTCTAGACACATGTGTTTTTCACATTTGAAACAACTATACTTTATTTTGCGGTTCCTTTTCCTATCGCAATAATAACAACGACCTGCAACACGTAGAACTTGGTTTGAAGACGATCCTTCTTGGTCATTCGTGGTCGTCTTCGTGGTCTGAAACGTCATCAAAGACCTCATCCTCTGATTCCACCTCCTCTAGCATGCGAGATATTCGACGTTCTAAGTCTTCGTAATTCATTGTCTACAACAAAAATACAGTTTTAAAATTATACTTTTATATAATTATAATATAAAACATAAAAAGTAATAATAGGACACAAAAAACATAAAATATTTACCTCGGCTTCACCTCAATTGCACTGGATTGTTCTGAAACACAATCGGTCGCGCGCGGAATCTGAGACCGCAAACACAAATAAGAAAGCACGTGTGCATGCGACGAATGTCACAGGGCTATTGAGAGGTGCTACCCCACCCCCCCGAGGATATCACGGAAGCGCAAACATCTATTGTTTATAGTTTTAGTAAATTGTTTAAAATAAGTTCGTTGCGGACTCAGAGACCGCACGCGACCGCTGGAAGGTTAAATAGAAACTTAAATACTAAATGACGTATCGTCGCTAACACGTTGATTCTACAATATTATTATTTACATAGAAAATAACAAGAGGTTTTTTTTTGTTAATTCACATAAACGTAAAATGAAATCGAATAGATATAAATAAACTAGCAATTAACACGGCTCTGCCCACGGCCGAGGGATTTAGGCTTATAAGAATTTTTAATGCCAAAAAGTAAAAAATAAAAATTTGGTCTAAAAATAAAAAATAAAATATCTGAAGAGGGCGGCCCTTATCACCTAGGGGAATAAAAATTAGACCTACGACCTATTCTCAGACCTACCAAGTATACACAATAAAAATTAAAAAAATCGGTCAAGCCGTTTCGGAGGAATTTGATAACAAACACGAGATTTTTATATATAAGACAATCACAACGACTTAGTCCCAAAAGTTCCGTTATTCTTTCCAGTACAAAGCCTAAAAAATATACTTTATACCAACAAATAACATCACCAAAACGACGGCCACTGAATTAGATACAAAGGCAGCTTATAACGAGTTTGTAAGTACGTGATAACTCAGAAGGTATGGCAGACATTTAGTTAAAACAATTTTTAATTAAAAACGTAGCCTATTTAATCGCATCGTATTTTACCTTTCACCCCGGAGCGGATAGCATTATTATGAACCACAAACAACAATCTTATCTCTCATTAATGCTACCACACATGCGGAGACCGCTCTGTAAAAAAATCATTATCCAACACAAAGGCATGTTCAGACGTGCCCCGCTTTGAAAGAAGCCTTTTCAGACAGCTTT
This sequence comes from Boloria euphrosyne, assembly GCA_951802675.2. Classification (NCBI taxonomy): domain Eukaryota; kingdom Metazoa; phylum Arthropoda; class Insecta; order Lepidoptera; family Nymphalidae; genus Boloria; species Boloria euphrosyne. The sequence goes on from OX637888.1 coordinate 11,273,796, forward strand.
TTGCTGCGTTTTTTAAAGGAAGGCTTTAAAATGCCCGACTTTTTCTTAATTTTCGTTGGGCTCTTTTTCTTAATTTTAATTACGGTCTGTTACAGTTATTTTCTTGATAATATGTTTATAGAAAGCTATTGATGGAGTCTCAAATGTATATAATTTAATTAAACTGTTACAAAAAGTTTATATTTCTAAGAATGATATATATGTATGTTACTATATATTTATAATAATAATGTATATAGCATCAAATATAGGAGATAACTAAATTTTAGACACTATTAAAAGTGCTGTAAAGTATTAAAAGAAACAATGTTTCCAAAGCGAGCATCGAACCGAGTTCTAACACTACACTGTTAATGATTAAATATTTAACATTAAGATAGGTTTAAATAAAATTGATTTTAATCGTATTTTATAGTCCATTTACAATGATTACCCAAAATCCAACCCTTCCGAGAACCGATGGCAGTCAAAATTTGAAATTGAAATTCTCAAAGTCCGAATTCTTAACTACACAACCCTTCTGAGCAGTTTTATGGTAATTATTCCGTGGTATTTACATAACGATGTGCCATGGACGTTTAGAGAGCGTTGTAAGGAATAGATAGAAATCGTAGAAAATATTAAATTAAAACAAGTATTTCTTAGAATTATTATAGCATTGATATTGTTAGAATACTTTTTTTAGTAAAATATTTACTGCTTTAAAATATAATCTAAATATATGAAAGTAAAAGATCATTGATTCATCACGAAATATGGAAACCGCTTGACGTATAAAGATGAAATTTGGCAGGGAGGTACTTTATAGGATTTAGCCACAGGGCTGGATTAAGGAGTAAGGAGTTCTAAGAGCTCTCGCAATTATTTTTGAAAGCCCTTCATTTTTGTACTCCAATTTTAAAGGCTAGGAGCACGTAGGGACGAACTAGAGCGAAGCGAGGGTCAGTCACTTGTAGATAAATAAATAAAAATTACGAACTTTCTGTGTGTATGTTTCTTACTTTTTCACACTGAAAGGGCTGAACGGAATGATTTTCACATAACGAAAATATCAAATTAATTAACTCGGAATTTGAACCCGCTTCACTTTACCACTGTGCCACTGCCTTCTTACCTATAAGTTTTAATATATTTGTTTGACAATATGAAATTTAAAAGGTCAAATTGTTCAAATTGTTGGCGTGTGAAGGCAACATTTTTCTTGTAGCAGGTGCCTCAGATTAGTTTGCTCGATACCTCTTGAGTTTGTAGCTTTTCTTAATGTGACTAAGTGTTGTGTAAACGGTGGAAAGTCTTGGTCGTTATTCTTTAATTTATATTTTATTTTATCAAATAAGGAGCAAAAATTTTTTATTTATTAAAAAGGTTTAACTCATACATATTATATTTTAAAAATTGAAATAATATATTGACATAAAAGGATATTACAAGAATACTCATTATACATACAAAGCAAGTGTACAATAAATTATTTCTGTACAATACCGTGCCTTCGTGGAATAGTAGCAAAATTGGCACTCCTGTCACCAGTGTAGGCGATAACACAAGGTATTGTCTTTTAATGATATAAGCAATTTTTTGATTCATGTAATTAAGAAATCACTGTAAAATTTTCTTCTTCATTTGACTCATTGAAAATATTATAAGGCGTAAGATACTCGTATTTTCATTTTAATCTTTCTTTTGTTTGTTGCATCGAATTTCTTGCATCCAGATGCAATTATCTTATTAAAATTTGTACTGCATTTCGGGTCATATAGAGTTTTTATACTAAAAAAAAGTAATACACGTATGTCCCACACACTCTACTAAATTAACCTCAGTGAAATAAGCCACTTTTATCGAAATCGGTTTCCAGAGCTGTACTGCACTTTTGGATACCATTTCATAATCATAAAAATGTTCTTAAAATCAGTGAAAATCATATTACTATTACTGCACTTAGCGAGGGCAATCTCACGTATAATATATTAAGGTATGGTTACCCTACGGGTGCGACTATAAATTCAGTTCCTAGTTCCGGACCTAATTCCTTTTTCTTTATCCGACTCCAGTGTTAGCATTTTATTGGCTTTTTATAGACAAAGTGGACAATCCAATTCTACAATCTAAGAAACTAAATCTTTTCCTTTAAGAAAAAACTACAGTGATTTACGCACAATTTCAACGATTTATCTTCCCATCGTAACAATGGATGTTATCTTCTCCATACTTTACTTCGATTTGGTTGGTATTTAGTGAATATTTATTTCATTTGTATCTTTTTTTTTCTTTTTTTCTTAATTGTTTACGTAGTGTTCCTCTAGGTGATAAGGGACGCATTGCAATTTAGGTACTGCCATTTCTTCAATGTTTTAGTGAGTAGTGAAAGTGGTATACGAGTAATTTATTAATATCAATAGAGTTAGGTTTCCGTCTTTAAAACGCGGGTGAAGCCGCGGTAACTGCTAGAGTATAATATAATCTTTTCATGTATATCGCTAGATGGATTGTCAAGTAGAATTTTTAATACAAATCTACATAGTTCTAAAGTAGAAAATAGGAGAATTTTTGTTGTACTGAAAACAAAATTTTGGCTCTACTTTCTTTCTGACTAAGCTTATAGCTTTTTAAAAGGCCAGTATTCATTAAAAATAAAAGTCAATAAGTAGTTACTTAGTAAAATTGTGAGTTAAGTTAGTAATAAGAAAATCAATACAGCAGTACTATAGATCACAAGTCAAAAATTAACTATGAAAGTTAAATACAATTAGTTTGTTTAAACTGGAAACTCAGACCGACTTCGAATGGATTATACAGTGTAAACGATTTACCTCTAGATATAAATCAAATCAAAATATTCTTTATTCAAATAAACGTTTACAAGCTCTTTGGAATCGTCACTTATACATTATTAAACTTTAAATTAAATGTCAGTCTGTAAGTCTGTGAGTAAGCTACCACTGACTCTGAATGCTGTTCTGCTGAAAAGAGCCGGCGAGAAACTCAGCAGTTGCTCTTTTCAAAAAAATATTTGATGACAATATTCATTGCATTGCAATATTTATCTATTTATTCTACAACAACAATCTATTTATTATACTAAATTTAACCCAAATCAAACCAGCTGTTTTATAGCGCAGAATTATTAATTTTTCATCATAATAGTAATGATAAAATATAAGATATGTTTTCAAATTCAAATACAAATTCAAAATATTTTATTCAGCATAAAATTATTCCAATTTTTTACTGAACGTCATGAGTCTACTACCAGTTCGGAAAGAAGAAGCCGCTGACCTGAGAAGAACTGGCGAAAGAAACTCAGCGGTACTAATTTTTTTTTGTCTTAGTCTGTTTTTCTTTTTTAAATTAAAATTAAACTAACAGTAATTCTATAAGTTGAAATAGCCTGGAGGAGATCACATCATTCCCAAGGCGTACTGTCTTCCAAAAAATCGTTAATTGAATAATACACAAACGTTCTTTCCCATTTTTTTTTAAATTTGGCAATGGCAATATAAAATAATAATAATAATTAATTAATTATAAAATGCTATTATACGAGTAGTTCGCTGCTTTTACAATGCATAAGCTGCCATGACGTTAATTAATGAGAGTAAATAGAAATCTTCATTTAACTTCCTTCGTGTGAATAGATTGCTAGTTCATATTTAGACTTTGCTTAGTGTTTGTATTTTAATAAATTTACTACCATCAACTCTGATAAGCGAGGGTATCCTTACACTTGAGTGCGTCATTAATAAAATTAATATATAAATAACTCCTATGACTGGTGTACAAACATTTGCGCTCAACAAATGAATGGCCCCAGCCGGACTTGAACCCGCGACCGTTGGCGTAGCAAGTAAGGTCAGGTATACACTGAACCAAACGTAGTTCGTTTTAATTATGTTGAGGGAATTCTTATACTTTTTCTTAAATAAATGTAGCCTAAGTGCCTACTTATGACTAAACTATCTTTCAGTGAAAGTCCCGTTAGAATCGGTCCAGCCGTTTTGGTGATAAATCGGAAAAACCAGACAGACAGACAAACATTAAAAGATTACGTTAGCTATAACTATTCTTATTGATATACAATATACCTAAGGATACGAACGAAGCAATTTAACGGTAAATTCGTTATTTTAACATCGAATACTTACTAAACTTTTAAAAATAGGAACTAAATAACTGAAAACATAAACCTTCTACCTACCTTTACTAGAGAATTCTAATCAGACAACCCAGTCGAAAGTCACCTAAAGCAAGTCCGAGCTACTATCAACTAACATAAAGAAGCCAACGTCTTTCCAACTTCCGTGGCGATAACTCACTTGCATTGCAGTCTGAATTAATAGCGAATAGGCATTAACCTAATTTAAGCTGGCGTATAACCTAGGCAATTTATAGTGCTTATTTATAGGCAATCCACTAACGATACTCTCAAGTACTATCAGTGTTTTGGCCGAACTACGCTTGGACACAATTCCGTTGAAATATAAAATGTTTAGGCAATACATTAATACAAACTGCCCGTAATATTTTAAAAGCTGGCTGTTTACTGTTTTTATTAATTAAATTGTGTACGAAATACAAACGTTTGTCAGTGGTTTTGGCTATTTTTGCATTATAATTGTATCAATTTTAAGAACGGAAGTGTAATCTTAATAATTAATAATAAGCTTACAATACATATTATTATTTTGGTTCTATCGATATAACGCACACGAACATAAGTATTAAAAAAAACAAATAATGTATATAATAATTAATAATTAATTAATAATTTCCTTTAGTTGATTTTTTTACTTGTAATAAATTGTACTGTAATTAATATGTACTACCTCTTCTTAAAACTAATTAGTAACCTATGGTCAACGGTGTTGATGTCATAATTATTTATTTAATTAAATGTAGTTTTTTTTTAAATAAACAAATTTATTTCATAAATGTCGTAAATATTCTATACAAGTGACCCATATATTTGACTATAAACATTTATTTACAATAAAGGAAATTAAAAGTAAACTTAACTATATATACAAAGCAAATGTACACTTAATTATGTATCAAATGTATTTGCTAAGATATATCTACTATATAAAAATAAGTCGGGTTTTCCTTCCTGACGCTATAACTCCAGAACGCACGAACCGATTTCCACGGTTTTGCATTCGTTGGAAAGGTCTCGGGCTCCGTGAGGTTTATAGCGAAGAAAATTCAGGAAAAATTTCAACAGAAAAGCGGGAAAATCTTTTAAACTATACTAAAGAGGTTACACCGAGCGAAGCGAGGGTGATTCGCTAGTTTATTATGAACACTGTTAATTGACCCTAATAAACGAAAAAAAAATAGCATTATAATCGGCTATAACTGTTCTAGATTACTGTTTTAAGTTGTACCTCCAAAAATTAGAACACCATTTGTTCCTTAACCCACCGATCGAGTATATGATAAAGACCTCAAGTACTCGTGAAAAAATTGGTTCGAATTGGTTGAATAAACAAGAATTTGAAGTGCTACAGTAGCCTGCACTGAGCACAGAGCTTAAAGCCATAAAAAATTTAAGGATAGACTTGAATAATACTTTAATAAGGGATTATGACTCACCACCATCTGATGATGGTTGACTGATGTCAATATTTTATGGAAACGAGTACGAGAACAATATAAAATTTATCTTGACTATTGCTTAAAACTTGTGAGAAGTATGCCGAAGAGATTGGCAGAAGTGATGAGAGCAAAAGGTCTTCGGACTAAAAATTACAGCTTCGAATTTTAATTTTTTCCAAAGCGGTGCAAAAGTGTCCCAATATTATTTTGTGTTTATGAATACATAATAGAGATGTAACAATTTAATTTTTCATTTTCTTACTTTGTGTCATGTCTGCTATTGTAAAAATATATTTAAAGTTTTGAATAATTATTTCACTTATTTTTTTTACGAAAAATACGAATTTCATGTATGGTTGGGACAGTTTTGCACCTTAGTGTATATTCTATACTAACCGTTTAAACGTTCCTAGATACGAACCCAAGCAGATCGAGGGTGAGTCGCTAGGTAAAATATAATATTATATAAGAGTTTATTCATATTATTATGAGACATTAAAATTTATTTATTTCAAAAAAGTCCAAACGAGATCCTTTTGGCACAATAGCGAAATACTTGGCTTAATTATCTTCTAATATATAAAAATCTCGTGTCACAGTGTTTGCTATCGAACTCCTCCGAAACGGCTGGACCGGTTATGATGATTTTTTTGTGTATATTTGGTAGGTCTGTGAATAGGTTGTAGGCTATTTTTAATTCCCCTAGGTGATAATGGTGGCCCTCTCCTGATTTTTTATTTTTTACGTTTGAAAACAAAATTTTATTTTTTATTTTCATATGATGACTCGTTTGGCTCAGTTGGTAGTGACCCTACTTTCTGCGCCAGCGGTCGCGGGTTCGAGTCCCACTGGGGGCATTCATTTGTTGAGCACGAATGTTTGCACTCCAGTCATGGGTGTTTATATTAATAATATGTATGTATTTCATATTTATATGTGTAGTATATCAACTATCTGGTATCCGCAACACAAGCACGTTACGTAGCTTACTGCGGAACTAGATGGCGCTGTTGTAATAATGTCCCAACATATTTACATATTTATTTATATGATTTGGCATCAAAAAATACTTATAACCCAAAATTTTTTTTTAATAGAGATTAGGACACGGATGGAGCCGTGGGAATTGCTAGTTATAATATAACGAATTTCGACGTTCATTCCTGGACTCTTTTCAATGTGCACATCACTACACGGTCTAAATTAGTGTTGGCGGATTTCTCATACATTTCAAAAATAGTTAAATTATTTAAAATGTACCTACATGATTCTTCAAGAATTTTTTCACTTAGTGACATATAGTAATTTAAATCGATATTTAAAGACTAGATGAAGAACTCTAAAGAGTACATTAATAGAATTAAATCGTAAATAAGAATGAACACATATACCTATAAAAGTTTCATTTGCAATAAGCCATAAGTTATTTAACGCGACGAAATTTTCCTATTTTAATCTATTTTTGACCTTTAAATCATTGCATAATCAAGCATAAATTTTCTTAGAAGATATTGTCAAAATCGAGTTTTTGCTTCGATTCAATTAAATTTTGTTCTATTAAAACTCTTAAACACAACTTGAAGAGTATAAAATGATTACAGTGTTGAAGCAGCTTCTTCGAGCTAATAGCTGCCTGTTTGTTAACCGCTCATTAGATGTTGTGTGACCTTGATAAAGAGTAGAGGAAAGAGTTTGAAACTTTTGTAAGAAAATTGCATTTATATTTGCATACATACATACATACATACATACATACATACATACATACATACATACATACATACATACATACATACATACATACATACATACATACATACCTACATACATACATACATACATACATACATACATACATTCATTTAAATAAAAGCGACATACGAGAAAAACTACAATTTTGATAATTAACTATTAATAGTATAACAAATTATTTTAATTGCAAAAATACACTTGTAGCTTAATGAAAATATACGAATAATGTAACTGAACATCATCAAATTTCGTTCGGCGAGGCATTTTCGTTACTATTTAACAGCGATATACAATAAAATTCTTTTCCAATAAAACCTTCAATTCCGTTAAGCAAATCTATGGATGGAATAATGAAATATCAAAGTCCCACACTACAGTTCGACTCGTGATTCATTTTGCGTATATTGAAAACTTAATTGAAATCAGTAATTGACGGTACAGTCTGAACAAAAGTGTCTCATAAATTTGATATTCGATCTTTGCCCACGATCCACAGCCTTTTACAGCTTAATTACTATTGCGTATTTTAAGCATCGTTAGAGAATCGTAAACTCATATTTTATACTACTTGTAAATAATTATTTTGTAAAAATAATAGAAAGTAGTGGTAGCCCAGCAGTAACGCGCTCGTTTGTACAACCGAGTGATGCGGTTTCAAATTCGGGTCTCTATCCTGATTATCACTTGTCTTACGGTGAAGGTAAAGAGAAACTTGCATGTCTGAGAGAACCTAGCAAGTTCTCGTAAGACCTGTAAAGTTCGCCAACACGCACTAGGCCAGCGCGGTGGACTATAACCTCGTCCCTATCATACTGAGGGAGGCCCGTGCAGGCCCAGCAGTGGGACTTTAAAAAAGGGCTGAGGGCAATAGAAAGTAAAGTTTGATTTATTTAAAAGATTTTAATACAAGTGTATTAGTTGATCTTTTGAACGATTTTCCTTGACATACTATTTTCGTCAAAATTATAGAGAAATACTGTGCTGTAAGTAAGTGATGGCTACAACTTTTGTTACTCTAAATATTATTTGTGTTTAGTCCATTGCAGTCATTCAAATGAAAAAGTTATGAGTGATGAAGCCGAAAACAGGCTATGTAAAAGCACATTAATATTTTAACTTTTAATGAATTGATACATTATCTCAATAGCTCTTCTGATCCTGTAATGAGACGAATAAATATTGCAAATTGAAAAAATATATATTAAAAGCATGTTATAAAGAGTACAGAGAATTTTAAATAAATTTTAAATATATTATGTACATAAAACCAAAGCCAAACGAGTCGTCAAAGTCGTCAAGACTTAACCTCAACTTACCATGGTTAATTTGTACTCTACGTTTTATTTATTTTTGAGCGGTTCCCTATTTTTATTTGGAATAAAGTTACTTCCTATTACTCCACCGTTTCGTTAGCTGATACAAACAGACAGGCAGACAGACACACCAACGTTTAAAAAAATGTGTTTTTTAGTATATAATTATATCCGCAATTCAATTATTATAAAGGTGCTATTTCGGTTTTATAAAGAGACTCTTCAATTTTCTTATTTAAATAGATATTTTATAAATTAATGAACTCCAACATTATTAATAATTAGTTTTGTATACGAACTATTGTATTATGTATTACGGATAAATTTATAGGAAATAGGTACTATCAATACGAGGTATTGAAACCTATATGAGTTCTTGATATATAGACGCAAATCAAAAGCCCGAATTGACTGAAAAGACTGCTATGATTATTTTTTAAGTTAGTCAAAAATTTATGTATACACATATATCTTATAAAACGTATATTTAACAGATTTTTTTCATTATCTATACATTTTAAAAGAGATAGCAAAATGATGTATGGTGGTATTGTGTATCTTATATAGGTCTACAAAAAGCCTGCGATGTCTACCTATTATAGATAGTATTCTATATCCATTTTAATAGTTTATAAAATGGGCAATTATAAAGCGGTAATTGAAAAGCTCTTTACACAAATACGGTATGAATCCTTATCATAATAAATAAGTTAGAGGCTTTAAGCATTTCATGCACATTATATTACTCTTTTTTACCATATAATTTAAACTAATATCTTAGGTGTAATCGCAAAAAAATACGGACGTGAGAATAAAATGCAAGCGCTGCTTCGAGCGCCGCTTCGCTTGATGCAATCGCCAACGCAACGCGCACCGACTGGCCTACTAGCTAGCTCTCACAAGAAGCGAAGAATTTTGAACGTTCTACCACCAAATCCTATCTTTTAATAGTGATTAGAACGCGGGCGAAGCCGCGGGAATTGCTAGTTCTAAATAAAATTGAATCCAAACAAGCCATATTCTTTATGGCTTCCATAGTTCAAAAGCCAAATGAGAAAATTCAATACGGTTAATATATTTCAATAAAGATATTCCGATGTTATACGGAAAGCAATTTTAATATTACCTAATACAAATCAAAGGACTCCTACTAAAATAGAGGAGTACGTCTCGCGACTAAAATATAGAAAATAATTGAGTCACACAACTATGACATTTCAGTGGTAGTATTACGGCATGTATTCGCTTGCTAGGATTTTTGATGATCTATGCAAGTAATAGAGGGAGATCAATAATATTTGCTCGTATCTCAAGTTTATTACACTACCGTGGTTGCACAAACAAGCGGTTATTAAATTAGTTTAGGTTACATAAAATTTTATTCGCATATAGATTTATAAAAAAGCTAATCCAAAAGCTCTGGCTTATTGAGCTTTTATTAAAGTTTAGGCGTATAGTAATAAATAGAAACAATAGACAATATAGAGAAGGAAGAGACATACTATTGGTTTCGAAATTGTATTCGTGTGTATTAACAGAGTATTTATTTACATTTTTTTTATTTATAGGACATTGGAAAGATGTCCGTTAGTTTTATGTTAATTTTTTAAAGTGGCACATAACAGCACACACCGGGTACATTTCAGCACATTCTCAGTATCTTAGAAATTCGAAAATTGCGGGGCCAAATTTGATTCACAATAAACGAACTTGATACAATAAGTGAAAAAAAAATACAATTGATTTGGCAAATTCCACTTTATTCCTAATAACTAGAATCAATATAAAGAATAATATGTACTGAGTACAATACACGAACTACTTCTATTTGCTTTAAATCCAACCCCTCGATCGCCACTGTTGAATGTATCATTTTACCACAAAGCGCCTGATAGAACTAACAGAGTGGGATATTGTATTATAAAATCTACCCTTTGAAAGCTATTCACAGCCAAACTAAATTTGCATATGACTTGATGCGTAACCCTTCTATCGACTTCAAACTAGTACATTTAATATGACTCTGCTCGATATATAATATAAAATTATTTAGAAAACCATTGAGAATATTTAGGGTTCAAACTTAGTAATTTTTTTTAAATAAAAATCATATTTTAATGGATCTCTCGATATTCGATGGAATGGATAGATCTGGATCTTTCGATAGGTTACTTTTATATACGAGATTGTAAACTATCGAAAGATTCTAAACCGTAACAATTACAATTTAACTCATTATTTTTCAATAAATTATGAATATGAAAATTGCGAAATTATAATCTAACGGTACTTACAGTTTAACGATGACAGATACCTATAAGTTAAAAAGCTAAAGCGTGATCAAATTAATATGCTACGTTTTAAAAGCATTTGAATGTTTAGAATATTTCCAAACGAGTAAATCATTATTATAAATATTTAACTTAATTTTTGATAAATGTTAGGACATTATTACAACAGCGCCATCTAGTTCCGTGATAAGCTACGTTACGTGCTTGTGTTACGGATACCAGATAGTTGATATACTACACGTATAAATTTTTAAAACATTCATATTATAAATATTAACAGCCATGACTAGAGTACAAACATTCGTGCTCAATAAATGAATGCCCCAGCGGGACTCAAACCCGCGACCGCTGGCGCAGAAAGTAGGGTCAATACCAACTGAGCCATACATTTAGATATACATTTCTGGATACCAAATAAGCATAAGGAAAATCATTACCAATAATAAACCCTGATCCTTGTACCAACAATTTCCAGTTACTTACGACATAACGTACAGACATTCTGCAGTTGATTCTACTGTGAGATCCATATACCACGCTTGATACAAACTTCAATATTACAGAGCACCCAAAACATAATTCTTGGATGAGATTATGGAACCTATTGCTCTCGTAATAAAAGCTAAGTTAGTGTGTGATTATTTTCATCAAAGCACGTGACAGTGGATGATAATACATGGTATTCATGGGCAAATGTGAACTGACACAATAGGTTCTCCCTCAGTGTGCTTCGTATCTATCGATTGTTTAGACAATCTTTGGGCGTGATGTTTCAAACAAGTTTATCGTTTGGCTTACGATGGTACAGGGTGATCAAATTCGGATCAAGTTTCAGCTTGAAATGATTATTCAAAAGGAGAATACGTGGAATAAATTATTTCTGTTTTCGTATTATAAGTAATTGGATGAGTTAATATGTACAATATGATATTTTTCATACAGCGTGTAAATATTTTATCATCATTTATTATTTAGGGTTATTTTTCTGAAAATTCTTTTGTTAATGTACCAAAATGGTAATAATTATGTTATCAGATTATTATATCTCTGAACTCGATTTTAATCTACTTATTATTAAGAAGAGAGGGGGTACCGTATGTTTATTAAAAAAAATGATTTAGTTAAAGATGTGGATAAAAGATTTTTTTAATGTCTACGAATCAGTACTAGAGATCTAAAAGGTTGGCCCAAACTATTAAATATTGTTAATAGATGCACATTTTCTTTGTATTTACGAACCCCATACAGAAAGAAAAAAAAAACATAAAGCAATCTAATTTCTCAACCATTTGTGATAAGTTTCTCTATACATAGCCCTAAGGGTTGAAAATTGTGAAATTATTTAAACAAAATGTAAACTACATATTATATTTAAATTATTTTGGAAATTTTCTCAAGTTCATTTGATTCCCGACCAAATAAAAAGCATATATGGTGGAAGAACGCATAAAAGACAAACGTTAATTTTTGTTTAGCCACTCGTGTACAGTTTTTTGTTGCTTACATGCCCCAGAAAAGTATAATCACAATCGTAACAATATTTTAACGTCCCATAGAGAACATCAAACAAACTAAAGATATTCGCGTAAATTAAAGAAAGTGTATAGTGTGTTCGAAAGCTTAGAAAGAGCTTAACTTTTATCTTATTACTTTATAAAGACTACAAGTTGTTATATAAATATGGAATCGTCTAGCTTATTTTTACTTTTTAAAAAGTTGAAAGTCGCCGTTTTAAATTGTATAAAGTTATTCAAAACGATATAAACAGCCTTGTTACTCGGACCCTGGTTGTGACATCTTTAATAAAATACTTGCAATATTTTTGATATTCGATCTTAATACAACGTCTTTAAAGTACATATTCTAATTTACATCAATAATGATAGAGTGGAAATTCAGTCTCCAAAGAGTTGCTATGTATATTTTTGTGGACTAAATGTTATATTATTGTATCAATTTGCCGTTTGTGTGCTTCTTCTATTTGCTATGTCTAAAGTTATTTTTGACATAATATAAGGATAAAAATTCGTATCTACCCCCTTTTTAAGTCTTTTTGCTGGTGATCCAAAACTCTTAGTTAAATGTTTAGCGAACTTCACATTTTTTTTTCAAAAACTTGCTAGATTTTCTCAAATACGTAGGTTTTGCAACGACTTTTTCCTACACCGTTGCTGTTTGTATAAACTAGTGGTAACTATTTTGGAAATAGTTACAACATGATTCTTTTTTTTTTGTAAAATTAATGATCAAACATTAATTATTATAAATCTAGGTTTTCTTATGATGTTTTCTTTCACCGTAAGACCTTGCTTTATGGTAAAAGGAAAAAATATGGTAATCATAGTAAAGATGACTCGTATACGAAAACTAAGTTACCACTACCATTTGAACTACCACTGTCTTAATAAATACAAATTAATACAAACGAGTACTTCTGCAAATATAAATAAATAAATAAAAATATGTTGGGACATTATTACACACAATGACAACACCGTCTAGTTCCGTGATAAGCCTGGTAAAGCTTGTGTTACGGATACTAGATAGATGATACACTACACATTTATATAACTTTAAATACATAAGTACACCCATGACTGGTGTACAAATATTCATGCTCAACATATGAATTCCCCAGCGGGACTCGAACCCGAGACCTCCGGCGCAGCAAGTGAGGTCACTACAAACTGAGCCAAACGTGTCGTCAAGTTATATTATATTTATCATAATACTGGCTAAGATCAGGGTAAGGGACCACTCATTATGCGAGTGTGGTCTGGATGAAGGCTCAGCTTCCCACATCCTCTTCAATTGCCCCAAACTCCTTCGTCCCCTTTATGATGCTCTTCCTCTCAAGGTCTCCCGTCCCCTTAATGTTCAATGTTTGTTGATGTTTGTGTTTAGTCCCCTTTGTACATTTTTATGTAAATTTGTTAAATATAATAAAATTAAGCTTTGATAGTAGTAAGTAGTGAAAAAGTTGTAGTAGTTCTCTAACATGTCCTTTTTTTTTGTATAAATTAACTAACCCCTGTGCCGTTTATATGTTTTTAGGTGGAGGTAATATTGTAAAAATAAAATCATACTATTTAATACTGTGAATCCAGTCGTTTTGTGGAATAAGTTAAAATTTCACCGGCCAGTCTCGAACGTGACTCCTCCATTCAACGTGACATTGGCGAAATAATTTGTGCTCAACTGGCACGCATTGAAGCCAACAAACCAAAGAATTGAATTGAATTGAATTTATCATAATATATGTCACTTATTTTATCTCTAATAATGATATTTATTGGCCTTTAGTATACCTATACATAGGAAAGGATGCCTAATATGAGATACCATTTTTCATACCAAAACATATATTATCCCACTAATTACTACGAAAATTGCATTATTCGATAGGGAATTTAATGAAGTTCATTTATGAGAGACCGTTTAGTTTTATGTATAATACTTTTTTATTATATTATTATAAATTTCTTATAGAATTTTTGTATAAATATTATACACCCTCTTTGGGTCCTATTAGGCTTAAAAGGATGAATGAAGGATGTGGCTAATACAAGTGAATAGTTTTAGCACTTCGACCTCCAATATCCTCGTTTCTATCCTCTATTAATGGCCAGTGATCTGAACACGGCACTGCACTTTAACATCTACAGTAGAATAAATGTTTATCGCTCTCCACAAATATTTGTTTCAAACAGGACTCGAACGTACAACATACGACTTTGTAAACAGTATTGCTAGGATTTTCACGAGAGTTGGCTTTATACCTGAAGTATATTTCTTAGATAAAGTAAACGAACTTTTAATGGATATTTCACGAGATTTTAGCGAAAGTAAGTATATTAGAAGAAGAAGTACTTAAAAACTAGTTAGTTTTCGTGTACAATGAAAATATAATGTCACGGATTTGGATGAAAATTAGAAAAAAAGATTTTTTTTATTAATTTACACAGGTTTTTGCCGATAAACTACTTCACAAACGGAACCGGAAGTTATTTTTAATTCTATTTAATTTAGACTCCGGTAGTTTCAGCTATTTTCTCAGTCAACTTTCCTCGATTTCCCATGGCCCCTAAAAGCCGGTCATAAAACAAGAATAAAACGCCAATAGAGTGGTGCGGACAATGGTGGGAGCAATTTTTCACGCATGTATAGCCGATGTTCATTTTCAAGAGCATTATGTGACGTCAGTTGACAATAATGTTCTATTGTATTGGGGATTTTTTATCTATTTTTTGATGACACGCGCTTCTGCATCAGAGTGATGGTTTTATTAAGGACTAGCGAACCTGGCCTGGTGTAATTTAAAATAAATTAAACGGTTTTTATAATTTTCTAACAAAATAAAAGTAGCCTAAGTTACTCCTTATAACATTAGCTATCTGTGAGTGAAAGTCTAGCCGTTACAGAGATTATCCGGAACAAACAGACAGATAGACAAACAGACAAACATTTTAAAAATTGATTGATGTAAGTACTGTATTTACTTTCACATGCATTTAGTGAAAAAGTATTAATTTTAAATTACAAACAGACACTTCAATTTATTTACATATTCTGATATAGATAAAAAGCTGGGTGACACTGGTAGAATGTAAGGTATTCTTTTAACGCTATTCTAAGCCATTGCGAAAACGATGAGTGATTTATTTGTTAGTTAATTTTATTTTCACTTTGTTAAGTAGGTACAAGTATTAAACCCTGCAGTATCCTGTAGTCCAAAATTAATGCATGACATGTTGTTTTACTCAAATTTTTAATATTGACTAGGGGCTCACCCTGCTTCGCTCGGGTTCGTCCCTAGGTACGTGTTGTATATATTTACTTCTCACCGCCCCGTATATATTTGACTTGATTATAATATGAATTACCATTACACGCACCATGGCAACGGTCATAAATGATACGTCAAACGCCGTTAATTTTATAAAGTTTTTTATAATTTTCTAATCTTCCGCACAACTTTCTTATTTTTTTCTTTCATAAGAACCTTCTCCTAACAATAACAAAAAAAGAATTGGCCAAATTGGTCCAGGCGTTGTTGAGTTATGCGCTTACCAACACATTTTACGATTCATTTTTATATTATATAAGAAGAAGAAGAAGAAGAAGATTATGTGTCAAATTTCGGCCTTTTTTATAGTTGAGAAATGCATTGACGCATACCACCTGTATAAAACAGGTTTGTACATGTGGGACTCACTGGCCTATGGCCAGTACTACCCACTAAAATCCAACTTACCCGTCGTAATGGGGCATCGCAGGATCGTTTGCGCATTCAACTACGACGCCCCGATGACCCGGCAGATCTGCCAAGTAGACCACACAGCCACGGGGGTTGCTCCACAGTCCACCCTGCTATTCACAGAAGTACCAGGAGCAACCCGCAAGATACATCGCCCACCAAAGTGGGCTCTCCTTGCAGCGCCCACCGAAGTGGGCCCTCCCTGCGCGTTTCATGACTTCGCGTCCAGCCGGACGCTACTAAGCCCACAACGGCAAGGTGAACACCACTTTGGGCGGGGGGTTGTTTTAAAATTCGGCCCTGTACGAACTCTTATTGAAAAAATACTAAATTTAAATTAAATAGTTAAACTGTGGATATTTTAAGTAAATTATAAACTTAATTACAAACGTTTTAA
Organism: Boloria euphrosyne; assembly: GCA_951802675.2. Taxonomy (NCBI): domain Eukaryota; kingdom Metazoa; phylum Arthropoda; class Insecta; order Lepidoptera; family Nymphalidae; genus Boloria; species Boloria euphrosyne. The sequence continues at coordinate 11,290,401 of OX637888.1, forward strand.
GCTTCAGTAAGGAGGATGTGACAGATGGTAGGTCCGATGAACTGGCTTAACTGACCTTAGGGGATTTCAATTTTAACATTTGACTGGAATCTCTCTCGTACCCTCTATGCTTGTTTCATGTAATTAAATGGCTTCGTTTAGTGAACGTACGAATATTGTTTATAACAACTTGGGTTCAAATCCCAGGTCGAGTCAAAAATGTAGTCAACTATAAGTTTGAAGGTCTGGAGGAAAGTTTTTCCGTTAAAATGTAGATTCTGCATCAAATTTCTTTCCGGCCGGCTGGTATCACGTAGATTCGCGATGAAGTATAAAAGTGAACGGAATAGAGTGCTCGTCTGGATCGTGCATAGGTACTTGTTGTTGTAAGTGAAAACGCCTAGTATGATATAATTATAAATATTTAATACTGTTCCTAATTTCAAAAACAGTCACTAAGGTTAATTCATAGAAAAAATATATTTTCTGAAACGATACAATACTTTGTGTTAAAAAAACACGTACAAGTTTTTGAGACCAGTCAAAGCGTGTTAATGGATTTTTTGTGTATTTTATTGTATTTTCACTTCTGCATCTCTTATTACTGCCCTTGTCTTACACATTATAGAGAGAGCAAGAGCAAAGATCTATCACGATACGTAACACCGTGTTCTGTTTGCCATTCAATAAGTAGGTAATATTCTACAGGTTACTGTGTAATACTACCAGGAAAGGGAACGATATAATTCACACGCCTCGATTTATCGTAGAAAGCTCAAACGGAATCGACGAAAATACTCTCGCATATTAAATAAAGTCGGAGAGCTAAATATTAGCTTAGTTTTTCTTTTAAAAGTACTTATTTTTATATTGTCGTAGGTAAATTAAAGAAAATCAGCCGATTATAAACCGATGTTACATTTTTAACACCGTCAGAAAATACTTTCCTCAATTCAATTCTATAGTTAAAGATTAACGCGAATATTTGACATTATAAAATGAAACTATCTTTTCGTGTTTTATCACGGATTTATTTTGATTTTTCGTTGCCGACTTTTCGAAAGTTTTATAAAAAATATATTAAGTAGCTCCAAAGAAAGATCGTGTTTGAGTTGTATGTATGTTCAATTTTACGTTCCTTCCTAATTACAAAACTTCTCAACCGTTTGTCTTGATAAAGCAAATGTTAAAGGTTTCATTAAAAAATAAAAATCATAAGTGCTGACTAAAGCCGCTGATTTGTGTGTCATTATATTTTTTTCCAATAAAATAAAGTGGGATATTTATTTATTTATTTATTTATTTATTTATTGAACTACCAACAAAAGTTACAATATTACAATACTTAAAACTAGGTTACATATGATTTATCATGATAATTGTACTTTTAATTACAGGTAGTTACAACTTGCTGCTTTTACAGGCTATCACAATAGTGTTAATAGTATACCAATTTAGATTTAATTTATTTTATTAAATAATTAATTAATAACAATTACAAATTAAAATAATAAAAAATTATGACAAATATAATTAATAATGAACAATTAAAATGGTTAATAATCTGTGATATTATATTATATTAGCCTTTTTCCTGGGAAGATTAAAAAAATAAAGGTAATATCAAAATAAAGGTATTGTGGAAGATGAACAGAAAAGAGGAGGATATGAATGTCTCACTAAATAAATATAAATGTAAAACTCCGCCCGCGTTGGTAGAAGGTTCAAAATTTAAGTTTATAAGGATTTTTTGATGCCAAATCATAAAAAAGTAAAAAAAAAAATTGGTCTAAAAATAAATATAAAAATCACCTAGGGGAATAAAAATAGCCCACAACCTATTCGCAGACCTACCAAATATATAAAAAAAATCATAAAAATCGGTCAAACCGTTTCGGAGGAGTTCGATAACAAACACTGTGACACGAGCTTTTTATATATTAGATACATCATACACGTCTACATGTTTTAGTAAAGTTTATTACTATAGTAAGTAACTGCGAGTCTTGTAGTTGCCTGTCGTAGTGAAAAATTAGAAATAAAATCGGTTGTCAAAAAGAGGAGTAAAAGAAATTGAACTGTTTGTCTTCGCTTATTAATATTTAAATATACTTTAATAATAATTAACTTAGCTAGAGTTTGTGAAACTAGAGATTCATGATTTATAAATGTTGTTTTAAAACTAACATTATTTTTAAGGCTACTTGGGTTTGATGGGACCAATAAAAAACTCCGGACGAAAGTTTATTATTAATATTAAAACTAAACAAAATATTTTAATTAAACTTACTTTACAAGTGAAACTACGGCAAACCTTAAAATATACAATACTTTTTTTTTTATGGGACACAGGAGGCTCACCTGATGGTAAGTGATCACCTCCGCCCATGGACATCTGCAACACCACAGGGCTTGCAGATGCGTTGCCGGCCTTTCAGGAAAGGGAGGGAAGGAGGAGGAAGAAGGACGGGATTAGGGATGGGGAGTTGGCCTCCCGGACTCTCACTCGCCGAACGAAACGCGACCACATAGCTGTCACTTCACGCCGGTCTTCTGTGAGAGAGTGGTACTATACGGGGCGTGCCGGCCCATTCGGCTGCTACCCGAAGGTAACATTCGTCCCTATATATATATAAGGGGGTACCCCTTTAGGATACATTTTTTACAAACTTTGAATGTCTTACTTACTACTACTATTAATGTCTAATCAAAAACCAAAAAAATAAGTTTCAAGCTTCTAGCTTCAAAAATGACGTATTTCCATACAAATTTTCATCTCTCTTTCAACCCCTAGCCCCTCTGTGTCATCTGTGTACTAAATTTCATTTAAATCGGTTTAGTACTTTTGGCATGAAAGCGAGACAGACAGACAGATGGACAGACAAACAGAGTTACTCTCGCATTTATAATATTAGTAAGGATTCAAAAACAGCTTAGAATTCTTAAATATAATTTTACATTAAATAGACCACGTGCTACTTTTTATCGTGGGATAATTTTTTCAAGTTTCCCGCCGGAAGCTTATTTTTTTGTTTTGTTCCAGGGTAAAGCTTTCTTGAGCAAAGCGATTTAATAAAATAATCAGTATTTATTTGCATAAATAAACATCTTTTATACATGTTGCTTGAGTAAACGTTTTGCGATTGCGATGCAATAAATGAATGAGTTTGCTCTTTGAATATGGCCTGCCTTCGAATGAGATTTTCAAACGCGTTTAATTTATTTGGTACAATCGCAGTGAAAAGTGTAGAGTAAAATTATTTACGATATTTCAAATTTAAGCAATACTTTCTTTGATCTATTGCTCAAGATTTCTTATATGCTTTTGAAATCAAAATTTTTCTGTATGAAACAAATTTTTAGTTGTAAATAAAACATATTTTGCGATAAAGCTACTGTATTTTTATAAACCTTAACAATGTATCATAAATAACAAACATCACGAACAAACCTGTATGTCTAAGAGAACATAGCAGTTTTCAAAAGACATGCTTAGTCCGCCAACCCGCACTAGGCCAGCGTGGTGTAGGCCAGCCTGATCCCCCTCGTATTGAAGGGAGGCCCGTGCCCAGCAGTGGAACGTTAAAAGGGGCTGAGTATAAAAGTTATGAACCCATTGTATATAAAGAGCTGATATTTAGTACATCGGGATCGAATAATTAAAAATTAAAATTCGTCTCGTATCAGTTCGACTTCAATTAATAATGGCAGCTGATAAGGGTAAAGGTCCATTCTTGTTTGGTTTTTTCATTTAATATCCAGAACACTTGCCACTCTTAGGTCTGTAAATTTAATTATAATTTAGTGACTCTCCGACTCAAAAATGATAGAGTTCGTGCGGTATCCTAAGAATTGGAAGTGTCAAAATACAAGAAAATCTTGTAACTTTAAGCTCTATTAATATTTTTATGTACATATTAGACTTAGCATTATACATTAATCTATAGTTTGATGACACGTTTGGCTTAGTTAGTTTTAGTTTACTTGCTGCGCTAGCGGTTGCGGGTTCGAGTCTCGCTAGGGACATTCAATTATGTGATGAGCACGAATGTTTGTACTTCAGTTCAGTAAGTCACTTACATTGTAAGCAACGAAGCTGGTATCATGGGTACCAGATACTTGATACTTGACACATATATAATTTTAAATACATTATAAATATGTATAATAATAATGTATTTGAAAACATTATGGCTTTATGTAGATCTTAAGATCTACATAAAGTTCACAATGCACCTAAGAGTATGTCTATCTCCTAAGGTAAACTCTTAACAACTACTTCATACCATAGAAAGCACCCAACCGAAGCAAGGGTATATCTATATACGTCAGCACCTTCTTGTGTCATACTATAAATACGGTTAAAAAGCGCACTCTAGTTTTATTTCCGACTACACATAAATACTTACGTACCAATGCTTTAGACGTTGCATTTAAATCTCGACCTACTTATCAAAAGATCTTTTGAATAGGTTATACGCTACACGGTACTATGTAGGTGTCACAAAGGGCCCTTCTAAATCTGGGCCAAGCGATAAAACTCTTTTTTCCCTCACTGTACTTGAAATTTGTGAACATGTATTGACTGGGATTTGTAAACTATGACACTTTAATACTTTGTTTTCGGCTTTTTTGTTGGCTCTTATTATTTTCCGCTTTGAGAAAATGTATTAAGCGATGTCATCCTTACTTTCAATTATGTTCTGGAGTTTTTGTTTTTTGTTATGGTATCAGTCTGTTCATTGTATTACTAGTAACATATGCTGGGTTTTCTCGGGTGCGTCCCTAGGGATGACATATTTTTTTTAGCGGAAACCTATTTCCTTTTTCTAGAATAAAAGAATTGTAAGTTTTTTCTTCTTTTAACGTCAGTTATCTGTCAGTGAAAGTAACATAAAAATTGGTCAAGTCGTTTTTAAGATTGACTAAAACAAACAGAAAGACTGACAGAAAAACAAAAAAAAAATTAGAATTACGTTTATTTATGTGTACCTTATATATTATATCTTATATATTATATTTTCACGTGAATTTAGTACGAAGTTGTTGTTTTGACATTAGAAATAGAATTATAGATACTACGTTAAGTTCTTATTTATTTTCATTCTAACAATACCCGCATACACGAGATTATAAGGGATTATAAGAGGTAGAATACACAGTCTAGAAGCAAACAGTGCAGTAAATCATATTTCCTATCTCGCAGTTTTAATAAAATATTCCCCTGGCCAAGTCAGAAACCTTGTAAATAACAATCTATGCGAGAATTATAGCACATCGCACATATATGGCTGTAAACAAATGCACTCTTTATGTAATATTTATGTCACTAGTGAGATTTTTCGAGATTTCATTCAATTTTTTTTTATATTCTAAGGATTTTTGTAAGATACTTCGTTCGAATCATTTATCCATTTCTTAACAATTAATTATTGTTGAACTACGACGTACCTATGCTTCACTCGGGTGCGTCCTTAGTTTAATTCTTTTTGAGCGGAATTCTAAATCTTTTGTTAAAAATAAAAGTAGCGTAAATTATTACTAACATACTGTAACATCTGCTTGTAAAAGTACCGTCAAAATTGGTTCTGCCGTTTCGTAAATAGGCCAGAATAAATAGACAGGCAGATACACAGATGGACAGACGACAAATAAAAATTTTAAAAATTGTATTTTTATTATGCCGTAAAATATATACATTTGCATTTATTACAAAGCTTTTATTATGAAAATACCAACAGACTCTTCAATTTTATTTATCAGTATAGAGATTTACGTAGATACTGTTTGTAACAACTATTTTAGTTAACTAACTCGCCCTTTGATCCCCTTAATTAACTCTCCCTTGACCATATTTGCTGTACATTCAAATTCGTCGGGAACAAAAATATAAAATGAAAACGTCGAAAAACTGAAAAAAAAACACTTTAATTAAAATCCTTTCCCATATTTAACAGAAAATTATTTATTTATTAAAATATTCAAGATAAGTGTAATTATATACATATTTTATTCAATTATGTGATTAATTTATTGTAATATGATATGTACATTTTTTATATTTCATTTTGACTTTATTATCAGTTTATATATCTTCTATACATACATATAATAAAATTCGAACTTAGTCCAATCTGTAATTGAATATTTTTTGGAAAACCTTATTGAGATTGTCATTAATATCGATACAGAGGCCGAATCTATAGTTTTTAGAATTTTTGTCTGTCTGTCTGTGACCGCAACACGAGAAACCCACTGGACAGATTTTGATGAAATTTGGTATGATTATAGCGGGAAATGCTAGTTTATTACAAAATGTAATTATTATTTATGGAATTATTATGTTTAATGTATATATTTGATTATGTGGTTATAGTTTATGTTATGTACACTTGTAAAGACACATCTTATTACGTATTGTTTTTTTACATAAGTGATTTTTTTTGTGTGTTATTAGAATACTTTTCGACATAAAGAAATAAAAAGCGCTATAATATTCTTGGTCTCATTTAGAACACAGCCTTCAATGACTTTTCAAACAATATTGAAGCATTTTCTGTGTTTATCATGAGGTAATATAGATTAATAACGTACGATAATTTGAAATAAACCTCTAATTTGCATATAACTAGTTTACGGCGAACGTCTATCGGGCCATTTGCTATCAATTATTGTCTAATTAATCAGTATTAGCCCGAAAGTAATTTATGCAAAGCTCATGTTTGTAAATAATTATAAGGCTGTGATAATTATAACATATTATAATTAAGTGCAATTAGTTTGAAATTAGTAAGCCTATGAGCTATAATATATTGAAAACAATACACAGAATTTTTGTCGGTTTGTTTAATGGTCCATCGCTTGAAAAAGACTGGACCGATATTGATACAGTTGGGATATTATTGTATATATTATATATGTGAGATTTAAGTATAAGCTATTTTTTAGTATATCAGTATATCAACGCAGATTATAAAAAAAAAAACGATTTTAACAGAACTTTTAATATCTATAGAGAATCAAGGTTTAATAACATACTTTTGAGGGACTTTCGCGGTTCCAAAATAGAAGATATAATATTTTACATAATATATTTGTTCGTTTTATACAGAATCTAAATATAATTGAGATTATATACTCTGAAATTTATAAAGCATTTGGATCATTTGCTCAATGAGCCATTTCGGACATTACTTTGTCATTGACGGAGTGCGAGCGTGTGATTTGCGATACATATCGATCTGTCACGCTCTGTTTGTTGGTATATAGAGCTCTAAGCATTATTTAGTAAATACCTTATATACACGATTACTATTATATACGCGAAATTTTGTATTTTCGTACTTTAACGATAAAACCGCTAGATATATTTGAATGAGGTTTACATAGACTGTGAACTAGAAAAAATAGATTTCAAGATGGACACTGTTAGTCTTATAGGTGTCCAGGTTTCATATATTTTTAGTTTAATTTGCTGGCCTTCTGTCCTGATGTCATGTACAACAAATTTCATGTCGTCGTCTTGTTAAAAACTGCAGGTTTCCAGGCCTAGTCATATCTGAGGTTTTTACAAATTTTATTAAACTATTCAATTCATAATTCAAAATAAAATATTATATTACAATTATTACAATTTTTTACTGGACGTCATGTATCTTCTATTTTTCAGAAGTAAATTGGCAAAAACTCTGATGTTATTTTTTGCCAATCCCATGAGTTTACCGTGAGCTTGCCATCAACATAGCACCCTCTCCTTTTTAAAATTCGATAAAGCAATAAAAGCGGGGCCTTAGCAACTAATTAGTAACTATTTAGCCACAATGTATGTATATTTCGATTAATTCTACTAACTTTTCACAGCAAACATAAAAAATACTCGATTTGAAGTTATACATTGGTTTCTACATTAGTTGAGCTATTTTTCTAAGAATTTCTATAAGACAGAGAGATAGAGAGAGAAAAATAGAGTTGACTATTTGGTGTGAAGCATTCAAAGCCTTGGAAACCATAAATCAAAAAAATCCGCAAAATTTTAAATTTTTGTGTGTCTGTCTGTTTTTTCAGGTTATCTCTGAAACAGCTGGACCGATTTTGACGGGACTTTAACTCACAGATAGGTAATATAAAGAGTAACTAAGATTACTTTTATTTTATTAGAAAATATAATTAAATATAATTTTAATTTATTTTACCTTACATCCCAGCGAAGCCGGATTTGCTAGTTAATAACATATTATGTAAATCGTAAATCAAAGAAAGCATTATAAATCTAAAATACACATGAATCATACTATCGTTTCAAATGTCCTGAAACAGATTCAGACTCCCTTATAGCTAGAATCGTATTTTTTCAAAATAGCCTCGAAATATATAGCCCAAGGGATGTCACTAATTTATTTATCGCCTCGCTCGGCGTATGGGCGTCGTTTGTTGCCGTCAAGTTGTTTGGGTAAGTCTTGATACGTAAGGTGGAAACTATGATAGTAATAACTCCTTCTACTGTGGATTATTGCGAAATAAAGTAACCCAAGTAGTGATTCATGGTTTTGTACAGCTTTGTGCGAAATTGCGATGAAGTAACTTTAATTTAATTACTTTTTAACTGCTGAGCACAGGCCTTAATATTAGACAGTCTTTAATATTAGAGTGATGCCACCACGCTGGTCAAACGGTAGGATTTATTTATTATAAGGCTTCTATTATACTTCTAATAGTTAGTTTCAATATTTAAGAAAACCTTTTAATTTTATATTTAGGTATACGGGTAGATAATAAATATAATTGTGGACAATTGTCTTTTTGACAAAATATTAACTTTTTACTAAATGCATGAAAGTATACATTTAAAAAAACACAAATTTTAACGTGTTTGTCTGTCAGTGGTCCGCTTAATCTCCGAGATGGATGGACCACTGCGTATTGACGGAAAACGTCTTCCGAAAAACTTGCTAGGTACTTTCTGAAATGTAAATTTTTTCACAAAGTTTCCGTTATCATAAAACTAGAGGTATTAATGTTATTACATGAAAATATCAGAGTGCGAGACCCGGGAATCGAACTACTACTACAACCGGACTACTACACTGCCGACTAACCTACTTAAGCAATTCGGCACATTCCTACATACTAAATGAATGTAATTTAGAACAAATGAAGCGGGTCAAAGTAAAATCAACTTATTTAATTTCACTTGAAACAGAGTAGCTTTCGTTTCGGAATATTAAAATTTTTCACTGTTCATTATCGCGACTTACGAGCACCACGCCCTTCCCTAATTAAGAGTGATAGCGGAAAGTTACTCAAAATTTTTAATATAAGGTAAAGTTATAATATATAAGCTCAATTACAATGGAGAAGTTTCGTGATTATATTTCTGAATTAATATCAAAATTAAATTAAACTGAACGTTATTAAACGGTATATTCTATGATCAGTTTTCCGTCTTCTACAAAATCTTCTTCCATTTAAATAAAAAGTTAACTTAATTCTTCTTAAAACGCGAATCTTTGACATTATAAATGAAACTATCTTTTCGGATTTTGTCACGGATTTATTTAGATTCTGGGTTCCCACCGTTTCGAATGCTTTACAGCAATCATGGTCACGAAATAGCCTAAAATTTTAAGCCTAAGGTCTCAAAAGAAATATAGATGTAATAGAGGTCTTTTTGAATTCATTTTGCTAATTTGTGGGTAGACTGTCTACGTAAACGTACCTATATATTTCTATTAAATAATTTAACATTAGCAAAGACTTTCCAAATGTTAAAATAAAAAAAAACATTTTAACATTACTACACTAGAAATAAATCGTGATTTTTCGGGTTTTAACCGGTTAAAGGGCGTAACCAAAACCGGTCAAAATTGAACACCGGGTTCTGGTTTCTACAAGTAATATAAACTTATCTAGTAAGTATGTTGAATATTAGTCGTAAAACAATCAAAATTACGGCCAATTTGACTTCTTGCACCACCACAGAACAATCCCCAATAACTACAGTCACAAAATAGAGTTATTTGTGTAATCTAGACAAAGAATAAATTATTTTTAACAAAAAAACAAAAACCGACTTCCAAACTTAATAAATCTAAACTAAAAAGTAGAAAATAATACTTTTAAGGACTTTGTTAATTTTGGAGTCGGTGCCAGCCAGATTATGTTTACAAATTGATAGATTAATCAAATATGTATCTATTTAGGGTTATTTTTCCTTGGCTGGCACCGACTTCAAAATTAACAAAGTCCTTAAAAGTATTATTTTCTATTTTTTAGTTTAGATTTATTAAGTTTGGATGTCGGTTTTTGTTTTTTTGTTAAAAATAATTTATTTTTAAATTTTTTGCGGAAAGTAGATACGTATTGTGTTAATAACTATAAAAATTTACCTTCTATTATGAGGTAAACCTAATAGCCTGAAAGTATACAACTAGCCGTTCATAATTGCGTATTATATTGAAAGAATTTTCTTTAAACTGCTAACCGTTGAGGAGTTGTACCTTCTATCATCAGTTATGGTACGTGACTCAAATATCCATATAGCCTATAAAAGATTCGGCCTAGCATCGTTAATTTGCTCCTAAAAATTGAAGAGTTCCGATACTTTGTCATGGATCCCATCATCAGAACCTTACCAAACTCTCATCAAACTACCCTTGAAGTATACCCTTTCCATTAAAAAAAGAATCATCGAAATCGGTTGGCGCGATATTGAGTTATTCGTCCATTTGTCGCGCAAATACTTAATGCAAATTTAAGACTTTTATGGTTTTCTTATGGATGCCATTATCAGAACTGGAAAATATTAAAATGGGACCACATGGGAAGCACTACCTTTCAAATAAAAAAAGAATTATCAAAATCGGTTCACCCAGCTCAAAGTTATGAGCTAACAAACATAAAAAAAAAAAAAAAATACAGACGAATTGATAACCTCCTCCTTTTGGAAGTCGGTTGAAAATAATGAACGTCTGTGACTCACACGACCCTTAAATGGTTTGTGAAATTGCAAGCTTTAGCCTCGAACGAGAAAGTTTGAGTGAATTTATATATCGAGCAATTTTATTCTCATGTGTCAAAGTCGGATTATTTTCTCATAAAAGTTCTATCCCTTTAGACGACCGAAACAAGATAATTTGAATAAACTTGAAACGGTTAAGAGGATCTGTTCTTTGCAAATTTTGATTCTGATTAAAAAAAATAACTTGTACGAGTAAGACACTTTGTTGCCATTCTTGAAAACATTTTATAAAATGTAGGGCACTGTCTGTCACAAGTATATAATGAGCCCTAACATCAAAAACCTTAGTCTCTCTCTCGTAACCATGATTGTGATAAAGCATTCAAAACGTCAGGGACCAAAAATTAAAATAAATCCGCGAAAAAAACCAAAACATAGTTTCAATTAAAATGTCAAATAATTGTATAAAAGGAAAGTGTGAAAAAAAAAAACAGTTTTATTATTTTCTTACTAATAAAATTCTAATCAACAATTGTGAACAAAATAGTACCGCGCTCGCTTGAATAACCGAGTGAAGCGGGTTCAAATCCGGGTCTCGCACCTCTGATATTTTCATGTGCGAATCATTTCTATCACGATTACCACTTGGCTTACGGTGAAGGAAAAACATCGTGAGGAAACCTGCATGTCTGAGAAAACCTAGCAAGTTTTCGAAAGACATTTGAAGTCCGCCAACACGCACTAAGCCAAGGTGGTGGACTATGGCCTGATCTCTCCTCGCAAAGAGGGACGCCCGTGCATATCAGTGGGTTGTTAAAGAAAGGGCTGAAGGCAATATTCTAATCAAAAATTATTACAAAGCCCTTTCTATAGACGCAAACCTTCATATTTATAGTAATAAATGCAAGGAAATCCACTAAACACAATAAGTTTGGGACTGAAGCATTCCAGCTTCATCGATAATGCTGACGCTAAGCAGACAGCCTGTAAATCAAATTAAGATCACATTCATTATGTATACAATATAATATATAATAGGTCATAAGCAATTATCGAATCGAACCCATATTACTCACGTGTATTAATTTACAATTCAAATTTAATTATATTAACTAATTAATAACGGCTATGAATGATAGTTGTGAAATCATTTTCTTGGAAATCTAGCATTGAAAATCTAAGTTTATTTCTTGTATTGGGTTTTAAAATGATACAAGTGGTCGCTCTGTTGCTGAAATTCGATCAAAATTAATAACTAATATAATATAATATGTATTGTAATAAAAAAAATTTATTATGGCCTCAGACTCATGGTTCCTAGATTATGGCTATGTTTGACATTCAGTGTGTTAATAACATGGTAGTGTGTGTGTAATCTTTTTTTATTGATTTATAATTTTTAAAAAAATCTTAGCATTCTGTACTCCTTCTCTATAAATGTTTAAAATATAAGTGTGCGAAATTTCATACTCCTCCGTCCCCACAATTTTCGTAAAAAGGGGTACTAAGTTATTGCTTTATGTTTTAATATGTAGATAAGCTTTGAACAGGCCATTTAATTTTTTGCACAAGTTTTATATGAAAGAAAAAAATAAGAAAATTGGGTGGAAAATTAGGAAATTTAAAAAAACTTTATAAAATTAACGGCGTTCGACGTATCAGTTACAACCGTTGCCATGGTGCGTGCAATGGTAATTAAATCAGCAAATATATACCGGGTGGTGCGAAGTAAATATATACAACACGTACCTAGTGACGAACCCGAGCGAAGCGAAGGTAAGCCCCTAGTTATAAATAAAAGGCCTTTTTCATTCATAAAGGTATGTTTAATTAATTATTACACTGTACTATAATTACAAGTAAAAAATCATAATTATTAAAATTTTCGATCGCAAATTACGAATAAGCTATAATAATAAGATTAATTATTAATACAATGGTCATAACAAGGTATATTTAAGCCAATGACACTATTAGTGCTGGCAGCGCTCGAAATCAAAGTTTCTGTTTATTTAGGACATAGACCTCCGTCCTAAGAACACACGCAATATGAAAACTTAATGAAATCGAATCAACAAACAACTCAGTTAACTTTGTCTAATATTGATTGTATTGAATAAATAGATTTGAATTTTAAATTTGAGTTAAATATAATATTGAATTAGACTAAATCTAGGCTATAAAAATTTTTAAATGTGAAATGTTATTGGTCTATAATTGTATGTATTTATGTATGTTTATAACACCAATTTTCTAAAACGGCTGAACGTATTTTGATGTAATTTAGTAAATATTACAGACCATGACTTGAAGTAACACATAGGCTACCTACCATAAGGCACTCAATGATAAAACCGAGCGAAGCAAGCAATCAAGTGGATAATATTTTATAAATCTATATTTTTACTGAGATTGAGAGATCATTCAAACAAACAAATAAAAAACAAAACAATACTTCTTTATAAATCCCAGGTGACTCATCCTTCCTTCTTTCAGATCGTCGCAAAAAAGAAAAATGATTTTACAGAAGTGTATGGAAAAAAGCTTTCTTAAAGAAGAATTTTCAAATCACAAGTACCTACTTCTTTAGATTATTGCGTTCAAACAAACAAATTCTATCTCTATAATATTAGTGTAAATAATAAAATATATGCTAGGACATTTTTACAACAGCGCTATCTACATAGTTCCATGGTAACCTACGAGGCTTGTGTTACGGATACCAGATAGCTGATATACTACACATATAAATTTTAAATACATACGTATTATAAATATAAACACCCATGACTGGAGTACAAACATTCGTGCTCAACAAATGAATGGACTCGAACTCGCGACCGCTAGCGCAGAAAGTAGCGCTACCAACTGAGTCAAACGTGTCGTCAAATTCATCGTATAGATTTATTAGTATAAGCAGCGTTGTGAAAGACTTATATTATTCTAATCCTAAATACAATAAATTATCGTATTCGACCCTAAAGTAATAAATAGTGAAATGAATTTATTCTAGGACACTGATTTTGAAACGTTTAATTACAAAACTTCAGGGTGAATAGTTTGAGCTGAATATTACATAGTTCGTTAATATGGAAATGTAATCATCTGAAAAGTTCGATAAATCCTACAGCGAGTGCTAGCAAGTGCCTACTCTAGTAATAGAATGCACGAAATTACTAAATTTTAGTGCCTAATAAGAGCTTTATTTTTAATACAAAATATTTATTTTTATTAAACTATCATAATAATTCTGAAAGGCAGTGGTAGCCCAGCGGTAACGCGTCGCTTGTATAACCGAGTATATGTATGAAGATGATGAGAATAATTCTGAAAATTAAAATACAGTATCCAGGTACATCATAATGTTATCCAAAAAGAAAATTTCATCAATATCGTTAGAGCCGTTTTCGGGATACATGAACTTAATATTAATATTCAAGAAATGCTCATTTAAATTATACGATTATTAGTAAAGCATTCGAAACGTGGGAACCAAAACTCGAATAAATCCGCGAAAAAATGTGGAAGAGAAAAGAAAAAATCTAGAAAAAAACTTTTCTCTATTTCAACTAATCTAAGAAATAATAATAATAATAATAATGAATAATAATGTATCGCTGTCAAAATTTTTCTCTCTATTATTTTATTCCATATTATAAATTATCGGCATTATTTCTTTATAAAATTGACATCAAATTGGTTCATATAATGCATATAATTCGAGATAATATTTGCAGTTTAAATTAATTCCTGTGTATGTTTTAGGTGGCGACATCGAGGTGTTGGGCGCCGGGCGCCGGGCGCTTGGCAGCCGGGAGTCTCCGGAGCCACCCAGGACGCTACGCATCAGTTTATGGACATTATAATTGTATAGTGTATTATGTCATGTAATAGTAATAGTGTTCTGTCCGATGTTTCCCAGCCGGTTTTACTAGAATGTCCGCAATGTGCAAATGGAAGGCTTTTTAAAGGTCAAAAGGGATTAAAAATTCACGTTTCTAGAAGTCACGGCCTTCCTCCATCAGTGCAGACAGTCCCTTCAAACTCTTTGGTAAGTGTTTCGACTGTTCAAAATAATCATAAAGATCCTTTCGAGACTCTAATTCCGAAATGTCATCAAAGTATCCCTCTATTAAAAAGAATTCCTAGAGGAGCAAGAATCTCGCTAGCCAGATCTCTCTCCAGCGTTATTCAAAAATGCATTTCGTTTAATTCTATTTCGAGTTGGCAAAATTTATTTCTTTTTGCATACACTTTCTTACACGTGGACAAAAATCAAAATGGCTCTTTATGTTCCAAATTAAAACAAAACAGTTCGACTGTTTTAAGCGAAATTCAAACTCAAAATTACAGCGCTCGACCCCGAAATTTCGATCTTAAAAAAATTGTTGAAAATAAAGCCATGGATGGAGATCTTAAAAATGCAGCTCGCATTCTCTTTTCTAGCGATACTCTTGCGCCCTTCGACAATGATACGCTACAAGTCTTGCATGATAAGCATCCTTCACCTAATTTAGATCCTTTGCTTCCGATCCCCCTTCCTGATTTTTCCCAATCATTACAGATTAAAGATGAAGATACCTTTGCAGCTATTATGTCATTTACAAGTGGCTCTGCTGGTGGCATTGACGGAATCACACCACAACATCTTAAAGATCTTATGAGTGCGTCAGCAGGTGACGCCGGCAGGGTTCTCTTGGGTGATATTACAAATTTGTGTAATTTTATGTTATCTGGAAAGGTAATTCCATCATTCACTCAATACCTTTATGGTGCAAGACTATGTGCCTTCAATAAAAAGGACGGGGGAATTCGTCCAATAGCTGTTGGGTCTACTTTTCGCCGTTTGGTTTCTAAATTAGCATGTAGGCGCATAGTATGCAACTTGAAGGCCAAATTTCAACCAGTACAACTTGGGTTCGGTAGCAAAGGAGGTTGCGAAGCAGCAGTACACGCCACTCGTACCTTTCTCGCAAAGGGTGAGGAGGAGGTATTGCTTAAAGTTGACGTGAAGAATGCTTTTAATTCCTTGGATCGAGCAGCTCTGCTGAATGAGGCTCATTCGTACTTGCCTGAAATTTACCCATACATTTGGCAATGTTACAATACACCTTCTAAATTACTATTTGGTGATAAAACTATTATTTCGAATGTTGGTGTTCAGCAGGGGGACCCACTAGGCCCAGCTCTCTTTAGTCTAGGTATCCATAAATACATTTTAAAACTGCAGTCTAAATTAAACATTTGGTACCTAGATGATGGAACTTTAGGCGGCAAAGTGAATGATGTCCTTAAAGATTTTCTTCTTTTGAAAGAAAATTTTAAAAAAATTGGTCTGGAACTAAATTTTTCTAAATGTGAAATTTTTTTTACGGATAACATTTCCATGGAAAAGGTTTCTCTAACAAAAGATATTTTCCAAAAAATTGCCCCTAGCATTAAAATAGTCGATAAGAATTCCCTTTGCCTCCTTGGTGCTCCATTACTTGACGAAAGTATTCCATTAGTATTGGAGGAAAAAATTAAAACATTTTTAGCCAACTCTAACAAATTGGGCTCCCTTAATTCTCACATTGCCTATACTATCCTTAAATATTGCCTTTTCGTTCCAAAATTAACGTATATTCTTCGTTCAAGCCCAATTTGGAAATTTCCTGGCCTAACCGACAAAATGGATGTCACCTTAAAACAATGCTTAGAAAAAATTCTAAATTTATCTTTTGACGATTTTTCATGGACCCAAGCTTCCCTACCAATTAGAAACGGTGGCATCGGCGTGAGGCAAATTTCAAGTATAGCCCTTCCAGCGTTTCTCGCTTCTGAGCACAGTGTTCGAGAACTCTGTTCTCAAATTTTAAAATCAAACCAAAGCATTACTGGTGCTGCAGAAGCATTAGAAAACTGGAAGTCGAAATGTCCAAATGTTGACATCCCAAAGGAAGTTTCCATTCAAAAACTTTGGGATGCACCATTAGTTCATTCTACATACGAAAATTTGGCTCAAAATCTTACAAGTGAAGTAAATCGTGCCAGACTTTTAGCGTCAACGGCGAAAGAATCAGGGCACTGGCTGCACGCCCTACCCTCAACAAATCTCGGTACACTTTTGGATAACGATAGTTTTCGTATCGCTCTAGGTCTCCGGCTGGGAACACCGCTGTGCACTCAGCACAGGTGCCCGTGTGGAAAAGAGGTCGACTTTAATGGACTCCATGGACTCTCGTGCCGAAGAAGTTCAGGTAGACTTTTTCGTCACGGTTCCCTAAATGATACCATCAAAAGGGCTCTTGCCACCATTGACATTCCTGCTCTCATTGAGCCGTCTGGAATAAGTCGAGATGATGGCAAGAGACCTGATGGTCTGTCGCTGGTTCCTTGGGAAAGGGGACGGGCGTTAATGTGGGACGCTACATGTGTTGACACATTGGCCCCGTCCCATGTCAAGGAGACGGCGTCTAAAGTGGGGGCTGCGGCGGAGAAGGCTGAACTTCTCAAGATACGTAAATATGCCTCCCTTATTCAAAATTATATTTTTATACCCTTTGCTGTTGAAACCCTAGGCCCATGGAGTCAAAGTGCTAAGCACTTTTTAAAAGACATAACACCTCGTCTTATCGCCTCCACTGGTGACAGGAGAGCTGGCTCATTTTTCGCCCAAAGAATCGGCATTGCCATTCAACGGGGGAATGCAGCTAGCATTCTTGCCACTATTCCACGCGGACATGACTTGTACAGTAATAATTAAGTGTACATTTGCTTTGTATATATAGTTAAGTTTACTTGTAATTTCCTTTATTGTAAATAAAGTTAAAATAAATCTAAGAAAGTAGTATATGTGAATAAGATATATATTAATAATTAATTATTATTGCATGTTTGTTCAATCTCAGTGAAACGTAAAGTTAAACCACCGTTGTCGCATAGTACGATTGTATCTGCGTCAAAAGACAATAACTAAAAATTATGTTTTATTTCAGTTATAAGCAAAAAAAACATTTTTTTATCTTATAATTAAACTTCACACTAAATTATTATTGTTTAAGTTTGTACACGTAGAATTGTGGCAAGAATGCTAGCTGCATTCTCCCGCTGCATCGCAATTTAATTATTTAACTGCAATCAATTTGTAATTAAGCTAAATGAATATGTTCAAACGTAGATTATAACAATATTAAACAGAAGTGGTGGCAGTGAGGTCCTTACTTTTAAAACTAGTGGATCGGGTTCGAATCTCGCATAGCACCAATAATGTAAAAATAATTTAATCATTAAACGCAATTATCACATTACCTTACCTTATGGTAAAACAAAATATCGTGAGAAACGACCCTAATAAATTTTAAAAGCCATGAGGACTAAAGCAACCCGCTCTATCCAGTCAATTATTAGCGATAATTAAAATAACCTTTATAGTAATTGATTAAAATAACAATTTGAATCTTTTTCTCATGATTATGTTCATGATACTTACCTTACGTTGAAAAACAACGTCGGAAGGAACCCTTTATGTCTTAGAGAACCTAGCAAGTTTTTGAAAGGCAAAAGTAGCCCTTGTCCTGCAATATAAATTTTTATAATCAAGTCTGAACAGAATAATATAATAATATAAAAATGTCTGTATGTCTGTCTGTGACCGCATCATGAGTAAGCCGCTCAACAAATATTAATTAAATTTAGTGTGATTATAGCAGGTTAGAGGCAGTGGTAGCCCAGCGGTAACGCGTCGCTTGTATAACCGAGTGATGCGGGTTCAAATCCGAGTCTCGCACCTCTGATATTTTCATGTGCGAATCATTTCTATCCTGATTACCACTTGTCTTACGGTGAAGGAAAACATCGTGAGGAAACCTGCATGCCTGAGAAAACCTAGCAAGTTTTCGTAAGACATGTGAAGTCCACCGACACGCACTAGGCCAACGCGGTGGACTATGGCCTGATCCCCCTCGTACTGAGGGAGACCCGTGCCCAGCAGTGGGACGTCAAAAAGGGCTGATGATGATAGCAGGTTATTCGGGTCAATACATAGGATACGCGAAAAATATCTCATCTATGAAAAATATAAACTAACCGTTAAAATGTACGTAGTCACGAACTCGAGTGGAACGAGGGTAAGTAATAAATAATAAAATTAACAATACTTCATGAAGTAACCCAATGTTTTATTAAATTTGCCGAAACTTGTTTCAGAATGTGTAGTGCACATCGAATATTAACTGTTACTTTAACAAACAAAACTTGGCAGCTTATGAATTATTGAAAAGACATTCCGAAGGTCGAATGAACACATTGTAGCTAAATTTTCAAGTTCTGAAACTTCACTGATTGGTTTCATAAATAAGTGGAGGAGAATGCTGAATACTCATTCATATTTAAATATTAAACCTGAGAATTTTGGAAGTCTGACTAACTAATTAAATAATACGCTCTTATTAGGAGTTTATGTTAAAATTGTTAACATAGTATAAATAAATATTGCACTATATACGTCTATACAAAAATTAAAATAAATATATATACAAAAATTAAAATAATAGTTCCATGGGACGATACGAGTTTTGTGTTATAAATACTTTCTACGTCAATCATTGTCTTCACCCCCTTTAACGTACCACTGCTGGGCACGCGCCTCCTTAAGTACGAAGGGGATTAGACCATAGTCCACCGCGCTGGCCTAGTGCGTGTTGGCGGACGTCTTAACGGTGTTACGGTACGGTACGTCTTAACGGTTAAATGTCTTATGAAAACTTGCTAGGTTAGTCAGACATGCAGGTTTCCTCACAATGTTTTCCTTCACCGTAAGACAAGTGGTAATCATGATAGAAATGATTCGCACATGAAAATATCAGAGGTGCGAGACTCGGATTTGAACCCGCATCACTCGGTTATCCAAACGAGCGCGTTACCGCCAAGCTACCACTGTCTTAAGAAAAAATTAATGTGTTAAGGCTATGTAAGACAATAAAAAGCTAATAACACTTTCACACATCATTTTTAAACAAATAACTAATAAGCTCTATTCTAATGAAGGTCGATCTGAATATTTAATACGATAATTACCAGTAATGGAACACCCTAATACGACCTGAAATATCTTTGAAGGTCTTTGATAGTACCGAGCTCTGATGTTCCGAGAAACATTTTTTTAAAAGTATTTTGTTCTATTGTTCACATTCCTTTATGTTACTCCTATACTAATAATCGATCAATATTTTAGATTACATAGCATAAAACAAAGTCGCTTTTGCCGTCTGTACGCGTAGGTCTTTTAAACTACGCAACCGATTTTAATGCGGTTTTCATGAATAGACAAAGTGATTCAAGACGAAGGTTTATATTATGCATAATATATGCGTATTATTGTAGAAAAAAGCTGAAAAATTATCTACTTTCCAAGAAATCTATACTAATCGTTAAACAACACTAGACAATAACTAGCAATCCCCGCGACTCCGCCCGCATTCTAATCACAATTAAAACGTAGGGATTGGTGGTATAAGGATGAAAATTTAGGGTTATAAATATTTTTTGTTACCAAATCGTAAAACATAAAAAAGAAAAATTTGGTCTAAACATAAAAAAATCTGAAGTGAGCCACGTACGACCTATTCTCAGACCTACAAAATATATACAAAAAAATACTTAAAAATCGGTCATGCCGTTTCTGACGAGTTTAATAACAAGCACTGTGACACGATTTTTTTTTTAAATAGAATATAAACGAAGCGTGGCACGTAATCCGAAAAACTGTGCTGTTCTTTATGGTTTTTTTTAATTTCTCTGTATTTTAATTTAAAAAGATTTGCCTGCGCAATACGGTTCGCAATTTCGCTGCCGCCGTCTGGATAGCCTAACGGTTAAAGCCTGGGTCAGAAGCCGAAGGTCAGAAGTTTTTGTTTTCACTTTTATAATATTAAATCAACTCTTGTGTATTTGCATTTTGTTGTTAGTTTACCTAATACCTTACTTAATTTTCCAAGTATTTAACGATTAATATAAAAAAATCATCAAAATCATTGTACCGTAAATAACTATAAAAGTTAATTACGTATTACGCTATTAGTTATAAAGTAACAAACCCCTTTGATAATCGCCAAAACTAACATTTTCCAATCACGAGCGTCGAACGAGGTGCGAAATTTTGTTTTCATCAACACGTTCACTTGAACATGTCGCCTCAAAGCGAGAGTGTCGGTCTGCAACGCAAATATTTATTGGAGTGTACGTTTTTGAAACACCTAATCAGGTACGAGCTAGTTGATTGAAGGTTTGTACAACGAAATTGGCTAATTTTATACAATATATATAATAATTATTTTTATAACTGTAGTTTTATAAGTATTTCAAACTGTATTTATTAATTTATGTAAGGTTAATTTGCATGTTTTTATAATGGTTGTACATAATACGATATAATTCTAAATCTAATTTAAAGACTTAAAGGTGTATTCGCTTTGAAAATTTAGCTCTAAAGCTATAATATTAAAACATTGGATAAGTTTATTTATTTGCATAACGCTATTTTAAAATGAACGTTTCTTTTTAGAATTTTAGCGAATTTAAAAATAATAGAATTTTAGCATAATATTTAATAATAATATAAAAAATTTAATCTTGGTTAAATTAAAAAAAAAAACCGGCCGACCGGATTTATTTTCCGCGATCACCGTCATCGAACTGAGAGAAATCGCACGAAATTTTATTCGTAGTGCGGATACTTCTATAAGATTACATGTGTTACAGAATTGCGGAAAAAACGCGCGGAAAAATTTCGCAGTACGGACAGACCGTTAGGATAAGTTCAGTTAATACAATAAGGTTTTGGAAAAAATATATAATGTACAAATTCGACTCAGTTAGTTTGTTAAATATATAAATTTATCTCTAGAAGCTGAGGACAAGGCTAATATTTCATAAGCAAGTAGGGTACACCCCCAACAAATTAGGTATTAACGTCTTCAGAATGTCCCCAGGTAAATGTTATACCAAGTTGTAATCTGCATAGCTCGGCGTGGCTAGTAGTGAATAACTACTGAAATATGTCGAGTCGAGAATACACGGGGGAGAAAAATGGGCGGTCGCGCTGAAACTAATTTGCTCTGACACTTAAAATTGAAGTGTCTGTTAGTATGTAAAAATATTAATTTGTTGCTAAATGTATATGAAAGTATAATATAGTATTATTTTTTTTCATTTTCGCTCTGTGTTAAATATATTCTCCAAAAGGGCTGAACCGATTTTGTCGGTACTTTCATTGACAAATAGCTGATATTAGAAGAAGTAACTACTTTTATTTCTGAAAAATTATTAGTTTCGTTCGTAAAAATCAAAATTAACTTTATCGTATGTAACGATTTATGTGGATAATTATTGACATTTATATTGAATCTTTTCGATTCTCTTTGTATTGTTTTATTTAATATTTTTGCGATATTTTTATTAATCTTATAATTTTTTTTCAAAAGCACCTTCATCACAAAGTTTTTTATTTATTTACGGTTTTTAGTTATGGTTTTTTAATTAGATTCCAGATTGAGTTACGTATATTTTCATCCTAACACATGCCAGTGGCCTAAATATTTGAACGAGGTGTATCTCACGCAAATTGTGTTACGTGCCTTATGTGATACTAACCTCACTACTTGATGACTTATTAAGTTCTACCCAATGTCACCCGAATATAACCTGCAGCCCGAATGTAACCAATGTACTGGTACATGTGTGTTATGAATCCCTCCTTTATTTTCATAGGAATATTACATGTCGCAAAGTGTAATACAAACTAATTTATATAAAATTTCAAAAATATAAATTCATAACGATAAACTGAATTTAGAAAAATGTTTCCCCTCATTTCTATTTCTGTCCATTTCTACAATCTAAATTTATTATAATATATGGTTTTTTGTGTGTTTGTATGTTTGTTTGCACGCTGAAGATCATGATCGAAACAAATGTGAATAACCGATGTTGATTA
Organism: Boloria euphrosyne; assembly: GCA_951802675.2. Taxonomy (NCBI): domain Eukaryota; kingdom Metazoa; phylum Arthropoda; class Insecta; order Lepidoptera; family Nymphalidae; genus Boloria; species Boloria euphrosyne. Next base: position 11,313,311 of record OX637888.1, read on the forward strand.
TGTACATACATACATGTCGGTACCTCTTAAAATTATTCGAATCAGACCTTTCGTTTAGATTTATTATGTAGAAAGTTTCTAGGGACGCACCCGAGCGAACCGAGGGTTAGAGTCTAGAAATATATACAACCCTAGTATTATTTAACTGAAGGAATTTTGTTTCTTATATAGTGACTATGAAAGGGTTGATTTAAAAAAAACTTTACTTCACCCCTAGGATATTAGCACGCATTACCATCTAGTTCTATGAATAGCTACGAGGCTTACGATACCAGATAGTTGATATGCTACTTCTATATAACTTTAAACACATGACTAGAGTACAAACGTACGATCTTATCACACAAACTAGTGTCCCCAACGGAACTCGAACTTACGATCGCTGGCACTAAAAACTGAGAAAAAACCTGTCAACAAAATATGGACAATAAGTTACGTCGAACGTACGAAGTGAGAAACGTCAATAATAATGTTTAAGGTACTGATTTAATTGCTTTCATTTACGTAGTACGAGTATAATATATAATAATATGAAGTAGTAGTACCTATATATAATCTAATGTATGAAATCTCGTGTCACAGTGTTTATTATCAAACTCCTCCGAAACGGCTTGAACGATTTCTGTGAAACTTTTTGTGTATACTTGGTAGGTCTGAGAATAGGTCGTAGGCTATTTTTATTCGCCTAGGTGATAAGGGTGGCCCTATCCAGATTTTTTATTATTTATGTTTATACAAATTTTTTTTTTATTATTTTTTTATGATTTGGCATCAAATCTATACTACACACACATAAATAAAATAGAAGTGTCTGTTTTTACTTTCAAATTAACAGCTTTTCACTAAATGCATATGATAGTATATACGGCACTAACATCAAAAAATATATTTTTATTTTTTTTGTATGTCTGTCTGTTTGCCTGTTTGTTTCGGCTAATCTCTGAAACGGCTGTACCGATTTTGGCAGGATTTTCACTTGCAAATAGCTAATGTTGTAATGGTAACTTGGTCTACTTTTATTTTAGAAATTTTATTTTATTTAATTACGGGACGCGGTAAAACTTGTTGATGTGTACGTGTAGATGTTCTATACATACGTACATTGTACTTACTTAATAGAGCTTATTTTCTTCACTGTATTTAGAATTAGCACAACAAGGAAAAGCTTCTTACATTAAAACAAACTTTAGAGTCCTTAAAACTAGCATAAAATACTTTCAGGGTTCATATCGTTAATATTCCCTTTCAAAAGCTCTAAATAAATTGTAAGACGTAAACAGCTTACGATGCATTAGTGTACAAAGCAAACGTAACGTTGTAGGGCGACCGAATTCAATGGGCCAAATTGCGGTACGACCAGCTCTGCAAATGGCTAACCTTGCTTGTGGTATAAGTTAAAAGTTTTTTCCTACTTTGCGCTCAATTAAAGCTTCCAAGATATTTTGGGACGTTGTATTCGAACTTGTAGTGGGATCTAATTTTGTTATAATAATAGTTTAATAGTACCATCTGTATTTCACAAGATTTTTATTGATATGTAAATGAACCTTTCCGAAGTCCATGAAATGAATTAACTAAAGCAAAGTTATTCATGTAATATTTTAAGATTTAACATCATAATATATATTGTACTAATATCCACCCTCGCTTTGGTGTTTCGATCCTAGGTACATTTTAATAATTTTTTTCAGCGGACAGACAGACAAAAATGTTAAAATTGTGTTTTTCTTATTAGATCCTACATAATAGGATTCGCATATAGTAAAAAGCTGTTATATTTTAACATTACAAACAGACACTGCAAAATTTATTTATAGTTGTATATATTAATTTGATTTAATTTATATACAAACGATTATATATAGATAATTTTTCTGCAGTAAAAACTATCCTATATCCTGACCCGGACAACCAGCTATCACCACACCAAAATTCATCAAAATCCGTCCAGTGGTTTTCTCGTGCTGCGGTCACAGACAGACAGACAGACAAAAATTGTAAGAATTATAGAGTTGGCCTCTGTATCGTTAATAAAAACTATTCAAATTAGAATTTTCAAAAAATATCCAATGTACAGATTCAACTAAGTTATAATTTTACTATATTTAAAGATAACTATTATAACGTTTTATAAATGCGATTTCAATGGTCTTTTTTTGCATTAAGAAGAACATCGAAAAGAAAATATTTTCTTTCATTTAAACTTCAAACTACTCGCATGGCTTACACCGTACAAGCCATAGGAAGACTGTAAGCCGACGGACGCCACAGGAAATTGCGCGGGGTACGGGGCAAGTCAACGCTCACCGTGTTTATACTAACACTAACTTGCTCTTGTGAGTTGTGTCAGTGCGCTAGATTGCGTCTTATTAGGGCTCATTTTCATTAGTCGTTAACTCAGTCGTTACACCGCAAGCGGGGAATCCCCGAATACGGGCTGTCGACTAATGAAAATAGGCTATCTATATCTCGGTCGTTATACGGCATGCGGGTATTCCCCGTACGTGGCCTAACAACCAATGAAATTCATCGGTTGGTTTAAAGCATGCGTGGTGCGCCGTGCGGAGACTCAGTTTACGAATGTAATTGTCTAACTTCAGTAAAGTTAATAATTTCTTCTTCAGTAAATCACAAACAGATAACATTGCTCCACACAACAATAATTGTTGATCCATAGCAGGTACCTACGTCTACTCAGTCCCACTCTTTCAAAATAAATGTGCAATGAAGAATATCAAACAATCCGCAAGCGGGCCCTATCGACTAATGAAAACGGTTATCGCATGCTGGCCCTATCGCATGCTTAACTAGAAATCTCCCGTACCTCGTATGCGAGCCCTATCGACTAATGAAAACGATTACAGCATGCGGTCCCTATGGCATGCGTGAACAGTAATCTCCCGCACCCCGAATGCGTGCTCTAACGACTAATGAAAATGAGCCCTATGTAAGGAACACGTAAAGGTTCAACCGTACGGTGAAGGAAAACAAGAAAGTGTTCTAAACATTGGTTCTAAAGATTTGTGACGTTCACCCATCGGCATTATGCAGACATAAAAAAAGGCTTTAGCCCAACAGTGGGAATAAAGGATTGAATACTAATATTCGATATATCAAACCGTATTTGACGACACGTTTGGCTCAGTTGGTAGTGACCCTACTTTCTGCGCCAGCGGTCGTGGGTTTGAGTCCCGCTGGGGGCATTTATTTGCTAATCACGAATGTTTGTACTCCAGTCATGGGTGTTTATATTTATAATATGTATGTATTTAAAATTCTGTACGAATATCGTTTCGATGAAACCGTAATGGTATGTATCTACTGTATGTATACGTGGCATGTGTATTTAACTAATTAATACTCTTTCTAAGAGGTCAGGTATCACATCCATCCTTTCTAATTTCAAAATAACAACTTTTCACTAAATGCATATGACACTATAGGTATTAGGTAATTACATCAAAAATCACTTCTTAAAATTTTTGTCTGTCTATCTGTTTGTTTTGGCTAATCTCTGAAACGGCTGGACCGATTTTGACGGGACTTTCACTGGCAGATAGCTAATGTTATAAGGAGTAACTTAGGCTACTTATATTTTATTAGAAAATTATAAAAACCGTTTAATTTATTTTAACTTACGCCCAGCGAAGGATTGCTAGTAAAAAATAATAGACGGTATTACAAACGGCCTATTGTCTACGAGACTGCCTACTGGCTAGATTAGTTTCATGGCTGTTTAAAGTTGTTCTTAAGAAAATTAAATTCGAGCTGAGACTCGCTTCTCATTTCCTTGGGCGTAGAATTGTTTAAAAGTTGCGTTTCGCTTCGGTCCAACTTTCATGCTCTCCTCGTCTAGTTATGCATAGATTTTTTTTAATACATCACTACTGAGGTGTACTACGAAGACGTAATTGGAAAAGATTTTTATTAATAATGGGCTCGCTCTGTGATACATATTTGATTTTTAATAATTCACTCTTGGCTGCTTTATTCAACAAGTTTTTTTTACTATAAAATATTGACGATTAAGTATCTTTTGTTCTATGCTCTGTCTTGCTTAGAAAAAAGTGAAAACCGTGAAACTAAAACGTGTTTTAAGACACATTAAATTAATGTAAACTGACAAACATATAATAATGGTGATTTTTATACAATTCATTTTACATGTAGTAAAAAATACCTGAATACTCTAAAGTGTCAACGCTAGCTAATGTGTATGACCCATACAAACGGTCTCGTACATGATCAAAATCACGTTCTCGTCCATAGTAACTATTATTTGATTGTTCATTCAATTCAAGTGCAAGAGTATTAATTAAATTGTTTTTTTTTATTTCAATTTACTGAAAATATCAGTTTATAATTTTGGCACATATTAAATTCGACTTAATCAGGTGTGACCTTCCAGTCACATGATATGAAAGTCACTAAAAGGAATCATCTATTGGTTAACTTTTCATCCAAATTGGTTCAGTCGTTTCAGCAAAGTTTCAGCAAACATTCTTCTATACATATGTCAACAACTTTATACTAAATTAGCGATTCATTCTCGCTTTAGCGCGAGCGAAGCCGCGGGTTCTGCTAGTAAATGAATACCAAAAACTTGTCAAATTATGTACTAAAAACTTCCTCGAAAACCACTCTATCCATTAGTGAAAACAACATGAAAATCGGTGCAGTAGTTTTTGAATTAATCTCGAAGAGACAGACAGACGCACAGGTTTAAGTATATATTTAGCAGAACCCGCGGCTTCATTCGCGTTCAATCTAGGGATGAACCCGATCAAAGCCAAGGTACGTCGCTAGTATAATAATATAATAATTACTACCTATTATATTTTCTTGCCACAGTGCTTATAACTCGCGTATTGAGTGTGCTGATGAGCGGAACATGTTCACTGAGTGCGAACAGCTATTGCTAATACAATGTACTAATTCCGTATTAAGCTTAGATCTTACATGATTTCCGGTAGATTTCACATGTTGACAACAGTACGAGTTGTGCCTAAATGATGTCGATGAAATATGAATTGCTGTTAAGTTAGCAATTTTACGATGGAAGCTCACTCTAGAAGAAAACGTAGAAAACAACATAGATTTTTTTTCTACGACAATCATGAATATTTGTATAACTAAATAAAATTTTGTTTGTTCATTTGGATATTATCTGTGGAATTACATAAAACGTATTATATAGATAAAAAAATTATAACGCTTTACAATGTAGGATTTTTATTACATAATGTCGTAGGTAAATAGTTTTTTAACAGTATACCAGTAATAGAAAATCTATTACTAGATTAACAACTTTTAAGGTTTCCATAAATTATATTATATCCTTAAAGTTTTTAATCATCTTAAATACTAATGCAATTGGAAATGATTAAATGGTTTTGAAAGCGAAGATAGATTTAAATATTAGAATTTTATCTGAATGTCATGAGAGTAGCTGGATCGACTGAATTCAGATAAAAGACTCTGTTCTAAAAGCAAAACTCGTAGAAGGAACTCTAAAGACTAATATTTAATATTCAGCAATACTTCATTCAAATATATTAATTAAATGATAAATAAATAAATAATAATTATTATTATGTTGGACAATATTACACACACCGCCATCTATTTCGGTGGTAAGCTACGAGGCTTAGATTATGGATACCAGATAGTTGATATACTAGATATGTAAAACTTTAAATACATACATATTATAAATATAAACACCCATGACTGGAGTACAAACATCCGTGTTTAACAAATTAACCCCAGCGGGACTCGAACCCGCGACCGCTGGCGCAGTAGGTAGGATCTCTACAAACTGAGCCAAACGTGTCGTCAAATGATTTAGTTAATTATTCCTGTCTAAACCTCTTTGCTTTAATAACGTTGCTAATTGATCAATAATTTTAATAGATAGAATTAATAGGGCCCTACACACATTGTAACAAACTAGAGCATAAACTTGCATCTAAAGCTTTAATCGTGCTTTACAATTTACATATTGCAGTAACAATATGTAAACATAATTACGTGCGTATTCGTATATATTAAGTAGTATATCTAAGAATCAATTCATCATCATCATCATCAGCCCTTTTTTTAACGTCCCACTGCTGGGCACGGGCCTCCCTCAGTACGAGGGGGATCAGGCCATAGTCCACCGCGCTGGCCCAGTGCGTGTTGGCGGACTTCACATGTCTTACGAAAACTTGCTAGGTTTTCTCAGACATGCAGGTTTCCTCACGATGTTTTCCTTCACCGTAAGACAAGTGGTAATCATGATAGAAATGATTCGCACATGAAAATATCAGAGGTGCGAGACCCGGATTTGAACCCGCATCACTCGGTTATACAAGCAACGCGTTACCGCTGGGCTACCACTGCCTTGCCGTCAATTGCCGTTCGTTAATCCCGTTAAAACTCAAAAATGGTTGGACCGATTTGAATGATTTTTTTTTTGTTTGTTCAAAGACAAAAGAGACAACCCAAAAAAACAGCTAGAAAATCTATCAGAACTGTTCATTTTGTATGGGATTAACTCTGTAGTCTATTTCGTGGAAAAATTAGGTGTAATCAAATGTCACACTTTAGCCCTTACAATAAAAAAAATGAAAACTTTAATAACAATTAATAAATAATAATAATAAATAAATAATAATAAATAAATAATAAATATGTTGGGACATAAAATAAATAAATATGTTGGGACATTATTACACACAGCGCCATCTAGTTCCGTGGTAAGCAAAGCTTGTGTTACAGATACCAGATAGTTGATATACTACACATATAAATTTTAAATACATACATATTATAAATATAAACACCCATGACTGGAGTACAAACATTCGTGATTAGCAAATGAATGTCCCCAGCGGGACTCGAACCCGCGACCGCTGGCGCAGAGAGTAGGGTCACTACCAACTGAGCCAAACGAGTCGTCAGAATAATAATAATAGTAGGAAGTACTAAATTACGCAGAGCTTCAATTATGTAATGCTTATAAAAAATGTATAATAGGTATATTCAAACATGGATTAAAACGCATTTTCACACAAAACTTTAGCAATGTCTTTGCAAAATATTATACGTAATGTTACGAAGTAACCCTTTTGTTATGCGATATTCTTAATTTATCAATGTTTACTAGCGGTTTATCTTCGCTTCGCTCGGGCTTACCCTAGATTTAGCGCAAGCGAAGCGGGTTACGCTATAAATTATATACAAAACTTAACAAATTATATACTTAAACCTTCCTCGAGAATCACTCTATCCATTGGGAAAAGCAGCATGAAAATCGGTGCAGTTTTTGAGTTTATCGCCAATAGACATACAGACGTGGCGGAGTACTTTGTTTAAAAATACGTAGTGATATTGTTGTGAAAATTTAAACAGATATTAATAAATTATAATGAAGTCTACATTTAAAATCCCCTTCTTCACACTCTTAAGAGATAGTTTAAAAGTATTAATTATTTACTATAAAAGCTATACTCTTAAGCTATCGTCATACCAAATTTCTTCAAAAAAAAGTTTAGCGGATATTCTAATTAGGTTTTTTTTAAATTATTACAATTTTTTACTGAAACTCATTAGTTCAGATTCAGTTCAGAAAGAAGAAGAAGAAGGTATTTAATTTACCCATTACAACAAACAAAAAGGGATAAATAGTTTTGTCATTTTAAAATAAGCTTTAAAATATTTTCTTATATATTTTAAGAATTTTATGAGTGCCAGTGACTGCTTGTAACATTCTGCACGTGGTTCTTTTAAGTAATATAACACATATTCGCTACAGATGCTGCACACATCTCGTAAGATTACCTTTGTGAAATAATATCTCAGCACACACTATGTATCCCTAGATATTTTCTTTAGTTTTTTCAATAGAGAAAATTCAATTTTTAGAACTCATGATTGTGAATCTATGGCATTGTATTTATTTACAGTTATTGTCCATATTTGGTTATGTTTGGTTATTCAGTTGTTATCCATATTTTGTTTCAAATACCACCATACCAAATTTTTATGAAAATTTTTCTATAGTTTTCTCATGATACGGTTAAAGACAGACGAAAATTCTAAAATCTATAGATTCGGCCTCTGTATCGATAATAATTACTATTTTAATAATCTTCTAATATATAAAAACCTCTTGTCACAGTATTTGTTATCGAACTCCTCCGAAACGGCTTGACCGATTTTTATGATTTTTTTTGTGTATTGGTAGGTCTGAGAATGGGTCGTAGGCTATTTTTTATTCCCCTAGGTGGTAAGGGGACCACCCTTTTCTCCAGATTTTTTATTATTAGATAAAATTTTTATTCACTACCTTCTTCACTTCTACCACCAAACCCTATTTTTTAAATAGTTATTAGAAGGCGGGTGGAGCCGGGGAATTGCTAGTGTTTGATAAAAATATTTAATGAACAGATGCGAATTTCATTCTGAGTTTTACAGATATGATGATTTCTTATAAATAATAGTTCACAATTAAAATTTGCTGAAAATAAGAAAATAATAATCTTTGATAATCTATACATACTCGAAGGTAACAAAGATAAAAATACTGGAATTGTTGAAAGCAGAAGCCCATATGGATAGATAAATTTATATCTTTCCAAAAAAAACAAATCGTATTTCATATTTTTCCTGACTAAATTGTTCTTTCAATCGCAGCTCTGACAATAAATCTCATAACTTATTTATTCACGGGGTCCGTACGGGCATTGTCAAAATTAAGCACATAAATCTCCCGTTCGTTCATTTCTAAGGAATTCTAATCAGGTTATTTTAAATTTGTCTTTTACATCTTATAAACATTGTTTAGGTTCAACTTTTTAAATAATATTTTCTGCCATTATAATTTTAAAAAAATGTCACTGTAACTGCAAAATAACGTTCAAAATCAAGTGTCCAAAATCCTTTTTAGCAAGTAGAAAAATCTATTTTTTTTTAAATTTTGTGATTAATCAGTAAGTAATATTTTGTTTTTCGTAAGGTACATATTATATGTAAATATTCATTAATAAATATAGTTTATCTAGTAGATACCTATATTGTATCCAAAAAGAAATGATCTCACCACTTTTCCAAATTAATACCTTTAAATATGTTCAAATTTCACATAAAAATAATTTAAGCTGATTCTTAGAAAATATTGGCACAAGTACACAACGGAAGCGTAAGTCCGAAGACATTACAAAAGATATCATTATTTTTGATCATTCCTTTTTATTCAGACCCAGCGATACAATATCGGGCTCCGGTCGTTGGTTTGATGCCAGATTATCTTGAACACGCTTCACAGATTTTAATCACGGAATGGTGTTGCCAAGTAGATGCTAGAATCTTGAGAGCACAGTATTGCTTGCTTTTGTAGGACAAATAAATTAACAGCTATATATCAATCATTTACAATAATATTTTTTAAACAACACTTTCCCGTATATACTAGGTATTACATTGCGACATACTCTCGTGTCGCTTGGAACTTTACAATGGAGGGTATATGTTGTTCCAGTTTAGCAGATTTCGTTAATATTTTGGCTGGACATAAATTAGATTGTTGGAACAGGTATATAGGATACCTTTTGTCTTGAAATAAAGGTTCTTGAAATATGTTCATCCTCATGATCTTTTACGAGAAACATGGAGTAGAAGACATTCGGTACTTAATGGGTTCGTCGTAATTCGGTAAAGTTGACAAGGAAAACATTTACATATATTAGTAACGTTTGGAGGCAGCCAGGGGATGCAGAGAAATTCAAATTTACTTATAATTAATTTATTAACTAAAAATTATAACTAAACTACATGGCTAGTTGACTACTTGTCAATGTTAGAACAAGTAAGTGATGAATTGAACAAGTAATGCTCTTTTATACTGCGATTTCTATAAGAAGTAACTATATGGAAATAGATAGAATTTAGTTTTTTGCTGCGCTTGCACCTGAGGTTGGCCTCGTCTCGTCGTCGTCGCGCGAGGTTTGTAGACCGAGGCTGATGCATCGGTTTGGGTTTCGTAACATACTCGTACCAATCCTTTCCGATTTGTGATGATTTATTATTTTTATTAGTAATCTAGATCAGAGGTGGGCTAATCTATTACATAAATTATATAAAGGAAAGGTAAGTTTCATTTTGGTCCAAGATTTTGGATTTTATATTCTAAATATTTAAAATTAAAATAAATATTTCGAATCGTTATTCATAAAAAAATACGAGATGTATCTCATAACTGACATAACTCTTTTCATTGGCCTTAAATCGATACAGATTTTGCTAATTTAAAACATCTATGACGGATGAAGCTTAGGAAACTTTAACATTTTTCCTATTAAGGGTTAGTTTGAAAATTAATAACCACTAGTTATAAGAACAGAAAGCAGTCGAAGTTCGTGTTGAGTGCTTGAAAGTTTGATATTAGATAGTAATGTTCATCTCTGACTTGGTTGAAAGAAGTATAAGTTTAAATTAAATATTCCTTTATTACTTTTAAATCGACTTTGTCATTACATTTCCATACTTGCTAGGTTATTCAGGCATACAGTTTTTTTCACGGTGTTTTTTAACCGTAAGACAAGTGGTAATCATATTGGTAGCTTGACCCGGGATTCGAAGTGCTCTGTGCACTGTGCTAATATTTCTACAGTTTTAGTATTAGATCAGTGTAAACTAAAACTACCCGACATTTTGAAAATGAAATATAGTATGTACATTCGATTCCCGGAAACAATTATCTGATACGGTTTGCTCAGCAGTTATCACATTAATTTATTGCCCCACCCCCAGACCAAGGAGGGCTAAATTGCAGAACATTAAGTTGCCATTCTTTTAGCAACCGTTGATTTATCTCCACTCGTCCGGAACGAATTTCACTCCTCGGTAAGATAAATGCACTTACATTTTATATTTTTTTGTTTTATCACACTTTAAATGGCCTGTTTAGATTAGTAATAGTTTAAACGATTATTAAAATTAAGATTTTCATGAAAATTCTTATGGTTATAAGCATGTTGTAAGCAAAACGCGTTTACAATTGTTAATGTGATGTATGGGATACGTAATAAAGACCCAACGTAAAGTCACTCGAGCTGTGTATTATCCTGTCAAAGACGTACATTCAACACTTAATTTATTTTTTATTTTTGATATTTTCACCAGCTGTACCAGCCCATGTAATAAACAGATTTTCCTAAAAATTGTAAAAAACGTCCCTCGACTTGTAATAATAAAAAACTTATACTCTTTAGTAGTTGTATAGATTTACTTTTCTATCAATAAAATAATATTACCTACTACATCTTTCTTAACCAAGTTTTACAAATACTTAAACTTGTACCGAAACACGCTGTATCCTATGAAATAAGTTCCATGTCAATCCGTTGTGTAGTTTTTGCAGTTAGAGCAAACCAAAAAAAGTCTCGCCATTTATTTTTTTTATGCGACAAAGGGGGCAAACGGGCAGGAGGCTCACCTGGGGAACGATGGGAAGTGATCACCTCCGCCCATGGACATCTGCAACCCTGCAGGGCTTGCAGATGCGTTGCCGGCCTTTTAGGAAAGGGAGGAGGGAGAAGGGATGGGAAGTGGGCCTCCCGGACTCTTACTTACCGAACGAAACGCGACAGCATAGCTGCCACTTCACGCCGGTCTTCTGTAAGAGAGTATTATACGGGGCGTGCCGGCCCATTCGGCTGCTACCCGAAGGTAACAAGCATGGCACTACCACTAAAATTTATTAGTGTAGAGAAAAGATTTACCGAGTTAGACAAAAACATTTCTTATAAAGTACAAAGGAGTATTTTCAAGTATCATATAATTATAAATATATACTAAAACTATCAACCCACATAATAATATAAGATTTAATAAAAACTCCACATAACACAACAACATAACTTTCTTAGACATTTTACTTTACAAAATTTTAGTGAATTTGATAAAATTTTAGTTTAAGCGGTCCAAATAATAATTCAGTTTGCATTCTGCTCTCCGATTTTAATAATAGCACATCTTTTTGAATCAACGTCCAAAAGGACACTTGGCATGCTCCAGCCTCTAACCGAAGGAGACATCTCGGGAGAACATGCCAAATACAATATCATTATTTCATAGTCGGTGACTTCGGAAACGCTGCTTTGTTTATTGTTTGATTCCATTCTCAACGGAGATAGCATTTGCGAATTTGGCAAACGATCACGCTTGGCTTATCTTGTATTTTAATAGTTTCAGCTTTGGAGGTATTTTGGAAAGATCACAGCAGATGGTTAGAGGTTATTGGTATTATTTAGTTTTAAAGTGTGTTTTACGAAGTTTTAAGATACAAAATGAATTTGGTTTTGTTTTTAAATATCTTGTGTAGAAAATTGGTTAGCATTACGTAAAAGTACTAAGTAAATATCGCAGTTTTGTTTAATGTATTTTCATATTATTTTTAGCTAATAATTCTGTTATCAACAACTGTTTCTTAAAAAATCATATATATTATCATATATATAGGTTTAATGTAAAATAAAATAGTTTTTAATTAGTTAAACTGACCATTTTTGTAAAACTGGCAGTCAAAAATTATGAAAATTGTTATGAAAATAAAGAATATTAAAATAAATAAAAAAAAACGAATGACAGGACGAAAGAACGGGGAAATTGTTCTGCAAGGGATTGATCTGCGAGGAGTTGAGATGGGTGGATGTTGATAGTAGTTGAAGCAATGATATTTTAACTATAGATATGTTATGAGCGCGCAATCGTGAAAACTCGAAAACGTCCTAATTAGGACGTATTGCCTTTAGTCTGTGTCACCGCATGGCGACGAGTGGTACGCTGCTACAAAATTAAAAAAAATGCCATCCTGTGTATTTAGGAAATGCACCAATTATGATACCAAAGTTAATAAAACACAAGGGATCTCATACCACATGTAAGAACGCAGTATACTTCGATTTATTAATATATTTCAATTATTTGCCTAATATTCTGATATGTTATCGGTCGCTAGACTAATGTTGGTTTACATTGACGCGCAATTGACAACACTAGCTGTCTCTTTTTTTCTTATTGATTTTATCGACTATCCCCTTTCTATCATTTTGACATGTACCTTGAATGAAAAGTGTGTATGTGTGCAGCGCGGAACACTTTTTTCGGTTGTTTAGTGAGCGTATAACATATCTGTAGTTAAAATATCATTGAGTTGAAGAGTACAACTTTTATTAAATTATTTAAGTAAGAGTTCTATAGAGGAATGTAACCTCGATATTGTCATAGATGAGGATATTGTCATGTTTATAATAGTAATAAATATTTAATACACATATTATTGGAAGCTGAAGGTTGTTTCAATGAAGACTCCCACAATATTATTTATCATTAGGTTCAATCCTAAGAAATTTTTAAAAAGTTATCGTACCTAATGTAAGTCTAAAACATTTTAGAAAGTTCTATTACTAAAATTCTAAGTAGACTTTTAAGACAAAGTCAGCACACTATATAAAGCTTACAAAGCCTTAAGGTCCCCATTATAAAGTCTGAAACGATCGGATTTGCATAACAAATTTTGAGATTGGAAATATTGTTTCGCCTTCGCTAAATGGTTCAAAATGGGTATTTTATTGGAACCTTAGTTATTAACAACTTTTGCCCGCTATTTTACTCGTATTGCTAACTTTTTTATACTTGTTCTACTTATATGAGCGTGAAATACCGTTTTTCAGACCAATTTCAGCCATGGCTACTACTCTAACTGAGCTGAGTTATTTGTTCAGTATATATTATAATACACAAGTAAGCGCACAGTGCATTTTAAAAATCCAATAGGATGATATTTGACACTCGCGGTGAGAATTCAGGTAGGTTCGATGGCTGACCGATAGCAGATTTTTTTACTAAGATTTTATGACAGTAAAAGTAAATGTTTATACTTAGCCTGACTCAAGGTAAGAACCCAGAACGATACGGTAACTAGGTACATGCTAAAACCAATATACGATGTTAACATTTCAATCCTAATATTAAATTATCCGCTTTCAATGAAATTAGTCTAAGAGATATATGACATCAACGAGCGCGATCACAAGAACCTTTGCATACGCGAGAAGTCACCGCTATAAAATGTAACACAAAGTGAATCGAACGAAAAAAATGTTCTTTTTTAGTTTCATTTATTTTATTCTCTTAAAATTATCTGTTACTTTTTTCTGGAAATATATTTAAAAGGTAAGAAGAGCTTTTTTAACATTTTATTAGCTCAGATTTTATAAGAAACCCCGCATATTTTCCTTTAATCCTTTTCTAATTCGTATCTTGACTCCGGTCCGTGCGAGATAAACATCAAATTTGTCCAGACTCTTAATGGAACACATAGCTCTGTGAACGATCTTAACCATTACTTAAAATGGTTTTTGTTTGTTTGTTGAAAATGAATTTTTTTCTACGTGGGAGGTTATCGATGTCATCTGAATCACGAGGCTTCATAATACAACTGTCTGAAGAACATTACGAGTAATGACCCAAGAAAAAATGTCTGGTTTAATTTGTACTGTTTTTATTTTAAACATAAATTGTATTGTTAGTTACTAAAAAACTACCCTAAAGACTGTATTCTGCTAACATTCACGCCTAAAAAGTAAAATAGTAATGTAAATCTAAACCCACTCTTCAAGTCAATTTATAAAAGTGAAAATTGTAAATTGCTTACAATTTTATACCATAAGAATCGCTATAAAATCAAAACTTCTAAAGCGTACGTAATCCGACTTGAGAGTAGACTAGATTAAACGATTTAAAAAGAGGCAAATGTTCTGCTTATAAAGGAATTGTTGTCAGCTTTTACAGCTTAACCGGAAAACAACCAACCAAGTGTTTGTGAACGAATGATTTTCTATTCGTTTCACAAGCTACGTTATGGTTTCAAAGCTTATAGGGTTCAAATTGAATTGTATAATGGGGTTTATACCTACTTTATTTTTAAATTTTAATAATATGATTGATGACTCGTCCTAGCTCCGCTCGGATTCGGTCCTTAGTACGTATTAATTATTATCTATACATATTATATAACAAAGTCCTCCGCCGTGTCTGTCTGTCTGTCTGTTCGCGATAAACTCAAAAATTACTGCACCGATTTCATTCAGTTTTCACTAATGGATAGAATGATTTTCCAGAAAGGTTTTAGTATATAATTTGTCAAGATTTTGTATACACTAGCTAACACATAATGATATCTGTTACCGCTTATTTTTTTCCAACACCTCCAGTTGGAAAAAAATAAGCGGTCTAGGAGCTTTCAACAAAAACGCTGCCCTTTGAGATATAAGTTATAACTAAGATGAGATGTAAGATAGAATTGGGTATCTTATATAAGTCGTATATCTTATTAACAAAAAAATGTAA
Organism: Boloria euphrosyne; assembly: GCA_951802675.2. Taxonomy (NCBI): domain Eukaryota; kingdom Metazoa; phylum Arthropoda; class Insecta; order Lepidoptera; family Nymphalidae; genus Boloria; species Boloria euphrosyne. Next base: position 11,328,707 of record OX637888.1, read on the forward strand.
ACATGCATAATAATATAATATATTTCCTTTGCAAAAGGAAAGGAAACCATATGTTAACACAGAATATTTATAAATCAGACATGTTAATTAATTACTAAAGGATGTTTAGATATGTATGCATAAGTAGTTACTCGCTTTGGGCTATTATTTGTCATGCAACTTTGTTAGAAAACTTTTGTTTACATCAAAAATTCATTTTTTTAAAATTGATGCTATATTTCAATTTTTTAAATCGCAAAAGAAACTTGGATGGGCTCTAATACAATTTAGATGTAAATCCTAAGTTTTGAAAGTATTAGGTATATAATAATGTATCGACCTGTACGACGTAGAGTTGTTAAAAATAAAAATTCTGTTATTATTATGGCAATATACAATTATAGTTAAAATAAGCTAAACACGTAGCAGCAGCATATTTTTTTGTTGATAGCCTGTGGAGATAAGATCTTGGCTGAGCTCAGCCACAAATCTAGACACAACAATAAATAAATTAATAAATTAATAATAAATAAATTAATAAATTAATAACAACTACAACCTGTCAGAGAAAGTCCGCGATGGCATATGTCTATCTCTTAAAGATGCTATATACATACTATATCGAAAAAGTTGGGAAATTAAAAAAAACTTTGTAAAATTAGCGGCGTTTGACGTATTATGTTATGACCGTTGCCATGGTGCGTGCAATTCATATAATCAAGTCAAATATATACCGGGCGGTGCGAAGTAAATATATACAACACGCATAGTATAGTATACAATTCTCAATTTAAAAAAAAAGTGCTATTGGATTACTTGAACCAGCAATTATCATGCTCATCAAAATATGTCTAGGGGTTATGTCTGATGCGCAAAGACAGAATTTTGGCCTGTCTGTCTGTCTATATCTTTCGTTTCCAGACAGACTGACAAAAATTCTCAAACCTATGAATTTCAATAAGATTTACCAAAAACTATTTTTTGTACAAAGTCAACTGAGTAAGAATTTTATTATAATATATCGATTTTTTAGATTTCTTGCTTTGATTATTTAATCTTAAATGATTTGATATAGGTAACATTGATATCTTCACTTTATACACATTTAATTGTATTTCAATTACAGTAGGTACTTGTCTAAACATCTATACATATAAATTAAATTGAAGTGTCTGTTTTCAATTTCAAATTAACTGCTTTTCACTAAATGCATATGAAACGAATTACTTATATATACAAATAAAAAAATTTAAATGTTGTCTGTCTGTCTCTTTGTTCCGGCTAATCTCTGAAACAACTGGACCGATTTTGACGGGACTTCCGCTCACAGATAGCTGAGTAACTTAAGCTACTTTGATTTTAGAAATTTTATTTATTTTACTTAACGGAACCCGCGTCTTCGCTCACGCTAAATCTAGGGACGATCCCGAGCAAACCGAGGGTGAGTCGCTAGTATAATATATGTTAACAAAAATATATCGAACATCTTTAATGAATAATTATTATTAATCATTAATCTTACTTACACTTTCACTTCACTTTAATGTTCTGAACAAATAATTGATAAGCTCTTAATTCTGAAGTTGAAGTGAAAAACAACAAAAAATAACATTAAAATGAAGCGTTTTGCTGTTCGCTGTAAATTGTAATCGTGCAATTATTCGACAGTAGTTATTCATGGGGGTATATTTTTGATATCGTGCGATATAAAGTTTTAAGGACTTTTTTCCTGTGTAAGTTGGACCTTTAAATCAAAGTAATCATTTTAATCTAAATGCAGAAATAGCAAAACATAATAGCCCAAGGACGTCATTTATAACATAACGAGCTGGCGATCCAGCTAGAAACCTGGATCGCCAGCTCGTTATGTTATAAATGACGTCCTTGTTCTATTATGTTTTGCTATTTCTGCATTTAGTTAATATTCTTGGAGTAACCAAGGAAGGTTAGGAAGGTGCAACTCGGTGGACTGTGTTCAACCCCATGGTTGTATGGTTTACTTTGGCGGACAGTGACAGAGCATAAACACCATTAAGACGGAGACAATTACGACATGAGATCTTTACAGATTTTTCACAGTTTAATTTTTGGTTCTTGTATTTTCAAATACTTCATCCTCTCGTGACTATGATTGAAGTATGTTTACTTCAATTCGAAATAAATCGGCTATTTTACAATAAAAATTCGATAAAATCGAGGGATATAGGTTCAATTTACTATAAAAGGACTTAATCCTCACCTAATTTCAACAAATTTATAATATTAAAACATACTATGCTTAATTAAAACTTATAATTCAAGCACAACTCAAAACTTTTCGTGCGAACTCAACAATACGTCCCCGGCTTATTGCGAAACCGACAAATACCGGCAATTACACGTTGAAACTCAATTACATCAACTTTGAAGAAATGCTCTCTCAACAGTAAAAGTGTTCAAATATACAAGTAGTTTTAGCACGCTACGATACTTAGCGGTTAGTCAAGTTTGAATTAGTCTTGCAGGCTTTGAAGGAATATGATTACATTAAGCTCTAATCATCTATATTTAACGTGGTATCTATGTTAATACTATAAAAAGGTAGACTTTGTTTTTTGTATGTTTGTTTGTTTAAATACGCTAATTTCAGGAACTACTAATCTGAATTGAAAAATTTTGGAGGGCCAGAAGGAATCTATTATTTTACAATATTTTATAGACTATAGTATATTCCATACTGAAAGTCAAAACGTGTCAAGGAACGAACTCAAGCGAAGCGAGGACGAGTCGTTAGTATATTAAAATATTTTTGATTTCTTTCAAAATTATCAGGAACGAGATTGGTAGAGAAAAAATGTACGGTTATAGTTCTTTGCTCCCACACAAACAACATAACTCTATAAGACGGTAGAAATACATCCTTCTCTATGACTGGCAAAAACGGCAAAAGTTTAAGTTAATTTACAAAAAATAGGACTCTATTTTTACCAAATTATTGTTTTTGTAAATGAAGCACTTATAAGTAATAAATACAGTACACAACATAAAAGAAATGAAATTTTGATTGCACTCGCGCAGCTGCGGCTTCGTATTCGTCTTAGTTATTTATTACTATTGTTAGTATGAGGCGTCAAAGTTTCGCATACAGAGAGCCTCATTTCAGCTTCACTACACTTGTAATAGGCGAGGCATTGAAATATTAACTTAACTACCGGCTTTTTGTGTCTTTGCCTGTATAATTTTGCTATATATTTGTTATAGTTATGTTTTTTAGTAAGTGTTACCGCCTGTAAGGATATATTGATAAAATAGCCTAATTAGTTTAGTTTAAAGAGATATAAGGTGTTTTTTTTAATATTTTAAATACATTTAGTTAAAACATGTGTATCTATTTTAAATAAAAATATTCGAGTAAAATGAACTGTATTATTGCAAGAAGATCATATAAACCACTATTTTAGATCACTTCTTCACAGACTAAGGGTAACATTATTGTGGCTGCGAAGCAATTTGTATACTTGTATGATATTAGACATAACTGTACTGTGTTATGTATATAACATAACGAAGTTTACTTTAATTAGAAGGATAAAAAATTAAAAGCTTTCTCATTTCTTATAACCATACCACTTAAAACTTAAAGTTTTTACGAGATTTTTTAATTTACTATAAAGAGCTTTGTGGTGTACACATTTAATGAAGCTGTTTGTACTATGTGAAATTTCACATAAATATTGTACTCGGCCCTTTTTAACGTCCCACTGCTGGGAACGGGCTTCCCTTCAATACGAGGAAGATCAGGCCATATTCCACAGCGCTGGCCTAGTGCGACTTGAGGACTTCACATGCCTTTCGAAAACTTGATATATTCTCTCAGACATGCAGATTTTCTCACGATGTTTTCCTTCAGCATAGGACAAGTGTTAATAATGTTAGAAAATGATTCGTACATGAAAATGTCAGAAATTCGAGACCCGGATTTGATTCCGCATAACTCGTATATCCAAGCGAGCGCTACTGAGCCACTGGGCTACCACTGTATTTCATTAATATTTACCCAAAATATCACAAAAAAGCATTTGTCGGTGAATTTGACTTACTTCCTCAAGTTAAAAATCTATTGTTACAAACGCGATGCGCCCATTCCATTATTTTGCTAAAAACTAGCGAACTTTTAATTTTCCGTTCTGTCCCTTCACTAATTAAAATTGTTGTTACCACCACTATCCTTTTTATTTTCTTGGACGTTATAAATTATAGCTAAACTAGCAATTCTGCGGCACCGCCCGCGCTCTAATCGCTATTAAAATAGTGATTAATGGTACAAAATAATATTTGTTTTTTTTTTCACTCATTAAGAGCTTTTAATTTTTTCTCAGTTTTAATTATTTGTAAAAAAATTAATCCAATATTTAAACAGACGAAATTATAGTCAGAAAAAATATGAAATATATCGTTTTCATAACACAAAATGTAGCGTCTAACCAACTCTACACTACACTTCAGCGAACAACCATGTCAAGTCAATTTAGCTCAATAAAAGTAATAATTTCTCTTAAAAATGGGAATATCTCTGGGTAAATAAACACCCTTCAATAGCATATCTCTTGTCCTTAGAGAATTCAAAAGACGTGGAGGTTTAAGGCTTCTGTTGTATAGCGAGCTATACAATTTTGAAAATATATCTTCTAATATATAAAAATTTCGTGTCACAGTGTTTGTTATCGAACTCCTCCGAAGCGGCTTGACCGATGTTCATGAAATTTTTTGTGTATGTTTGGTATGTCTGAGAATAGGTTGTAGACCATTTTTTTTTCCTAGGTAAAAAGGGTGGTTCTCTCCAGAATTTCTATTTTTATTTTTAGACCAAATTTTTATTTTTTTATGATTTGGCATTAACATATACATCTTAAATCTTAAATTTCATCTTTCTACCACTAATCCCTAATTTTTTAATAATGATAAAAACGCGAGTGAAGTCGCGGGAATTGCTACTGTTCTAATAATATTATTATATATTGTGTACAAAAATTAGTTTTAACAAGTAATCAGAATATAAAGACTCGTGTTATGAATAGAAGAAGCTTACAATAAAATTAATTAATAAAATGTTTTAATGATGCAAATTTTAGGTTCACGCCTCTCATATTTTCATACGTAAATCATTTTCGATAGCTAATCGTCTTACGGATAAGGTGAGAAACATTTGTGAGGAATACCGCATGTCAAAGACCTAGTAAATTTTCGAAATACATAATGTGAAGTCTGCCAACTCACACTTGGCCAGCGTGGTGGGTTATGGCCTGATTAGTTTCGCATTGAAGGGAGGCCCAGTCCAGCAGTAGTAGGTAAAACTGGCTGAATACAGTTCTATATTTAATCGTATATACGATTTAGCACCATTATGTAACACCCGAAAGAATATTAATGGTAGTGATTTACTTACTTAATAAAAGCAGCAACTGCATATTTTTTAGAGAACAATAAAATGTAAAACTATTACAAGTGTGCACAAAAGCAAAATAACATGTACATGAATTCTTGATAAACAACATCAAATTAAAACAAAAACTTTTAATACAATCCTTAATATCTCAAGAAAAAAAATATATTATCGCATACAGTAGAACTCAATGTTAAAGCTTTAGCAATATTGAATAAGTCGTAGGAAATTGCGGCACATATTGGCCGTAGAGGCCTTAAATATGTCTCAAACGATAATACTGGGTCGAGTGTGGATGTCATGATGTATCAGTCAAATAAACCGATTGTATACAAAAAATATATCTCGTCTTTTAAAAAATGTAAGTGTTATTTATAGAATCATTTTCTTTTAAGGTATCCTGTCTCATTGGGCTAGTTGCTATTATATAAGCTATTGGTGATTCTAAGGTCTTGGGTTCAAATCAGTAGTATTGCTTACTATATTTTTTTTTAAATACCTTAACTTGTAAAAGTTTTCTTTAAAAATCACAGCCCTATCCGTCAGAAAGACAATATGAATTACATGTCAAAGATTCTTAAAGTGAAATTACTGTTCCATATCTAGTAATTTTCATGGACTTTACTTTTAGAGAAATCGTTAGTATAGAGCTACCAACCCAAGATAAGAAAATACTCTACCTAACGAATCTCGTAACGTAAAAGATGTACTTGTGTAATTTTAGGTCTTTCAACGTGCTACAGAAAATGAACTGAAAGGTGCAAGGCGCACCGTCTGCGGCTCAAAAAGAGCTCAATAAAGAAGCTATTAAGATTAACAAAAAGTATTCCTTATGTGTATATAAATAGAGTTGAAATTATAGTAATATATTGGTACGTAGTCAGCTGCGACTAAGTAGTAATACCTAATACATAATTTATTTCTTATCCAACGTTGCTGTAGATCCTTTAAAACTGTGTTTTAAACTGTTCTAGCATGCACCTGCTATTTTAAACGACAGTGTGATTGAATATGAATATTTATCGCTTGACAGAACATTAACTGCTGTTACAAAAACGTATTGAGTTAAACGCGTTTATTTATGGATACTGTAAGTTGTATTTACTGGATTGTTTAAAATTTTGATACATTTAGTTATTTAGAAATATTTTTTTTTTGTATTATACAGTAATGTACTGATGACAAAATGTAATATGGAGCTATACTTAACATTTACATTTACTAAATGTAATTATTAAAGCTATATTATTTGGTATATCCCTAATACTCTTTTTATAATTTAATATTTTCTTAAATTTACGAGAATAATTCACATTTTTTGACATTTTATATTAAAATCGGTTTTTCTGTGTGTTTTATAAAAAACCCGTGACCAGGATCATTGTAAAGCATTGGAATCATCACGCCCAGAACGAACTACAAAAAATCAATAATTCCGCGAAAAATCCAAATAGATATATTTATTAAAATATTGAAATATTTTAAGGCTAAATATATCAATATTTAAGAAAACTAGTTGTTACGTGTGACTAGCAAACTTGCCCCGCTTCGCTGCGCGTAAGTTAAAATAAGGTTTTTTATAATTTTCTAATAAAATAAAAGTAACCATAGTTAATCCTTATGACATTTAAAGCTATCTGCTGGTAAAAACTCATAAAAATCGGTCCAGCCATTTCAGAGATCAGCTGGAACAAACAGACAGACAAAAATTTTAAAAATCGATTTTGTGATGTAAGTACCGTATATACTATCATATGCATTTAGTGAAAAGCTATTAATTTGAATTTAAAAACGGACACATCAATTTTATTTATACATACTGATTTCTAAGTCTGAAATCGCATTAAATCAAGTATACATAAGCAGTTCCTGTACACCACTGCCTGCAGCCTCACTTCGCATCACAATCAAGGCGTCTGCAAAAAATACATAGTTTTCAAACGTCACACAAAGCCCTGAAAAAGGATCTGAACAAGGGACTTCATTAGTCTGGAGGCAAAGGAAGGAAAAATAGATAAAATTTTTCAAAACCAAAACAAAAGACTATAAACTGAATAATTATTGGCGTAAAGTTTATATTCGTTTGCAAAATGCCGGTCAGAATTTACACTTCTGTTGTGGTTTTATTTGTGCTTGTTTAAACAATTTAGTACAATTTGTTTGTTTATCGCATGTTCGCTTGAGCATTGAACGATTGTTACGTCTTCTAATGTATTCTGTCAAAACTGAATCTATTACACTGGTATCAATGTTCTTTTAACATTTTATTTCGACTTAGTTTCATTGTTGTTATAATGTCCCAGAACGGCATCTGGATGTTTGGCACAGAATTAGATTTCAGTCTGACTGCTACATATATTGTTATGCCAGTTTTTTTTATATGTTGGTACATTATTACACACTGCGCCTTCTAGTTCTTTGGTAAGCTACGAGGCTTGTGTTACGGATACCAGATAGTTGATATACTACATATAATATAGCTTTTAAATACTACAAGCTAAGCCAAACATGTGTTCTTACTATACAAAAGTGTAATGTTTTCGTTATAAATTATTTTTAACAAAAAAACAAAAACCGACTTCCGAACTTAATAAATCTAAACTAAAAAGTAGAAAATAATACTTTTAAGGACTTTGTTAATTTTGGAGTCGGTGCCAGCCAGATTATGTTTACAAATTGATAGATTAATCAAATATGTATCTATTTAGGGCTATTTGCTTTGGCTGGCACCGACTTCAAAATTAACAAAGTCCTTAAAAGTATTATTTTCTACTTTTTAGTTTAGATTTATTAAGTTCGGAAGTCGGTTTTTGTTTTTTTGTTAAAAATAATTTATTTTTAACTTTTTTGCGGAAAGTAGATACGTATTGTGTTAATGACTATAAAAATTTACCTTCTATTATGAGGTAAACCTAATAGCCTGAAAGTATACAACTATCCGTTCATAATTGCGTATTATATTGAAAGAATTTTCTTTAAACTGCTAACCGTTGAGGAGTTGTACCTTCCATCATCAGTTACGGTACGTGACTCAAATATCCATATAGCCTATAAAAGATTCGGCCGAGCATCGTTAATTTGCTCCTAAGAATTGAAGAGTTCCGATACTTTGTCATGGATCCCATCATCAGAATCTTACCAAACTCTCATCAAACTACCTTTGAAGTATACCCTTTCCATTAAAAAAAGAATCATCGAAATCGGTTGGCGTGATATTGAGTTATTCGTCCATTTGTCGCGCAAATACTTAATGCAAATTTAAGACTTTTATGGTTTTCTCATGGATGCCATTATCAGAACTGGAAAATATTAAAATGGGACCACATGGGAAGCACTACCTTTCAAATAAAAAAAGAATCATCAAAATCGGTTCACCCAGCTCAAAGTTATGAGCTAACAAACATAAAAAAAAAAAAAAAAAAAAAAAAATACAGACGAATTGATAACCTCCTCCTTTTGGAAGTCGGTTGACAAATGGTTCTTTTTCGTGGGATAGATGTGTTTTTACTAGCGATGAACCTGCGTGAAGCGAGGGTGAATTGCTAGTAACCTATAATACAAACTTTTATGTTTGCATTTTCAAATCTGGCAATTTGACGACACGTTTGGCTCAGTCGTCGGGTTCGAGTCCCGCTGGGGGCATTCATTTCTTGATCACGAATGTTTGTATTCTAGTCATGGGTGTTTATATTTATAATATGTATGTATTTAAAATTTATCATTGTACTCTATCAACTTTCTGGTATCCGTAACACAAGCCTCGTAGCTTAACACGGAACTAGATTGTGCTGTTGTAATAATTTCCCAACATATTTATTTATATTTTATAATTAAAGGGTTTTGAGCATGATCTCAAAGAGCACGTAACGCCGTCGGTCCTATGCAATATCACTCACCCATGTCCAGACAGTCCCACTGAACTGTGAGTGTAAAAGGTTCATCGAATGCATTTGTGTTTGCGCAATTACTTTAGGTACAGATGGTTAGTTTCAGTGAGTGACCGATTTTAGTTAGAAAATATTGAAAAATTATTAAAAAGCAGAAAGAGAAGAAGGTTGTTTTGAACTGTTTCGTCATCACCTATTTTAAATACTCTATACATATAATAAAATTCTAACTTAGTCGAATCTATACATTAAATATTTTTTGGAAATTTTTATTGGAATAATTATTATTATCAATACAAAAGCCAAATCTATAGATTTTTGAATTTATGTCAGTCAGTCTGTCTGTAACCGCATCACGAGACAACCATTGGACAGATTTTGATGATTTTTGGTGCGATTCATTCTCTTCTTTCTAGTACTGGAAAATATTTCATTTCTGAGAAATCCTTATTAACTATTAAAAACTGGCTGTAAAACATCACACGGTATGTAAAATCTAAGAATTTAGTTTCCTAAAAACGAGAGCGGAGCCGCGGGAAATGTTAGTTACGTATATAAATCGTCGGTGGTAGGGTCAATTCTAAATTAGCTAATTAGCTCATAATTATAGTTTCAGCTCATAAGTCAAGTTGTTTTATTGTGAAATGTAAGTAAAGAATAGCAAAGCCCCTAAAATACACCTGAGAAAGAAAATGTATGAAGAAATCTGTACAAATGAATACTCGTAGCAATTAAAACAGTCTTTATCCCAGCAAAAATATATTTCCCGCAATCTCGCCAACTTGTAAAACAAATTCGAAAAGCGTAAAAATGCCCAATTCATAATTTATTCCTTAACCATGAATGTCCTTTGCTGCATCCAAAAAGGAGCACGTAACAATGATATTAATTTATTTTATTTCAGCAATCCGAGAGAAAAGTAGCAAAAATGTCCGCGTGAAATCTGAATAATTCACGGCATGTATCGCATGCAGGGCCACGGAGTGGGTACATTGCCCTATATCTTTGGTACATGGAGTTAGAAGTGCTGGAAATGTAAGTCACTTGGACACTGGATAGGGACTAGGACCGTCTTGTGAATAAGATATAGAATCCTATATCAATAGACAAATGCAAAACAGTTTTGTTCCTTTTGGTAATGGTCGAATTTTAACCACTAGGCAAGCAGTAGACAATTATATTTTTTTTATGCTGGAATTTTAAAACACAGAACAACTTAATACCATGCTAAGCTACCAGATAGTTGACACACTACAAATAATATATATTTTTATTTATTTATTTATTTAGGTTTACCAACAGTATACAAAAGAATATGTTTTATAAAAATAATAATTATTAGAAACGAGGATCATCTTAAATATACCAATAACAGGTAAATACACCATAGTTAATAACAAGAACAGAACAAAAAAAAAGAAACAAAAAAAAATATTTTAAAATATTATCAATAATCAACATTACCCTTACTTTCACACAAATTAATGACTCCAGCGGCACTCAAACCTGCGAACGCCGGCACAGTCAGTGGCGTAGACAGGGTACGGCAACACAAACTCCTCAAAGGTACCATCATATGTCAGTTTTATTCTTTATTATTAAGAAGCCATTATTTAACATGCTATATTTGTGATGTGTGTGGCGTAACAAAAAATCAAACATAGTACATACATGCTTTTCCAATAATACTAACATGAAGACGCTTCTAGAATCTTTAACCTCACGCCAGATGCCACAGACTGGCACGTCGCCAGCGGCTTACGCCCTATCTCGTCGACCGTTTGTCCCGCGATAACATAGGCACAAATTAACCAAATTACTCCAACTTACCTGCTGTCCGCCGGCACTCGTTCTAAGCAGTCACGTGGTCAAGTGGCATAGTCGTTAGTCAAGTTGAAGTTGCAATAGAAATGAGTTTCTTTGTCATTTCTCTTTTAATTAGAAGATGGACATTTCTCATATTTCCCATAAAATATCATAGCAATTATCTCTTACTTATGTTCAAACTTCGATGTGGTATAAATTCCATATTGATTATAAAAAAATTGAATACGATAGGTATACTCGTACAGAGAAATAGTTTTAAAATTATTTAATATTGAAAACTAAACTATTTAATATTTAAAAGTATTTAACTATTGGGAAACCTAGTTAAAACCGGGTTAAAAACCATCCTATTGTCATCTGCGTATCATTTTCAAAATGATTACTTCATTATCTTGCGGTTTCCGAGATTAGTCTGTTCTGACTAATCTAGAAAGAGACAAAATTGTTTTTTCTTTTTTCAAAAATCTAAGTTTATTTATAGGTACCTATAGCTTTACTAGGCACTTCAAATTTTCATTTACCTGTTATTTGCACTTATTATTATTTGAACCTATATTAAGAAAAATATTTTTCGACATACTAATTATGCCTTTATATATTTCACAAAATATTCATGGCATACAATTTTGGCTCAGGCTATTTATTGTATGACAATACGGCGCTGTCTGCGACTTCCTTGCGTAGTTTATTTACGTCTAATTGCTTCATTACTAAAGGTAGCGCCCTAATGTAGGTATCGTGATGTCAGATATCCTATAACTTTCCTAAATAAATTAACGAAGAAATTCAATAATATTTATTTTATCAAAGTGGTAGTTAAAAAAATTAGTTGGCGCATAAAAACAAACAGCTTTTCAGCTTTATATTATTACAGATTATGTACTTTCTTAATATAAATGAAAAATCCCTTGCATAGATATAGTAAATATACTACAGCTACTAAGTATTATCCGTTTTAAAAAACCATTATAACCAAAAGAACAAAAAACAGCCAACCAAAGCGAAATCTATAATCGCCATTTTATAGACAACTAAGTTTTATAAACGACTCAATAAAGTTTAAAACGAAAGAACCTAACTAATAAATCAAAAACTTTTAAAATTATACTAGCAATTCCCCGCGGCTCCGCCCGCGTTGATAGAAGGATGAAAATTTAGGGTAATAAGTATTTTTTGATGCCAAATCATTAAAAATATTAAAAAAAAATTGGTCTAAAAATAAAAAAATAAAAATCTAGAGAGGGCCAGAGTTATCACCTAGGGGAATAAAGAATAGCTTACGATCGATTCTCAAACCTTGCAAGAAACATATACAAGAAAATTAATAGAAATCGGTCAAGCCGTTTCGGAGGAGTTCGATAACAAACACTGTGACACGAGATTTTTATATATTAGACTAATACTTTGTACTTGGAGACTAAAATAGCCTATACTAATAGGTATTCAGGCATTTACTAGACTGAATTAATTAAAAAGTACAATCAAATATTTTATCGTCTAATTAACATAATCAAGAAAAATAATTAGTACACTTCCAAATAAGCGTGTAACAAAATGGATCAATACATCGTCCGATTACCTTCAACTCCTCGTACAAGTAAGATATTAAAGATTATGACCAATACCCAATATGGGTGGGATTACTCGAGTGATCAAGCTTAATGATCTTAATAATCCCCTAATAAAAATAATATCATCAATACTGTACTGTATTTTCATCGCAAATAAGGAATCTCGTATTATAATTGCAATATCCAATACTAATATCGTAATTAATACGACCTACGTACCTACTCAGAAAATATTTTAGTATGTTTTCTTGTATAATATAATATGTCTCAGCCCGAATCGAATCGAATCGAATAACCGAGTGATGCGGGTTCAAATCCGGGTCTCACACCTCTGATATTGTCATGTGCGGATCATTTTCTGTCATGATTGCCACTTGTCTTACGGTGAAGGAAAACATCGTGAGGAAATCTTTAAAGAAAAAGGTACTCAATTTATGTACATTTTTTTGTCTAATGTTATGATTTTTAACGATTGTAAGCTGATTTTTCCGATATTTCTTCATAACATCATTCCTTAAAGTTCTCATATAAATGAAACTCAATCGGACAAGTGCGAGTCTGACTCGCACACCAAAAGTTACGCAGCAAGAACTTACAATAAGACTTTAGAAGGTTAGTTTTGCTTACTTACTCGCCAATTATGCTTACAATAATCGGCTCGGCCTAACAAATAAAGAAATCATATAGAAAATGCATACTTTTTTCTATCCCTAATTTAATTTTATTCGTCATAGTGTGTATTATCCAGTGGTCCATATAAAACATTTACTTACCAAACACCAATACACGAAATTCTTATAGGCTCTGAGTCTCAGACACAAACATCCGTTCCTTAATCAAAACATCCGTTTTTGCCTTTTAGCAAAAAAGATTCCGCCTTTTGCATTTTAGGGTTCCGTCAAACAATCACTTCAAAGTGATTTGCAAGTTGGTGTACTGCAGGATAACAACTGCGCCTTATGGGTTTTACATACGGCTAACAGATCGAAGTGACTTTTTACACAGATATAGTGACGCCGAAGTAAAAAATATGTACCTTTTATCGATAAACCAAGAACTTATTATTTTTACTAGGATAAGGTAAGGATATACCGCCTCACTTACTCTGAACCTCCGTATGAAACTGCAACAGAAAAATTATATTATATTATCACATAATAAATTTTCCCACATTTGTATTTTGGTATTCATATTCGTTACAAGCTGATTCCAGCTTAAACAAATGAATGGGTTGACGGATTTAAATTTAAATACTTATTTAATACATAGACGTACTTGAGTACATATATAAATTACTGTTAGTAATCAAACCTATGATTCTAAATGTAAAGCTAAACTTACATCATGTAATAAAATTCTATATCGAATATATCAACTGTTTTTTTTTTTGGAAAAATGTTATTGAAATAGTCATTATTTTCGATACGACGGTCGAATCTATTCTTTATTCTTTACTGATTTTTTTGTCTGCCTGTCTGTGACCGCACCACAAGATAACCATATGACACATTTTGATGATGTTAGTTGATTCCTAAGCTGATCCTGATCAACGTTGAGTATATAATAATTTTTGCTGCGGGAAAATATTTCATCTTTAAGTAACCCAAACCAGCAACCGTTAAAAGGCACCTAGGGAATATGGACGAACACGAGCAGAGTGAGGGTGAAGCGATAGTAGTGATATTATAATACATAATATGTTGTATTATAATATCACCTAAAAACCCAAACGTAACAACGGTAACTTACTAGTTCACTAATATATCATAAATTAATAAACGCAAAGTCCAAATTTAATTCCAACAAACTCAGTATATACGTAGTAATAAGCAAACGGTAGAAAGTCTCACCTTTAAGGCCTTGATTAAATAACTTCGCTTTATTCGGGGAAATCGCCGTGAAATTTGCTCCCCAAATGGAATAATTTCGTTCTCTTTGATTGTATTAATAGACAATATTTTCTTGCGTTGCGAATTTCTGAATCTACTCTCCCCATCGCGTTCCATAATCTGTGCAAAGAATCGCCTGTTCGATACGAGGTTTTTGAACTAAGGGTTTTCTTATATTTGCTTATTTTTTTAAAATATTGAGTATTTTTTTGTTCTTTCTATATAATTACGACTTACTTTTTTGTTTCGGTTTGATTACTGGACCTTACTGAAGTATGGAATAAACTTCAAAATAAAACCGTGAAAAAATCAAATAACATAAATTAATTGTATCAATTGATTGATTTGGAAATATTTACAAAGATTTGCTTAAAAATGACTATTGTGTGTTGGTATATTCAAAATACTTCGTGAATATACCAATTAGATCTTTTTTTCATTTACAATAGGTTACATATTAGACAGATATTCATATCGAGTTAGAATCGAGTTAAAATGGTAAAGGGCATTAGGCAGGTAAAAAATGACAGAATAAGGTCGGAAGCCAATTTTCCCTGCTTCTTATCGTAAAAATTAGGTTTAAAAGGAAACACTTCTAAAAACAGATATTTAGCTGCGATGTCTGTTATAAATAGGGATTCGATTTGAAATATTTTCTTTATTTTACGGTTGAAACAAAAATACCTTTGATATATAAAATACTAGGAACTTACCATCGCATAGTTCGTTTTGATCGTAGTTGCGTTTCAATTGTTATTGATTCCCATACAAAAGCAATTTTTCTTATTTTTTTGATTTTACCAATTTTTTTTTTTTTGAGTTTCCCATCTGTTTCCTAATATACTGATACTTGTAACACCCGCTATCTAGTTAAAGTCTCGCAGAGATCGGTCCAGCTGTCCAGCAGCAATCTGTCATTATAATTATAAAAACAATAATTTTACGTGTACTTAATTGAGGTACTATCGATATTAATTGAGTTGTTGACAAAAAATAATTTAAGCAAAACGATGCTTATTTTAATTTAAACTATTTTTGATACACTTGTAATAAACAATAAAAACAAATTATTACCTCTATTCTGTCATTTTCGCATACGCTGCAGGCGAAATATGTAGCGTCGATTTTGTTATTATAGAGTATGATGTTTCGTAAAAATGTCATCAATTAATTTGATTTTTTTTTATTTTAATGTTGACCAAAAGTGTATTTGATAATGCATTAATTTTACTATTTATTTCTGAATTAATTAAATTAATAGACCGTTATAACTGATATCTACGGATCGTTAGAGCTGTTTTTGAGAAAGTACTCTAAAAGAATCCTATTAAAAAGGCTATATTTTACAAATATTGCTCTATTAACAGGATATTTATAAATTCCATTGTATTTCTTATTTTTTTTTAATCTTTTGATAGTGTTTTAGTTCAACATTTTTTTTTATGGTGTTTTTAACCTTTATATTAGGTTTACGTAAAAATTGGTTTGATACCTCATCTAGTCATCTCATGTTCTTAGGTCATAAAGTATTCAGTAACGCCAAGTACGAACTCACTGTTATCGACGAATTGCACTCGCTCGCTGACTTTTTTGTGGTCGTTCGTTACGAAAGTGCAGCGACGAAACGTTAAGTCACAGTTTTATTACATAGTGTATATTTTAACGGCTTGATGTTCACTTGGTTGGTTTATTATTAACTAGCAATCTACCCTGGTTTTATGTGTTATATTCTTACTAGTATATTTTAATTTATTAGACTTGATTCACATTCGCTTCGCTTGGCTTCATCCCTAGATACGCTTTAATAATTAGTATAGATTTCACTGAAATGAGATATTTTATCGGCTTTTTCTACTATAATATGTATGTTATTTGCATATTACAAACCCTCCTCTTGAGTCACTCTATCTTTTTATGGAAACCGTATTAAAATTCTATGAAAAGCTGAAGAGTATGGTTTTGACATGTGAAAAATCATTGTTAAGGCCAAAATCATCAGAAATTACGTCGAGCTTAAGTGTTGATACTGAGATGGTGCTTAAATATCTTACCAGCTTAGACGTCAGTAAAGGTCCCGGTAGTGACAACATACCAGCTTTATTTGTCGTAAAGTGTGCTGATGTTCTCGCAGAGCCGTTATGTCTTATCTATAATAGGTCTTTTATGCAAGGTTATGTCCCAGCAATATGGAAAGAAGCACATATTATACCCATACACAAAAAAGGGCTGAAGACGAAAATCGAAAACTACAGACCTATTTCTATACTTAATACTTTTAGTAAATTACAAGAACGTATTGTATATAATTATATTTATCCACATATTTCAAAATTTATCCCTCAAGAACAACATGGGTTTATGAAACGTCGTTCCACTCTTACTAATCTATCCGTTTTTACTGGTGATATTTTACGAAGCATGGGCGATCGCATCCAAGTGGATGTTTTATACACGGATTTCGAGAAAGCCTTTGATCGTGAAGATCATATAATACTACTTCAGAAACTCTTAGCCCTTGGTATCAGCGGTGATCTTTATCGTTGGTTTGAATCGTACATATCGAATAGATCTCAAGCTGTTGTAGTCGGTAGTGGTAAATCTGATCTTATTGGGGTCCCATCTGGCGTTCCTCAGGGGTCATTACTAGGTCCGCTCTTGTATGCTCTTTATATATATGACATGGGTAATTGTATTAAACACTCGAAATTTCTTTTATATGCTGATGATGCAAAAATTACAAATCTATAAACTCACCTGATGATTGCATTTTGCTTCAAAACGATTTAAATAGACTCTCACTTTATCTTAAAGCAAATCGTATAACAGTAAACGTTGATAAATGTACTCACATCACTTTTACGCGTAATAAAAATATAATTAAAACAACATATAATATTAGTAACACATCAATAAAATCAGCAACTTCCATCAAAGACCTTGGCGTGACATTGGATAGTAAATTAACATTTTCTGAACACATAGACTTAATCAGAGACAAAGCATATCAAAATCTTGGGTTTGTTTTACGTGTCTCGAAACCATTTTCAGATATTAATACTTTGAAAACGCTTTATTTTTACTATGTTCGGAGCGTATTAGAGTATTGCAGTCCCATCTGGAACCCTCAATACGTAACGTACATTGAGACAATTGAAAAGATTCAGAGAAAATTTATACGCTATCTTAACTATCGTAGTAAAGAACCTAAAACAGACTATATTGCATCTTGCTTACATTATAAAATGACCACTTTAGAAAGACGTAGAATTGTGGCCGACATGATGCTGTTGTATGACATTTGCAATGGAAATATAGATAATCCTTATCTTATAACAGAAACCTTGCAATTGTGTGCCCCTCAAAGGCGCACAAGGCACACTAATTTATTTCATGTACCTTGTCATCGCTCTAACTACAGTAGAAACTCAGTTACTCATAGACTGCCTCAGCAGTATAATAAATATTTTTGTCATGTTGATCCATTTAGTAATTCTAGAGGAAGATTTAAGAAAGCTATTATTACCGAACTTAATAAATAACACACGCACATACGTACGCACACATACGAATACACGCGCACACACACACACACACACATACACACGAAAACCATTAGTCATAAATAATGAATGGCCGTATCATTGTTAGTGTTCTTTCTATATATATTTTTAATTTCTCTCATCTTTGTTTTGCTTTTTATATAAATGCACAGCTTTTTTTGTGCCTTTTCTTAAATAAATATAAACTTAGTCTACCTTTCTATATTGCCTAAATAATGAAAATCCGTAATTGGCTTATGTAAGGTTTTATTTTTGTACTTACAATTTTTTTTGTATGTAGCTGTGAATTTTGTTTAAATAAATAAATAAAAAATAAAATTTAATACCTTTTTTAATATTGTGAAGTACTTACCCTAATACTATTTTTCAAAATTGTTAACAAATACTCATTAAGTAACGGGAAAAATAGCAAACACGTAGTATGTAGAAGAAATTGTAATGTCCATAAAGTTCAAACCGGTGCCCAGCTCAGTGGGACGATAAATAGAACTGAAAACATTAATAATATTGTATAGTGCGTTTAAATTTCGTCAGTGCTCAGTGCGGCTTCCAAGTTTCCAATTACCCAAAGAGTTCTTAGTACAGAATTATTGAATTTTAAGCATCAATATTCTATTGTTACAAAATTCACATTTTACTTTACCTATATCTTTATTTTAACACAGCAGTAATCGAACCCGCAAACACCATAATTTTATTTAATACTCGTGATTCACCCTAGCTTTGCTCGGGTTCATCCTTAGCATAAAAATTTTAAAAAACTTCGTATGACTTTTTTATTTATATCTAATCAAAAGCCTAAATAATAAGTTTTAAGTTTCAAGCTGCTAGCTTCAAAAATGACGTTATTTCCATACAAACTTTCACTTATTTTAACCCAATTTACAGCCCTTTTTTTACCTTGAAATGTAGCCTTTGTCCTTTAGGCCGTAGACTATCTGTGTAACAAATTTCATTTAAATCGGTTCAGTAGTTTTGGCGTGAAAGCGCGACAGACAGACAGATCGAGTTACTTTCGCATTTATAATATTAGTAAGGATTTTGTCAGTATATCTTACAATAACGATAGTTTTACGTTACTAAGTATGAACCATGATTATATTCAGATTAGACAGCGATTTGAATAGTTAATTACTAGACGCTACGAGCTCAAGTACTAATGATGTTTTAGTTTAATGCTAATTATCGAGCCGTTTGTCATGGTAATGACGTGAGAGACCTTAATATTGCATTGACGTTTCGTAAACACATAATATCTTGTGTACTTCAAATATGCAAGCTTTGACGCTAAGATAATTTCTCTTTAGCACATTTAGAGTTCTAACATGTGCTTATATAATAGAACAATTTAGGCTTTAGGTTTGATTCCCGTGGAACATTGTCAAAAAAACTCGTACTTTTCTGCTACATCAAAATTGTGAAATGCTCTTCCTACTGCGCTAAGTCGGTAGTTTTTTTTTTAAATATTATTTAATTTTTAATCATTTATATATTTTTTTATCTTCATTAATCAATACATGACAATCTTACAGCGCGCTGTAACTTTTGGGTGTTTAACTAGGAAAAAACGATTCGCCTTTACAATGTAAATGTTTCGAAAGCTAGCGTTATCACAGAATTACTGCTGACTTTTACGTTATATAGAATTCTAATATACGAGTCGAATAGCTTACCCCATATTCGGCTCATTAAGGTTATTACCAATTATTTGCCAACTAGGATATACATAGGTATATCTGGAATGATATTCGTACACATCTTTCGGGAAAGTCATAGAATCCCTTGGCTATGCAACAATGCAAGTTGTTTGGTACTCTCACTTAACACGAGTCACGCCGCGTGAAAACGCTAGTGCAATATACCGACACAAGTATTGACTTTATATTCGACCTGAAACGAGAAAACAATTTCACCTCAGTTTGTGGTCTAATGTGCGCGTTAAATGAAAATTTGTTCCGGAAACTTGGCAACCGTATCAGATGATAATTAAAGTAGTGTAAAGTGTTTATCTAAGCTCTTCGTCGTTTTAATGTATTTCCAACTTATGAGTCGTAAAAATTAAGTATAAAAATAATATCACTTTCTTAAATAGTTTAGTTGCCTTTAGAAATGTTATATTTCTAGATATTGCGTTGAAAGAGTGCTGTTATATATTTATATTTTTTTTAGCTAATTCACTTTTATGACTTTATGGTTATCGTAGATGTGACTTTAAAGAGAGAGAAAGCCACGTATTGGACAATAAAGGTAGGCTGAATAATTACAATGAACATTACGAGTATACACCTAATAAAAATTAAAAATTGCCAATATTGTATTAGCAATTTTTAATTAATAATGGGTATTTATAAGGCTGTAGTATTTTTGTAAAGAGTTGAATAAGAATACTAAGTATATGCTGAAATAAGTCTAGTCTAGGTCTAGGCTTATCATTGCAGTACCATTTATTTTTAAATCAGCCCTTTTTTAACGTACAGGCCACGGGAATCCCTCTAATACGTAGGAATCTCTAATACGAGGTCATAGTCTACCACGCTAGCTAAGTGCGTGTTGTGCGTCATGTCTTTGGAAAACATAAAAGACCCGGATTAAAACGTCAGATTAATCGTGTTTCCGTCCGATTACAATATGGGTGTCTTCAAGGTAAGAGTGAATAGGTGGCAACTGAATTAGTGCGACTTACCATCTACGACTGCGTTACCACTTACCATCAGGTGGAACGTACCCAAGCACTAATTCTGAATAGTATAAAAAAAACGCTTCACTCGATTATACAAGCACTGGATTATACGTTGGACTATACATGGACCTTATAATAAAGTTAACACTTAATAAGCTAGCCCAATAACATTTCTAAGTGTTTACAAAGTATTGTAGTCACTTACAATATTGTTATATTTCCACTTGTAGCTTTTTATATTGAAAGTTATCTGTCGAAGGTCAAAGTGTAGATAACGTTTCTCGGATATTATAAAACTTCAACCAGGCTTATCCAATAAAAGTAAAGATAGATACAACTTAAACGAATATGTAGTCTACAAAGAACTTGCAATATGTTCGGGCATAAGCAAAGAATGGTATGGTCTAAAGTAACTTAGATAACAGATACTTAATTTTTTTACTTTTATACAATAAATGGAATGAAGCTTAAAAAGCATGAAAATTAAGTTTATTAAGATAAGAGTCGAAATTCGACTTTGCCCATTATATAATGGAATGCTTAAATTTTTTCTATGATAACGAATAATAAAATATAAAGCTAGAGAAGAGAACTAAAAAAAGAGGATCAATGTACTTGCCTACTTATGAATTATGAATGAAAAATGAATTATTCTTTGTATTTGCCTACTTATGAATCTTATATATTGCTGTGTTATAATAATTATACCTAGCAATTTCATATTCTCATTTTATAAAGTAGTTTTTAAATTCGTTACTCATAAACACTTTAGTGTTGATCGCGAATAATATTTATTTGAAAATATAAAACGGCCTTGTGATTATTTGATATACTTAAATATCCTCCATCATTACTTAAATGTTACTAATAAAATAAATCGTAAAAGAACATTTATTATATTGTATATTGTAGTAGCAAACTCCGCCCGATTCGCTGGACTAAGTAACGTACCGGTTTTTATATTTTTCTAATAATATAAAAGTAGCTTAAGTTACTCCTTATAACATTAGCTATCTGTGAGTGAACGTTCCGTTAAAATCGGTCTGGAACAATTTAAAAAATCGATTGTAAAATCGATGTAAGTACTGTATTTACATAATATGCATTTAGTGAAGAGCTGTTACTTTGAAACTACAAACAGACACTTCAATTTTATTTATATGGACTTTGATAAAACTCCACTGCTTATAACTTGCTCCACATTTAAATAGGAAGAGTTGGCTCGGTAATGGCGGGTGCAAAGTTTTTCCCAGAGTCGGACGGTTAGCAATAATATCCCTTATCCATGCATCCACTTAAGGAAAAATCTAATAAATACTGCAATAAAACTACCCACTTTTGTTTCATTTAATTTGTTTTTAAATATTTTGTTTCTATTTCTCTTGAAACTTTAATATAGATAGAGATTGTTGAAAGTATTTCAATATATTCAGTTGACTACGAAAAGCTTATGTTTTCTTTAATTTTAAGAATCTCGTTAAACCTTACTTAACACAACAACTTTGTCAGTCTGTCTGTCGGGTTTTCGCGACAAAACTACTAAACCGATTTAAATGAAATTTGGTACACATCATGTATATATGTGTATATCTGTAGACCATCTAGTCTAGAGCCTGAGACATAGGCTGCTTTTCAATGAAAGTTTGTATGGAAATTACGTCATTTTTAAAGCTAGAAGCTTGAAACTAATTTTTTAGGCTTTTGATTAGATATATATTTAAAAAGACATTCCAAGTTTGTAAAAATTTTATCCAAAAAATTTTCCCTAGGCTCCCGTCGTCCTACCCTAGGGACGAAACCGAGCGAAGCGAGGGTCAGTCGTTAGTATTATATACCTATGCGAAAATTCCAAGTATGCACATATGTATGTATGTCTGTTACTTCCTTATGACATGATGTAACAGCTTAACTGGTTTGAATATAATTTAGAATAGGAATAGCCTATCTGTTGGATTAACAGGATTAACAACAAATGGTCTTTCTATCGACGTACGTACGTATGAAGTCGCGGAAAAAATTAGTAACCAATACAAATAAAATTATTTCTTTAGTTATTTCTGTTCTTTCACTTAGAGTGATACAACAAACATTGTCGCATTAGCACTTAGGCTTTACATAATTAAAAGTTACGTGATGTGTCTAAACTGAAAACCCAAACAATAATTTAGAATAAGTAGAAAAAAAGGTATTAGAAAAGAAGTCCCATCTTATAATTTCTTACTGTAAAACGTATATTCTTGCAGTTAAAGTTAATATATAAAAATAAATTTAAATTTATTTTGGCCGATTGCAAAAGAAGTTCACTTACTTTTAATAAAAATAAAATAATGAGTATAAGTAAACATTGAGTGACCTCAGTCCCCTGGCATGACTCCAAGGAGACCCCTGGCATCGGCTATTTAAGATATAATCGGTAAGGTTGCGCTTTACATAATGCATTCGTACTCCGATAGCACTGAAATATGTGGCCATGAGTGACCGTCGTTGGATAAGCGAAACGGTAACTAACTTAATACTATATTTTTAAAAGATTTTTTAAGTTGCAATGTTATTTAGTAGGTACGTATGTCTATATGGTATACGTTTAATACAATATTGTTAAGAATCTGTTGAACAAGAAGAACAAGAAAGAGGTTTGACATAAGTAAAAAGATTGAAGAATATAAATTCAAGTGAAAAAACTCAAATTAATACAATATAACGAAACACATATCGTAGTACTAAAAGTAGTAGCATTAACGGCGAATATATATAAAAATACAAACTTTTTTTTGTGTTGTACGTTTCATATGGATTCCAAAACGGCTGAAGCTATTTTATTGAAATTTTCAGGCAAATTTCAGATTAGCCCAGTAGGATTAGCCCTGTAAGTTTGGTAGCGATCAAAAGTTTAAACGCGAGCTAAGTTGTGGCTACTTTTAAATGGAAATTAAACCTCAAAGTGACAGTAATAAAAAAAAAAATTTTCATTGTAATCATGATACTCGAGAAGACGGTTGTTAAGATTAAAGTATTGGTGAATGAGTTTTCCCTAGAAATTACTGTTTCAAAAACACTACATGTATTTCAAAATATTTAAAACAAATTCAATGGACAATTCAATATTTATTATTATTTTCGTTCACACAATTACGTAAATGTAAAGAGTCTTAGATGTGATAAGTGATCAGATATAGTAAAATAATAAACACATTATTTTTTTATTCTACACGATAATTATATAATTTGTAACTTAAATACAAAGCCACTTATGTCCTTAAAATATTACTAAGTACCAGATTCTCTATTAGATTTAGTTAGGTGGCGTGAATTTAGAGCTGAAGCAATCGGGTGCAATGTTAGATGGTATCGTAAAGGTTGTGCTTTACATAATGCATTCGTGCTCCCTCGATAAGGCAAGTTAAATTTGTAGTGTTAGGGATAAACGTTCACTGATAAAGATGGGCGAAAGCTAAGATTTTTTAGGTCATTATTTAATAGGTGTAGGTTCGATTACCAATTAAAGCAAAATCTTTTATATTTTTGAATATTTTTTTTCAATTCAATTCAATTCTCTTGTTAATGGCTTCAAGCGTGCTAGCTGAAATATTTTTTTCTGTCTTTAATTAATAAAGAATAGTGTCTTGTCCAAAATACATTTCAGGGTTTGGATTCAAGTCCTATAGTTACTAGGTATATTTGTCAAAATTTTTTTAGCATAAACTTCGAGTACTAAGTAATAATAAGATATTTTTTTATACACATAATATATTTTTAAATCAAGAGTCAATTGTATTAAAAATGATTCGCACATAAAAGGCCTGAATTCTCAATGTTGAAACAACTTGGTTTAAAAAGTATTGTTTTATTTAATTTGACGATAACGTACAATCCAATTCGTGGTTTATTTTATGTAATCTATTTTAAAAGCTTATCAATTTTAAATCCTATGTATAATACAATCACTAAGCTGGCCGGAGCTTTGCGACTACTTGCCAAAACTTAGTGCATAAATTACTAAATACTTTAACTTGGACGCAGGACATCTTTATAATTCATTAAAAGTTAGCGATAATTGTATGTGTATTTAGATTTTTATCCTACAGAAGAGCGATTTTATATGATGTTATAGAAGTCTATAGAGCTTAGTTTAATCTATGCATATAATAAAAGTCAAATTTATACTTTTAATGTTATCAGCCCTTTTTAACGTCCCACTGCTGGGCAGTGGGCACGGGCCTCCCTCAATACGAGAGGGATCAGGCCATAGTCCAGCCTAGTGCGCGTTGGCGGACTTCACATGTCTTACGAATACTTGCTAGCTTCTCTCAGACAAACAGGTTTTCTCACGATGTTTTCCTTCACCGTATGACAAGTCGTAATCATGATAGAAATGATTCACACACGAATATATCAGAGGTGCGAGGCCCGGATTTGAACCCGCATCACTCGGTTATACGAGCGAGCGCGTCACCGCTGGGCTACCACTGCCTGCATTTAATATTATTGATAAATCTTATCTTCTCTAGTATCTTTGTCTTCTAGCTTGCACTGAGTGAACTCTTCTAATTTTAACGGCGATAAATAAAACTATCGAACTGATGCACTGCTAATTAACTATATTATATTTATTTGAACTTTTACAAGAGCAAGTGAAACAGAGCGCGAGTGTTAAATGAGAGTAACGAACGATATGAATATGTCAACAATTTCTTAAGTACTATTAAAGAGAACTAAATCATAGCGCGATTCAGAATACACCTTACGCCATCTAGTTAAATTATAGTTATTTAAAAATGGGTAATCCATATGACTGAGTTTGGTTTATCTTTTTTTATTAGATTTACTTTATGCATGAACACTCTTAGACTCGTTGTATGTGTTTCTGTAGAGAAAACTATTAAACAGATTTTAATTGAACTAGATTTTTCCACGCAGATTACTCCACGTGTTTTAACGCGAAAAGGTATTAAACATATCATATATAAACATTTGTACATATAATAGTAGTAAGGTTTTTTTATTGAGTCCGCTTGGTTTCTTTATCTGCATTTCCGTCGTGGACCACGTTACAGCTTGTCAGAGATTAATGGCTGCCAAGTCAAAGCGAAGATTCACGGATTTGCTACATTAAGAATATAGTATATCAGAAATAGCATGCGATACGCTTTTTTAACTTGTAAATACTTATGCGTGTAAGAGTGAGAAATCGTAAGAAAAATATGCATTTGCAAGCATAAAATACACACAAAGTGTAATTTATTTATTAGTGCCCACTGCTGTTCGCTTTCCTTGAAAGTTTTATAAGGACAATTTTTTCTAAGGAAAGAAAATGTTAGTAAAACAAGAAAAAAAATTAAAATTAAACATATCTGGGGGTTTGTCATAAAAAGTATTGTTATTATTATGAATTGACGTAAAATAGTTATTTATAGTATTAAGAAACTGGTAATTCATGTCGGTTTATTTTATTTAATTCATTAAACAAGTAACATTTTAATTAACATCAGTTTAATAGAAAGACTTTTGTGTATAACATTTCTACCCTCCCTACTCTATGACATTACATAACATTCTGTTCTTGTCGTCTGTAGTTCTAAATTATTTTAACGTTTGACAAATAAACAATCTTGATTTAGGTTTGATTTCAAAAACTGTTTATTTTATAGGGAATTTATGTATATGTTGTTCATTTTACTCCCAATTTTCTTATATTTTACATAAAAATTAACTAGTGACTCGTCCAAAGATACTAACTAACGGTTAGTATAGATTTTCATAGTGTCCTTTAACGTGTATTCTCCATTCTACGCGACATTGCCGAAGTCAAGCGTGCCCAATCGGCACTCATGGAAGCCATTAGAAATAATTGAATTGAATTGAATACGTGTCCTATATGTTGACCCGCATGAAGCAGCTATCATAATTGACGACTCGTTTGGCTCAGTTGGTAGTGACCCTACTTTCTGCGCCAGCGGTCGCGGGTTCGAGTCCCGCTGGAAGCATTCATTTGCTAATCACGAATGTTTGTACTCCAGTCATGGGTGTTTATATTTGTAATATGTATGTATTTAAAATTTATATGTGTAGTATATCAACTATCTGGTATCCGCAACACACTATAAGCGATAAGGATAGTAGGTGAAACAACAAAAATTTCAACTTTATTATATCAGATGTTATATTATTTATACCAATATTAAACTTAATTCTTTTTAGTTACATCAAGCATTAAATAAATAGTGCAGAAGACTGCTAAGAGAAGCGCTATTGCAAAAACACCAAATAATCTCGTTTTCTGGTACTGTTTCACACTTTTAGATATTTTACATGTATATAAAAATGGTTGTGAAAATAGCTTGTTATGTAGTTACTGTTTTTTTATTGTTTTTAAACAATTTTTTTTATGGGATAAAGGGGGCAAACGGGCAGGAGGCTCACCTGATGGTAAGTGATCACCTCCGCCCATGGACATCGGCAACACCACAGGGCTTGCAGATGCGTTGCCGGCCTTTCAGGAAAGGGAGGGAGGGAGGAGGGAGAAGGACGGGAGTAGGGATGGGGAGTGGGCCTCCCGGACTCTCACTCACCGGAGGAAACGCGACAGCATAGCTGCTACTTCACGCCGATCTTCTGTGAGAAAGTGGTACTATACGGGGCGTGCCGGCCCATTCGGTTGCTACCCGAAGGTAACAAGCATGGCACTACCACTTAAAATAATTATTTTCATATTATCATGCATGACATTATAAAAATTAAAAACTCCATATTGATATTTTGAATAATAATTTTTATATTTTTTTTTTCAAAAACATAGTAATAACACTAGAAATAAACATCGCTTCGTGCAAAATACTACTACACAAGTACTATCTTTTAGTATCTCATTAATAGTGCAATCATTGAAATGATAGACCGAGCGGCTTTTACTAGTACTTGGAGTTGAATAAACCCCTTAGACATGACATTCAAAAAAGGGGTTTCGCATACAGAAATGTAATATCCAATACAACATAAATATTATTAAACAGTTATGTATTAAGAGAATTTGCAGAAATTATAGAAACATTTGTAAACCGTGAAGCGAATAAAACGACTAAATTGTAATAACTCACTCTTAAATACTTGATTAATGCCATTGGGAGCGTTCTGAATTTCATCGTCATATAGTTGAGTCAAACTGAAAATTACGAAGTCAGCGTCGAATACTAGAAGTGCATTCCATTAAATATTCAACTCGAACATTAATGTCGTTTGCAGACTCTAGACTATTTCATAAGTGTATGTATTTTTAATTATTGTAGTTATATTTAGTCTATACTTACATATTATAATTAATGTAAGTGAAATAAACCTGAGCAGAGCGAGAAAATACTTACAATTATTATGAAACGCGTAACCTTAGTATAGTAGTAGTATATAATATTGGCCGGTCCTGGGTTCGAGTCCAGGGTCAAACCAAGTTTAGTTATTGAGTATTTTTGTCAAGAAACTGTCAGTTTCCCTGAATTAGGAGCCTTAGAGTACACGGAAAGTCATCGGTCCTACGCCTTAACCCTCACTGGTCACTCGGTGGAGCTGATAAACACACTGTGCACCATAATATCTTCTGCGCAAGTGGCTTGTCTCAATGAGATTGGCTGCAGTCAGTCGAAAGCATATTATTATACAAAAAATAACTTGAGCTAGACAACCCTTTACAGAATAATGTCTTCAGAAATAGAGCTTTCCAGCGTGAAATAGATTTTAGATATGCCAATTTACTTCGCGCATCACACACAAAAAAACGTCTCTCAAGTAAAAAGGAGAGTTGAATCCAATTTGTATCCTAAATTATAGAGCGAGAAGATACAAGCGAATGCAAATGCAATACTGAGTTTAAATTACATGTTTCTTTAATTTTGCACAGTTTTAAGGTTTTTACTAAGACAGGATAAGACATGTTGCAAGCTTACGCCGGAAGTTTTAGTGCCAATAAGGAACTTTGATCTAACATCCAGCATTGATTTTGTCTTAAGTTGAAGGAGAACTATAAACTAATTTTGAAAGACGCTAATTGATATAGTTATTTATATTATATGCTTTTAAAATAATTTTCTGAATTTCATCCATATAAATAAATATATGCATTCATACAATCCATATTTATTTTATCACAGTATCTAAAAGTAAGCAAGTACGAAATATTTGATATGATTAATTTTAGACAGTCAAATTTTAATATTTATACTTTTGAATTTAAGTTATTTTGTATTGAGCCCTTCTGAATGTCCCACTGCTGGGCACGGACTTCAATACTTAGGGTTCAGGTTATAGTTGGCCACCACACTGGTCATGTGCAGGTTGGCAGAATATCTCTCAGACACGCAGGTTTTCTCACGATGTTATCCTTCGCCGTAAGGCCACTTGCCACTTGTAATCATGTTCGAAATGATTCGAACATGAAAATATCTGAAGTGCGAGACTCGGGATTGGTACCCGTTACTACTAGTGCTTATAATATAATTATATTATTTTTTATTTATTTATTTAAAGCAAAAGATTAGGTTACAGAAATATACTCTTTACATAACTGTTTAATGTACAAGGATAGAATATCCAGAAAGAGTGCTTAGGAGCTCGTACTAGGAAATACCTGTATTAAATACACTTTAAATTATATTAAGTACTAAATAGATTACAACGATCAAATTTTTCACATTAAAATGATAATTTAAAAATTGAAATCGATAGAATTGTATAATATATTTTATTCCACAGATAGTCAGGACAAAGTATTTGTTAAAACTTCTGAGTCCATCATTAGACACTGGTGTGAGATCAAAGCTAAACTTAGAACAACTAAAGATTAGATTTCAGCAAAGATGAACAACTCACTAGAATGTATTTAATATTTCATTTAATTTCACATTCAACAAATCTGCTTATATTCATTAATTGATTGGAATGGGAAAGCACAATTAAAAACACTATTTTACAAAACTTTTGTTTTTGCGCATGTTTTGTAAGAACTTTGATTGATTTTGTACTTTTTAATAAAAAATTGCTCGATCCCAAGCGACCATCGAAATATGTCTCTCTCCTACATTTTTATTTCCACGTTATTCTTAATTCTATGTTTTTAATTTTCAAATCTTTAAAGTAAATGGTCTTTGATAATTAAAAATACAAGATGTCATTCAATTCAATTATCTTGTTTAATGGCTTCAAAGCGTGCCAGTTGAGCACAATACAAGATGTAAATAACACATACAACATTCAAAACAAACTGATGACACTTCTAGTACATAAAACTTCACCGTTAGATAACATCAAGGAAAGATAAAATATTCTGTTTGAAAGGCGTTTTCGAAAGAAACTTTTCAGTCGGACCGAGTTTGTTGAGTTACGCCGTAGATGGTAATTGTACGGGGGAGTCCCGAATGTCTTACTGATTTTGGCACAAAGTGTCATTATCCGACTCACTTTGAAACAGATTATAATTTAAAACAAATCTTCATCAATAACTTTAAGATTATTAAATCGAGATATTTTGTTCCAAATTAATTTCGTAATGGTGAAAGTTACACTTCAAAGCAAAGTGCGACTATCCTTTATTACTGTAAATATTAATTTGTGTAGAAAATAGTTGGGATAAATAAATATTATAATAAACAAACATCTCAAACTTTTTCAGTTTTCATAATATTTATTTTTGCATATTTATTATAATAATAATTCAAGTAATTTATTTCACACTGTCATTATCACAGTTTGTTTCCGCATCCTCATGACAAGTTTTTACTTAACGCATACGGTAGTTATAAAAAAGATATTTTTTACATTTTTTGCTATCTGTATGTCTGTCTGTTTGTTCCCGCTAATCTCTGAAAGGGCTGGTTAGATTTAAGGAGGACCTTCACTTACGAAACAGAAAGACTCAATAACAAAATTGGCCCGACCCGGGACTCGAACCCAGGACCTCCCGTTGTAGATCTAGCAGACTGACTGGCGATAAAAATTGAAAAAAAAATGAAATATACGCTAGTTACTCAAAATAATAGGAATTTAATTAAGATTTAAATAATATATTCTGAGCAATATTTGAAACACTTAATTTACAAACTAAAATTAATTGGTGCAGATTTTCGTGAGATGAGTTTAGACCTATTATTTTAAATTTTGGGTCGAATAAAATCTTAAATTAAGCTTAAAAATTTATGACTCTTATTCAATTTGTAAAAAGAACTTTTTTCCCAAACTATTCTGAAATCACATTTCTATTAAAACAGACCATTACATACAAGTATAAGCAAAAGTGAATCGTTTTTATTTTTACCAGCGACTCATCCTCGCTTCGCTCGGGTTCGCCCCTAGGTACGTGTTGTATATATTTACTTCGCACCGCCCGGTATATATTATAGTTGATTATAATATGAATTACCATTGCACGCACCATGGCAACGGTCATAACATGATACGTCAAACGCCGTTAATTGTATAATGTTGTTTTAAATTTCCTAACTTTTTTTGATATAGTATGTTATCCTTAAGAGCTATCTCTTGCATATGCCATCGTGGACATTTTTGTAGACCTATATAAGATACACAATTCCACCATACATTATTTAGTTATATCTCAAAAGGTTTAGTCAGCGTTTTTGTTGAAAGCTCCCAGACGGCTTATATTTTTCCGACACCTCCAACTGATAACATTATATTTTAGCCAATTTATACAAAAACTTGACAAATTATATATTAAAACCTTCCTGGAGAACCATTCTATACATTGGTCAAAACTGCATGAAAATTGGTGCAGTAGATTTTGAGTTTATCGCAAACAGACAGACAGACAGACGCGGCGGAGGACTTTGTATTATTATATGTATAGATATAGATTATACTGTTAATATTACGAAAACTAATAATTTATCTGACTTAAAGACTATAAAAATGTAGTCAATTGAAAATTATTAAATATGAAAATGTTGTTGGTAGATCGTCTGATTTAATTTTTTAAGGGATTTTTATATAATACTAACAATTCCCGCGGCTCCGCCCACGTTCTAATCACAATTAAAAATATGGATTAGTCATAGAAGCATGAAAATTTAGTCTTATAGGTATTTTTTCGTGTCAAATGATAAACAAATAAAAAAATTGGTCTAAAAATAAAATAATGAAGAATCATAAGAGAGCTACCCTTATCACCTAACTGCCAGTTTCAATAACTCTATCTACCGATGACTGGTAGTTACTTTCATACTATTTTGACACATTAAAAGTTACAACCTGTCAAAATCGTATGAAAGTAACTACCAGTCATCGGTAGATAGAGTTATTGAAACTGGCAGTAAGGGAATAAAAATAGGTCCTACCTATTCTCAGACCTATCAAATATACACAAAAATTTTAATAAAAATCGGCCAAGCCGTTTCGGAGGAGTTCGATAACAAACACTGTGACACGAGATTTTTATTTTAATAAAGATGACATTATTTAATAAGATAAAAAATCTGTCTAGAATTTAACATGATATATTATTAAAGGCAATTTAATCTTCAAGTTATAACTAAACCGGCTTAATTTGAATATATAACTACGCAAATATTAGCGTGTGAAATTATTAGCAACATATAAAATTAATTATTCATATGAGAACGCGTCCTCGAGAATAGTTAACAACAAAGAGGTTTAGTTCCGGAGATCTAGTGAATGTTACGCTTCGATTAATTCTAATATCAAAATGTATGTTTATAAAACAGATATAAATTTATAATTTTGTGTTCTAATAATAATTTATAATAATAATAATGTTCTCCGAACGATTTCGGCCAAAGTATCCAATCTCATTGAGCCTAGCCAACTGCGCAGGAGATATTATAGTGCACGAGTTATGCGGGTTCAAATTCGGGTCTCGAACATCTGATTTTCTATCATGATTACCACTTGTCTAACGGTGAAGGAAAACATCGTGAGCACGGTAGAAACACCACCATCTTCTTAACTCCGGTTTGTTACTGAGGCTTACTAAACAGAGAGACTCAATAACTAAACTTGGCCCGACCCAGGGCTCGAACCCAAAACGGATGTGCGAGAAACATGCTAGCCACTACCATCCAAATAATAAGTACTAAATGTATGGCGTACTCGAGATCTATCTCTGTCCAGTTTTCCAGCAATTTTAATGGCACAGAATGAAATTTATGCATGCGTTTAAAATTGAATATCACATCAAAATTCTAGTTTCCCCAATTAAGTAAGTATATCACGACACCCTTTGGCTACGAAAGGGTTGCTTTCACACTGACTGAGCATCACCCCTTGTATAATTAATCACACGGCTATTGACAGAGGCTCACTAAACCTTCATAATTCAGAAATATCAACATTAATATTTTCTTAGGCAAATTCCAAACTACTGCAAACGTCAATCTTTACGCTTTAAGACTGTCTAGACCCTGACTTATTTTATTAATGTATATTCAGCCTTACAATTTAATTCGAGACAGAGCTTGCTATTTCCGAGAATATCATGAAATTATGCATAATTCCAGTGAGTTAATTTTAACCTACTTCCGATTGACATATTTTCCGACATAGTTCCTATGATAGTACGAGTATAAGTATTATATTATCTGGATAATCAGAATTTTTATACCACAAGATGTATAACAGAACCCATCGTATCTAGTAAATGCTTATTTTTTCAGACAAGTATAAAACTTGAAATTATCATTAAATCAATTGCTGTTCTACCTTTTCTTACGTACTTTGTAAACAAATGTGGTATTTTGACTCTTCAAGGTAAATATTATTTGCTAACACTTTGTGTACTATTGTATATAGTATACCTATCTGATTACTATTAATAGAATTATTATTAATAATTATTAATAGAAGAATCAGGCAAACACTTTTTTATATTTTTTTACATCAAATTCCTCAGAGTGTTTTCAAACATATCTCGTTTAAACGATTTTGGCGAGTTATTTGGTATTGCGTAATTCATTTTATAAGACCATTGTTGGACGATGATAAAGGAAAGGTGCTCTGACCCTCAAGCTTAATAGGATGTCTGCTCACCTCGATCATAGATTAGGTAAAAAATAGATGGGCACTTTCTACCACTTTATCTTATTACATTTTATTTTAATTTGCATCAATTAATTATTTTTTATTTTAATAAAAGTAATAAAAAATGTAATTCCAATAAAAAATAAAAATGTATGTATTTTATATACTTTATGTACAGTATTTTTCCTATTTTGCATTAAAATTTTAGTTATTTAATAGACAAAATAATATAATTAATTTAGTACTGGTATTATAGATATATAACTTAACAGAACTCCCCTTTTAGCAGTGTTAAAGCCTATTTAAAACAAACAAATAAGGTATACCAACTCATAAATTAGTAGCTTCCTCACAGACTTACATACTGACATTTAATTAAAATTCTATATTTTCATCTTCGATTATATACCATGTATATGAAATATTTTTATAATAAAATAAGTGACGATTCAAAAGTGCTTTTAAAAGTCTATTTGAATAAAGTATATTTTGACTTGATTAAACATTATAAGCTGACTGATATCGCATCTACGACCGCTATTATATTCCACAAATTTCTTAGAAAATAATACACGTTAAGAAAGATAATACTTCTTTTCTGAGGATGAAACAAAATTAAAATACATAAATCTGCCAGAATTTGGAATATTAATATTAGGGATCGAGCTATTTTATCATTTAAATCACTTGAAATGGTTTGATGGATGGATAATAATTTTATAAATTAGTACTGTGTTCTAAAGCAAGATTTATTAAAAAGCCTAATAATTATAATAATAATTGCATTACATGCATTCATATGAAGCAACTCTCAACTGCCTCGGTGGTGTAGTGGTTAGCATGTACGGTCGCACACCGGGAGGTCCTGGGTTCGAGTCCCGGGTCGGGCCAAGTTTAGTTATTGAGTCTTTCTGTTTCGAAGGCTCAGTAACAGCCCGGAGTTGGGAAGTTGGCGGTGTCTCACCCCCGTGCCTCGGAGAGCACGTAAAGCCGTCGGTCCTGCGCCTTAACTCTCACTGGTCGTGTCGAGCAGTCGTCCCACCGGAATATGAGAGTGATAAGGAACAGAGAGTGCACTTGTGTTTGCGCGTACACTCGTGCGCTATAATATGTTCCGCGCCGTTAGCTAGTCTCAATGAGATTAGCCGCCGTGGCCGTAATCGGCCGGGAGGACATTATTATTATTATTATACATATGTGGGTATATGATATTAAAGACTCCACTACATTTTTTCCACAACTTTTTAAGTTGTCTACCGGAAAACCTGTTGTCACTTAAAATCTATAGATTAGGATTGACTACAATTATTAGCTCTACAACTATGTTGCGGAATAACTATATTGTGATATTTTTTGATCAAACTTTGAATGTCTTACTTATTTATGTAGATATAAAAAAAATCTTTCTTTCTTTTTATTTATATCTAAGATTCTAGTTTTCAAATGTCGTGATTTCTATACAATCTTTCATCAACCCCTATTTTAACTCCTCAAAGCCCTTTTTCGCCTTGTAAAGTAGCCTATGTCCTGACTATTACAATAAGACTTTCCAAACAGATTCGACTCAGATTTGATATATTTATAGAAGACTTGCATAGCCGGTTACGCGTTGTTGTGGCACACTATAAACATTTTTTAGCATGGGGTAGTGTTGGGGGATGGTAGAATTTGTTTCTTAAAGAACCCGTTTCTTAGGTTTCCTCTCCGGAATCCCTCAGAACGTGTAAAAATCATTAATTTTTCAATAAAAAGAAATATTCATATTCTCCCCCGATAAACAATTAAGATAATTGAAAAGACGAAAATTTAAAAAATATTCACCACGCTAATTAGATAAGAGCTTAAGAATATAATATTAATGGGGAGAACGCTGGAGGGGGAAAAGGTTATTATTTTAGGTCGGACTTAGTTTTAATTGATCTACGTAAGTATTAAATAAATCGCCGCACGAAAAATTGAATCAAATATATTTAATTAATATCAAATACACACATTTCCTTGTTCTTTCGAGTCCTTAGCACGCATCTACAAACAAACAAACACTCGTACATAGACACACCACACACTTCTCATTCATTAAACATAATTATGAACCATTTAGAAAAAAATCTGTCAAAAAAAAGCACCTACCAACATTGTCATCTATTAATATTGTAGTGAACTGCTAGTATTAAAAAAAACTGTGAGTGAAAGCACATCAACCAGGAATCGAATTTGCACCTCTAGACGTTCAGCCAACCTGCTTGTGATAAAATCAAAATCAAAAATCAAAATATACTTTATTCAAATAGACTTTTACAAGCACTTTTGATTCGTCACTTTTACATTATTATATAGAATTTAAATTAAATGTCAGTCTGTAAGTCTGGGACTTGGGAGTAAGCTACCACCGACTCGGAATGCTGTTCTGCCGAGAAGAGCCGGCGAGAAATAAAATATTGTATCCCCTTAACGAGTCCTTGAAGATCAGTTCATCGAGCGCCTACTCTATTTATACTTGATGAAATTTTCGGGTTACAAGAAGTTGTGGAAAGAAAACATTCTCGTCTCGAGAGATTTGCACAAGTTAGCAGAAGTTTGCACAAACAAAGTTCGGGCACCGATGACTCTATATCAAGAAATGAAAATTACGTGACTAAAGTTACATCTGACATGTTGATAGATTGGATTATTTATCTTATTTAGCAGGAAAAGTGCTTCTCTAAAGCATTTTTTGTTAAGATTAGATCTAATGATTTTTATATATCAACTAGCGACTCACCCTAGCTTCGCTCGGGTCCTAGGTAAGTGTTGTATATATTTACTTCGCACCACCCGGTATATATTTGAGTTGATTATATGAATGACACGCACCATGGCAACGGTCATAACATGATACGTCAAACCCCGTTAATTGTATAATGTTGTTTTAAATTTCCTAACTTTTTTCGATATAGTATGTTATCCTTAAGAGATAGACATATTCCATCGCGGACTTTTTTGTAGACCTATATAAGATACACAATTCCACCATACATCATTTAGTTATATCTCAAAAGGTTTAGTCAGCGTTTTCGTT
Source organism: Boloria euphrosyne (assembly GCA_951802675.2). NCBI lineage: Eukaryota > Metazoa > Arthropoda > Insecta > Lepidoptera > Nymphalidae > Boloria > Boloria euphrosyne. The sequence continues at coordinate 11,365,615 of OX637888.1, forward strand.
GAAAGCTCCCAGACGGCTTATATTTTTCCGACACCTCCAACAGATATCATTATATTTTTATATTAGCCAATTTATACAAAAACTTGACAAATTATATATTAAATCCTTTCTGGAGAACCATTCTATCCATTGGTGAAAACTGCATTAAAATTGGTGCAGTAGATTTTGAGTTCATCGCGAACAGACATATAGACAGACAGACGCGGCGGAGGACTTTGTTTTATAATATATATAGATATTTACATAGTGCAATAAAAAATAATATTAAATAGATAACTGGTTTTACGTGCTCTCCGAGGCACGGAGAGCACATAAAGCCGGTGAAACAGTGCCAACTTCCCAACTCCGGGCTGTTACTGAGGCTTATGAAACAGAAGCACTCAATAAGTAAACTTGGCCCGACCCGAGTCTCGAACCCAGAACCTCCCGGTGTGCTACCGTACATGCTAGCCACTACACCACCGAGGCAGTACACATAAATAGTACTCATCACGCAAATTATTGCTCCCACGACCACTGGCACTCGAAGAAACAACAAACTGAGCCAAACGTATCAACGTTCGACTTTGTTTACCACACATTTCAATTACATTATGTCGTATTTTTATATATTAAAATCTGTGCAGTATTGAGTTTTCTGAACTATAATCAGGCAACTATTTTTTTGTATTAAATTCATTCAAAAATTCAAAAATCTTAAAAGGATTTCATATGCATATTAATATAATACAAAATTAAAATACGTTTATAATACATTATAATACAAACCACATGAGGTGTTTTAAAAAAAACATGAACATGTTTCATTCTTTTACAGGTAGTTCAATATAAAAATACATCGCTGCACTCAACTTAGCAAACATGACATATTCCCCCTACGGTATTATCCATATGATAAACAAAATCTCCGAGTGTCGCGAGATATTCTCATAGTCTTTTGACAAGAACATGCTGACTTATTACCATATTCGAAGATGTACTATCGCGTGGAATTGCCAAAGTAAGGTGCTAATTTATATATTTTTTTATGTTTTTTGTACTTACTTTAAAAGTACATTAATTAATAGTGGCCTAGGTATTTGCTAGGCATATTTAAAAGTCGAAGTATTAGGGTGATTATGTGATATAGCATGATTAAGTCAACACATCCTATCAAAAATTATGGGGCATAAACATCATAAAGTCAAAATCAAAACACTTTTAAAAATGTACTAAAATCATATTCCATTGAAACCCTTAAGTGTCAAATAATCATTAATGTAGGTCTGGACTCGAAAAGTTTACTTGATGCTTTCGAGGGATACCACTATCCATTGTTTAATTAAATGAATGATTCTACATACAAACTTTCTTCTCCTTTTTCACCCCCGGGATGATTTCCGTTTAAAACATTCCCATGTCCTTCCCGGATTATGACTTAATTCATTACAAGCAAACATACAAAAGCCTTTTTTCTTTCTAATAAAAAAAATTAAGATAAAAACAACGCAACAGAATTTCCAAATTAAAAGAAACTTTTTGAAGACAAAAAAATTTTAAAAGAATAAATAATTTTTTAACTATCACATCCAGCGCCCAGGATCCATCGCGGAAGTTTTAACGAGGGTGTATTCGGCAGTGATATTTCGGACTGTACACGGCGCCTGAAATTAGTTTCTCGACTCAATTTCGTACGTCACGCTCACGTACAGGTCGAATTAAATAATCTAACTCTAACCGATGTCATATGCTGTCTTTATAAGTGTTCGTATCTTTAAAACTTTCAAAAGATCAATTCATAGGTTATACGGGAGATATCACGGGAGAGATATTGAGAGATAATTTTTTGTTAAAATTAAAGTCGAGTGTTCATGCAAAAAATCTACTTTTGCCCATAGTTATAGTATAGTTGTCCTTCTCCAAAGTAATCTGTATCCAAACAGCGTTTTAGGCGTTGTCTTTTCCACACTATTTCTTTATCAATGGATGAAGTCAAAAACTTCCTGGTACCATTATTGATGTAAAAAAAATAGTGTCAAGATTCTAGGACAATTAGGTACATATCTTATTTAATGATTTGTTCTATCGAAATACAATTTGACTGTATACATCTTAATATTGTTAAATTAACTTACATCTAAATATACATATAAATAAAATTGAAGTGTCTGTATTTAATTTTAGCTTTTCACTAAATGCATATGAAAGTATATACGATACTAGCAACAAAAAACCAATTTTTAAAATTTTTGGCTGTTTGTTTGTTCCGAGTAATCTCTGAAATGGCTAGACCGATTTTGATGGGATTTTCACTGGCAGATAGCTAATGATGTAAGGAGTAACTAAGGCTACTTTTAAACCGACTTTAAAAAAGGAGGAGGTTATATTTTAGAAATTTTATTTTTTTCAACTAGCGAAACCCGTGGCTTCGATGACGTTAAACCTAGGGACGAACCCGAGCGAAGCGAGGGTGATTCGTTGTATACAATAAAATTAAGTATTACAACACGCGGATGGAGTAAAAAGTGAAAAAAAAAACTCAATAGTATAAAAATAATGTTGGCATACAAAAATCTACCGTAAGAGAAGGTAAATTCAAGCTCAATAAAGTTAATCAACTAAGAAATCCAGTTATACCATCCACGTCTTAGTGACCCTAATTGGTTGGACTCTATAGGCTCGGGAGAAATCAGGAAAGAAAAATGTAATAAAAAACACGAAGTCAGGTCACGATTTAGACGTAATTGAACCGGAGGCTAATTATTTACAGAGGGCTAACTATGAGAAAAATCTTTACAAGTCAACTTGAGTAAGATTTTCAAGGGGAAAAATGTAAAGAGTAACTGTGAGAAGTACTGTTACTTATTTTAGGCATCTGAAAATGTTCTTTTAGGTAACAGAGTTTTTAGTTCCTGCGTCAATCATTTTTCTTGTAATTTTTTCTAGTTTTTAGTTAGTCTAAAAGAGTGTACAAAGCTTATTTAGAGTTCCACTATCATTGAATTTATGAAAATACGGATACCTACATACTTAAAAGTGCACTTATCTCAACAACAATTGAAAAACAAGTTTTGTTGTGTTGAACAACATTTCACCAAAAACATTTTATTGCATTAAAAGAAGCTCCTATAGATTGGCATAGACATAGACTCAATTGCATCAACATTGAGGTCCTCTCGCCTAGATCGGGCAAATGATATCCACAGTGCATCGCCATCCTAATCGGACTAGAAGTTCACGCTTCATTTCGATCTACGTCTGCCCTATTGCCTGTGTTTTTCCGCCGAGGTGAATGGAGGAAAAAAAAAAGAATTCACTTTTTAGTGTTCACTGCAAAAACAATATTCAAGAAATGATAACAGAAATTCCACTATACCTAATCTTATTCTTATATTTTAAAAATATTTTTCACTATGTAAAGTATTAAAAACCTTTCACCATCACAAGTTTTTCAATTTGTAATACAATATGCTCTTTATATTATACTAGCGGTGCCCGCGGCTTCGCTCGCGCTAAGAGTGAATAAAATAAACATTTTTGCTTATATACTGTTACTTATAATGTACCAAGGACTGATTCCCCATTTAAAGTTCTGGCCCTCTTTTCTGAAAACTACTGTGTAGCATTTTCTATTTCATCTACAGCGCCAGTTATTTTGTAATCCTGTGAGATGTTTCTCTTAAGTTTTAGCAAGAGTTATCTATATAAATTTGTAAGAACTCTATAGAACCAGTAATTGTGTTTTCACTTAGGAATGAAACAAAAAAAAAACATCAAAATTTTAAGTTTAATTAAAAAATTTATACCCTACTTATTACTACTACTTATTACCATACTAATACTTAACCTAATTTTGCACATTAAATACATTAGTCATACACAACTGAATATTGTTTTATTGTTCCGCAAGTGGCTTGCCCGCGCGCGCCCCGCACCTGCCGTGCCGCCACTGCTGCGCTTTCTAAAACTTTTTTCCTATTTTTAACCAATTTTGCTACTATGTGTATCATAATTTCTTTGTGTGTTTTTCGTTAATGATAAACTGATGTACGTGGTTCATTGTTATGGACTTTTGGTAAAAATTACTGTTAAATATTTTTCCTACGCAAATTGTGCCACCCCCGTTAACCCCCATAGGGGTTGATTTTCAAAAAACGCTTAGATATGTATCTCATAATTTGTATTGCAGAGCATTATTTCAGTGTCACGCAAAATATTTCAATAGAATTAAATTTCCCATACAAACTTAGCCACCCCCTTTTACCCCGAATGGGGGTGAATTTCGAAAAACCCTGAAATACGTGTTTCATCATTTGTACTAAAAAGCATTAATTCAAAGTTTCATGCAAAAATGTGCAATAAAAATATTTTTCTCATACAAACTTTGCCACCCCTTTTAACCCTTTTAGGGGTTGAATTTCCAAAAAATAATATGCCTATTTCCTTCTCATAAATGCAAACTATCTACATACCAAATTTCAGCAAAATCGGTTGGGTGGTTTAGGCGTGAAAAGGTAACAGACAGACAGACAGACAGACAGAAAGACAGAGTTACTTTCGCATTTATAATATTAGTATGGATGGATAAATCATTCCCTTATAAGGAGACAATGATTTATAAAAATAAATCGCGAGTCGAGTTTTCCTTTTCCTCCAATATAAATTAAAAACAGCATTTCAAATGAAGGTATCCCTCGTAAAAATACAACATTAACTATCTAGTTAAGTAGCAACCCTCAACCAAATTAGAATAAAGCCGTAAAGTTGTATAGTTGTTCCAATTTCACAGTTCATGTCTTACAAAATAGGATGAGCATTTTATGTATAAACCTGCAAGGCTACTTAAAAGTTTGTAGCAAAACCTGGGCAAATAAATTCATTCTTAGATAATGTAAATGTAAAATGGCCAGTAGATATAGAATTTTGACAAATATTATTTTTTATATAATGACATCGCCACCTTACAATATCTTATGCTATCTATACATATAATAAAAATGTAACAGATCGCTGTCTGTACATGAAAGATATATAAAAAAAATATTATAGGGACCTTTATTGACGCAAATAGAACCCAAAACAATGATTGTTAGAATTTTTGTCTGTTTGTCTGTTTGTCTGTATGTCCATTTGTCTGTTTGTATGTTATCGTGTAACTCAAAAAGTACTGCACAAATTTTAACCAAATTTTATTTAGTGATAACTTATTACTCAGGTCGTGACTTAAGACATTATACATATACATATAATAAAAATGTAACAGATCGCTGTCTGTACATGAAAGATATATAAAAAAAATATTATAGGGACCTTTATTGACGCAAATAGAACCCAAAACAATGATTGTTAGAATTTTTGTCTGTTTGTCTGTTTGTCTGTTTGTCTGTGCGTTTGTGCACGCTAATCTCTGAAACGGCTTATTTGATCGAGATGTGGTTTTCACATATATATTGTGGTAAGCTTCACTTAACATTTAGAGTTTGTTTCATGTCAATCGGTTCATAAATAAAAAAGTTATGGTATTTTAAAGAATAACGTCGAATATTTGTTAAACTACTTACAACTTCTATTCTTTCTCTCTTCAGTAGCATTGACTAAAACTTTAGTAAGCTCGATAATAATAATGATCTATATAAAATTATGATTATATTCATACATGTTTATTTATATGACACATATATGAAATAAATACAATATAAAATAAAAGAAAACCGCAGCTTAAAAAATCTGTACATTAAATATTTTCAAAAACCATGACTGTAACTTATTTTGTATTGAATATGGAGTATAGACCCCAAAACAATAGTTATAATTTTTTTTGGCTGTTTGTCTGTATGTCCATTTGTCTGTTTGTATGTTATCGTGTAACTCAAAAAGTACTGCACAAATTTTAACCAAATTTTGTTTAGTGATAACTTATTACTCAGGTCGTGACTTAAGACATTATTATTACAGTATATTACATAATATGGTAACATCGTAACCGTTCGCTGTCTGTAAATGAAAGATATATGAGAAAAATTTGGTATTGGGCCTTTATCAACACATAGCACCCAAAACAATGATCTTTAATTTTTGGATATTTTGCCAGAAACGGCTTATGTATGTATGTATGTATGTATGTATGTGTGTATGTGTGTATGTGTGTATGTGTGTACGTGTGTATGTGTGTACGTGTGTATGTGTGTATGTGTGTATGTGTGTAAGTGTGTATGTATGTATGTATGTATGTATGTATGTATGTATGTATGTATGTATGTATGTATGTATGTATGGTTGTATGTATGTATGTATGTATGTATGTATGTATGTATGTATGTATGTATGGTTGTATGTATGTATGTATGTATGTATGTATGTATGTATGTATGTATGTATGTATGTGTATGTATGTATGTATGTATGTATGTATGTATGTGTGTATGTGTGTATGTGTGTATGTGTGTACGTGTGTACGTGTGTATGTGTGTATGTGTGTAAGTGTGTATGTATGTATGTATTTATGTATGTATGTATGTATGTATGTATTAGGGTTCATTTCCGGGAATTCTCGAGCCGAGAATTCCCGGGAAATCGTTGGGCTTTGTTCCCGGGAAATGAAGCTCGAGAAAAGTCGAGAACTCGAGAAATCATGTACCTATATAGAAATTAAATCGCCGTTTGTTGTGTTGCGTGGCAGCGCGGGCCAAAGCGCAGCGGCACCCTTTTATCTCGCTGAGAATGAGCCGGGTGTGGTAGAAGAAGTAAGCCCATGAGAGCCTGAAGCCGAAAGCTTCGAAATTCAATTAGAAAAACAATTAAAGGCATTTGAACAAATGAGGAGGCAAGTGCAGTGGCACTGTCAAAATATAGTAAAGAAATAGTTCTTACTTTTTGAACAGACTGGGAAGAGGTCACTAAATCTATGTACAAAGCATTGCTTTCAGTTAAGCCTACGTCAACTGAAAATGAAGGGTACAGGGGCAAAGCAAGGAATGTCACATAAAATTAAAAAAAGTAGAAAAGTACGGGAACATATAGATTTTGAATAGAATTTTCCTCCTCTTTAATGAGCTTTTTTCAAAATTACCTAAATATTAATATTTTTCGAGTTATTAACAAAAAACGAAATATCATTTTTTTTCATCTTATTTTGTTAATAACAATCGCAATTTTTTATGTGCTAATATACCCTTAAAAAACATTTTTCTAGACGTCATTCCGAATCGAATGAGCTATCGCACATATTTTTAGGAGCTTTATTTCTATTTAACACTTATTTTTGAACTTGTTGACAAGATTAGAAGCTACTTTTCTTACTTTTTAAATATAATGAATAAAAGTTTTATAATTAATTTGATACTTTTATTTAAGACGAAAACCACTGAATTTGTTGTCGTTATTGGAACCAAATAATATGAGAAAACGTACGTAAATGTAAATTTCTCGACAACCCGAGAAGCCTCGAGAAATTAGCCTCGAGAATTCTCGAGACCCGAGAAATTGAAAAGCTCGAGAAATCATGAACCCTAGTATGTATGTATGTATGTATGTATGTATGGTTGTATGTATGTATGTATGTATGTATGTATGTATGTATGTATGTATGTATGTGTGTATGTATGTATGTATGTATGTATGTATGTATGTATGTATGTATGTATGTATGTATGTGTGTATGTATGTATGTATGTATGTATGTATGTATGTATGTATGTATGTATGTATGTATGTATGTATGTATGCAAGTATGTATGTATGTATGTATTTATGTATGTATAAAATGCTCACAAAAGTCCGCTATGGTATGTGCCTATTACAATTCAGCCAAAATAACATTTTTTATTTAACTTCAGTTCAAATACGGGTGGAATCGAATAGAGGTGATATTGGTATTAAGCTTGATTTTGTACGTGTAACTGCACTTTAAATTCAGTATATATATTTATCAGTTCGGTATATATATAGATCAGACTTTTCGTTTAGTAATTATGACGGTTCAGATTCTATAACTAAGAAAAATGTCGCAGCTGGGACAAATTACTGTACTGTGTTAAGAATAAACTCAAAAAATACTGTTAGATCATTTAAAAAAAATAACTAATGAAAAGCTACATGTATATACTATACTTGCTATACTTTACTTATATTATTTATTCCGGTATTCTCACGGGACCTTGAACAACGCGGGTGAAACCGCGGGGCGATGTACCTATTCAACATATGTACAGTAACAGAGCAAAGTCACATTTATTTGAAATATTTTTTTAAAACAAAGGCTGTAATGAAATATGTATTGAATAAACACCCCAATACCTACATTATTAAAATGTTTGTCTGTTTGTATGTTATCGCTTAACACAAAAAGTACCGGACCGATTTAAAAAAAAACTGTGTAATGATTACTTATTACTCGGGTCATTACTATGGTACTCTTTATTGTAGAAAAAAACATTGCCACAGGAAAACAAAATAATTTATTTCATTGAGTCGTCCTTAGAAACCTAGCTGCGGGTAAGTCTTGAGAGATACATCAAAACAATATTGTAGGTCTTAAAAAGGGCTACAGAATAGTTTACAATATCAAATATCTGTCTCCTAAGCTACACTCGCAATACCTATTTTTATCAGTACGTAAAAAACAGTAACTTCGTAAATCGAAGCGTGCGTTTCACACAAAAAGTACATAACTGATTTGAATTAAGTTATGTATAGTGCTACGTTATTATACGAGAAAACATTTAAAATACCTTTTATTGAACATTAATCTTACATTCCTAAGTGAAAACACAATTATTGGTTCTATAGAGTTCTTACAAATTTATATAGATAACTCTTGCTAAAACTTAAGAGAAACATCTCACAGGATTACAAAATAACTGGTGCTGCAGATGAAATAGAAAACGCTATAGAGAAGTTCCCAGAAAAGAGGGCCACAACTTTAAATGGGGAATCAGTCCTTGGTACATTATAAGTAACAGTATATAAACAAAAATGTTTATTTTATTCACTCTTAGCGCGAGCGAAGCCGCGGGCACCGCTAGTATTTTTATAAAAATAATGTGTATAATCTACGAAAATGTAATACAACAGGTACATATATTTGTACAACAGGTAAATAGTGATTCACCCTCGCCTCGCTTAGGGTCGTTCCCCAGATGCGTTTATTATTGTAAAAGTATCATATTTGTTAACCCGGATAACCAGCAATCATTATACCAAATTTCATTAAAATTTATCCAGGGACTTTCTCGTTATACTGTAACAGTAAGACAAACAGACAGACAAAAGTTTTAAAAACTATAGATTCTGCCGTTGTATCAATAATGAAAAATATTAAATAGACCTATTTGACTAACCTAGAATGTATAGTGAATAATATTATGTAGGTATAAATTAATAATCATAAGGATATTCCTCAGTCTTCATACCTTAAAAGCGAAACCATAAAAAGAACCATTATGCATGTAATATACGTTCTACTACATACCCTGGAAGAAGAGAGATTATGTTTAATGCTTACAATTTCCATCTAATAAAAGTAAACTTTTTTCTAACTAAGATTCAAGTAATAACGAAGATCGCTGAAGCACGAAGGTTGTTTGCGTAAGTAGTTCTTAAGAAATTATGTGCTTAAGAAAGCTTAGATTATATTAATGCCATGTTTGAAGAATACTTTGCTTTTATTGTCATGGGGAAGAACGTGTTATGGGATTGCGTGTAATATCAAATAAGGGTAAAAAAATTTGTTCTTACATAAAAGCAACTTCGTGGATTTTGACACTTAATGATATTTTCATTATTAAATGGTCGGGATAATATATAAAATATATGAATTTTAGGAAATAGAAAACAATTTTGTCCCGGCAATTACCCCTTAAGGGGATGAAAAGGGGGAAAAAGTTTGTACGGGGAAACAACCAAGGGACAAATAAGCGAGCAAGGCAAGGCTGTGTCGCTAGTGTAGATAAAAATTGGATTTTGCTAGAATGTTTTATAGAAAGAAAGGTAGAATAACCTTTGAAACCCTAGCTACGTCCCTAGATTATACGCAGAATCTATTACACAAAGAGGATTAAGGCGAATACAATAGAATATACCTTGATAAATCTTTACCTTATTTTAATCATAATTTTCTTCACTAACTGCCTTCATTTTGGCGTATTTTCGTTCATTTATTTTATTATAAATATAGTTTTAATAAATGAATTTTAACTGTTATACCCCATACAAACCCCATACTTCCGAATTAAGTTAACCTTTAACTTTAAAGTTAGTTTAATATTAAAAAAGACTGCGATTTTAAATATTTTGCAAAAAAAGCAAATAAATCAAATTAATCACTTCAAAGGTATATTGACGTATTTATCTAAAAGATAAACAATCTAATTCCATGGCAAAAGTATAACCTAGTAAGTGCAATTTTATCCTATAGAGCAGGATGAAATTAATAACGGACAAGTAACACCAGGTATAAATAGAATACTGTTTATGAACGTCCTCTATAGCTATTGGGTCGGAATGTTATCGCGCCAGGGGAAAGAATACCGGTCGAATTATGGATATTTTTATAGCAAAATTCCTAAGACTTGGAGTCAGGTAGAGCTTTCTGGGATATTTATTGAATGCTTAGTTAAATATTTCATATAAACTACAATTTCTATTAAATTTTAAAAAAATACAGAAAGTTCCTTGAAAAGTTCAGACTTCTAAAGTTAGAATAAAACTGGTATTACAATTTTAAAAACTCGTTATGATCGAGTTAATTTGTTCACATTATTGGTACCTTGGTTCATATCTGATCATCCTTTATTCTGTTCCTGCTGATGCGGTAAAAGAACACAGTATCTCCTTTGAACTAGTGAGAGGAAAGCTTCGTTTATATTTAAGGATTTTTCCCGGAACATGTTAAAGGTAGAAGACCTGGATTTTGAACCAGTTTCACTCTGTTTATTAATATTAATTGCCTAAATAAATTTTGGAGTCAGTGATAGTCCAGTGGTGACGCGCTCGCTTGGATAACCGAGTGATGCGGGTTCAAATCCGGCTTTCGCACCTCTGATATTTTCATGTGAAAAGAATTTCTATTATGATTACCACTCATCTTACGGTGAAGGAATACATTGTGAGGAAACCTGCATGTCTGAGAAAACACAACAAGTTTTCGAAAGACATGTGAAGTCCACCAACACGCACTAGTTCTGCATGGTGGACTATGGCCTGATCGTACTGAGGCCCGTGCCCAGCAGTGGGACGTTAAAAAGGGCTGAAGACAAAATTTAGGTTATTTTTACTACGTAAGGAAGTCTCACAGTAGCTAAATTTTATTATATGTAAGTCATAAATAACAAGGGTAGATATCAAAAGTCTCCTTTAGTAAAGTAGTGTTCTCCTTCAGTAAAGTTTGACGAAAAAAGGCTTCCTTTAAGTGAACGGGTGAAGTTCCAAACTGCATCTAACTTGCCCTGTCTCTTGAGAAGTGCTGCACTCATTTTGTTCAGACTCCGGAATTTTCCGTTTCGTATAACTTGAATCATTTAAAATTTCTATTGACATATAATTGCTAGCGGCTTGTGCGTTAATTTTGCTCGAGTCTCTTGGAGCATTTTACATCTAAATTACTAAATTTCATCCAAATTTCTAATGTAATATGTAATCTAATTGCCAAATCATTTTTTTTTTTTTTGAATTATGGGTAGGCTGTAAAACATTCAAAATGTTGACAATCAATAATCAAAATAAATTTGTTACAAAATTCTAAAAGGTTGGTAGTTACATTTATGATTAATAATATAAAATACAAGAAAGAAAAAAATACTTGATGGGATGACTTTTCGTCAGTTAGTATCAAGTTATAGGCTTCTCTTTTCCTTTCTTTCACTCAAGGTGTTTACTAAAAACTGAAATAATGCTGTATAAAATATTTGTAATTTGAACATTTCGCAATAAGGCAATGGTAGCCCAGCAGTAACGCGCTCGCTTCGATAACCGTGATGCCGATTCAAGTCCGGGCTCTGATATTTCCATATGCAAATTATTTTCTGTCATGATAACCACTTATCTTACGGTGAAGGAAAACATCGTGACGAAACCTGCATGTCTGAGAAAACCTAGCAAGTTTTCTAAAGACATGTGAAGTCCACCAACACGCACTAGGTCAGCGTGGTGGACTATGGCCTGATCCCCCTCGTATTGAAGGAGGGTCCGTGCCCAGCAGTGGGACTTTAAAAAAGGCTAAAGATTTCTATATAGGTGGGTAAATTATACTCCAATACGTAACCTCAAAATGATCGAATTTCAACCACTAGGATAGAAGGAAAAACAAAGAAAGTACGCCAATCACTCCCAACATGTAAAATCCGAGCGGAGTACGGGCAAGTAACGAGTCAAACATAATAATAAAATGATCAATAAAACACCCCTCGACATGTAATCTCACTATCATAATTACTCGCAAACCAATTTCCTACGACCGAACTAAACGTCGATATCTGCCAAGTTTCCAATAACCATTACCCTAATTCACGCTATCTTCATACAAATTCGCTCAACAGTTCCACTTCAAAGCCTGGTGAAATATTTTAATCTTCTTTGTTGATTTTTGGTATTAATCCAAGAATACACAAACAGACGTAACTGACACTATTTTTGGTTTATTTAATACTAGTATATTTGGGATATTTTCGTTATATTTCTTGGTATAATATGTATATAAATATTAAGCCAGAATTAGTCACAAAACAACGGAACGGAACGCTAAGTTAGCTTACACTCTTAACAACGACATGGAGATATATAACCTATAGAAGTAGACCACAAGAACCATGGGGTTGCTTCCATGATCCACTCTGCAATTAGCGAAGTACCTAAGGCCGTCGAAACCTTAGTCTCCCCCGTGACTATGATATTGTAAAGCATTCGAAACAATAAGAACCAAAAATCAAAATAAATCCGAAAAGCTTGTTTCATTTAAAATGTCAAATCAAAGATATGGCGTAAAATGCTTGAAAAATAGAAATTTATTGAAAAGTTTTTTTGGAAAAATGAATAATCTATTACAATCCTGACTTTACATTTTACGTAAACCTAAAGTCATTTTGAAGTAAAGACAAAATTTAAAGCATAACATTTTCAAAAAACATCGTGCCATTTTCCTTTGAGAATCTAGATCATAATATGAAAAAGGTCTTAAACGTAAAAGTATTAAGAAACAAGCCTGAGCGGCGCTGATAGCCGACATGAGCTTGTAATATAATTTGAGACTAGGCGTTAACACGTAATAAAAGAACCTATAAAGTGCACGTAGTAGAGGCTTAGTTGCTACGATTCAATATGGACGAGAATGATATATCTATCCGCTTATGTATTTTGCGGGAAACGTAAAGTATGGAAAAAAATCTTTTACCGTGGGTAGATGCTGTTTGTACCAACCATTTCGTGACCACGATTGATGTAAAGAAATCGAAATTTTGGCAACCTAAAAAATTCCGAAAAGATTTTCGAGAAGATTTGAAATGTCAAATATTTGCAAATCAAAAAAAACTACGAAAAGTTTTATGAAAACAGTGAGTAAAATTTTTTACGAGGAGAATTTTTCATTCTATACTTATACGTGCAGCTAAGGATTGGAACAGCGTGCCTGCGTCAGTGTTTCCGTCCGATTACAATATGGGTGTCTTCAAGGCAAGAGTGAATAGGTGGCTACTGAATTAGTGCGACTTACCATCTACGACTGCGTTACCACTTACCATCAGGAACGTAGTCGTGGAACGTAGTCAAGCACTAATAATTCTGAATAGAATTAAAAAATACTAACTTTATATACTAATTTATATATTTTAACCTCTGTGTCCCATAGTTTATCAAAAATCAAATATGCCAAATACAAACAATCTGTTTAAGATCATGTCGTGGTGCACATGACAAATAGGTCTCGAGCGCTTCCCAAGAGACGCCGCTATCGTACATTGTGATACGAGCAACTGATGTGAGTAAATCTTCCTATATCGAGGGAACATGGTGAATCATTTTAATATTACAGTGAAAGCTTATATCTAGAATATGTTTAGATTTTTGTTATTCAATACCTCGCAAACCGTTGCAGATATTTAAACTTATGACATTAATAAATACCATGGAAGACATCGGCTATCGGCTATCAAAATCGGAAAACTTTTTTTAATTACTATGAAGTTTTTACTTCAATAAATAAAGAAAACAATATGGGAATAGTTAAGGGGCTACTTACACTACCAAGATTTTTCTGATTTGAGGTTCGATTCCTGACAGGGTCGCCATGTAAAGATGAGTGTTTTGAATAAAATAACAGATGTTATTGCTATAAATACTGCTTTAAATGGTCTTAAGTATAACAAACTTATTCTATTTATTTTTATATGTTCACTACAATGTCACGCATGTAAATGCAATGGTACATTAATTGACTATGCGGGCGACGCCAAACGGTAGCACTTGTATGCTGTATAATGAAGATATATAACGGTTTATATTTTTTTACACATGTTTGATTTATCTTATAATAATTGACCACTGATCTATTTCGGAATCTATTGATATTTAAAAACTTCTTCAAGATATCTCTTTAAAGACACAATCGAAACAGTTTTTTTATAAAGTCTATGAACCTTTTCAGACCAAAAATAATAAATTACTTTGAAATAAATCCAAAAGTGGTTGAAATGAAGTGCATATTATAATATCAAATATTGAGGCATAGACTAACATATTTATCTACTTAAAACAGAAGAATTATTAACAAATTCGTCTCTTTCAAAGTCGGTTGAATACGGTTATATTTGTTTACTATACGAGTTATCTAAAACATCCGTTGCCTTACTTTGATTAGTTTTCTGTTCATGCCTGCAAAAGTTTCTACTTCTAATAATTATACCGAGCCTCCATCTTCTCCTTTATTAAACACATCTAATAGACATTGATACATAAAATAAATAAATAAATATGTAGTTCCATGGTGAGTTCATGCCTTTTGTTATGTTAATACACTAACCATTTATGACTTTTTTTAAATATATGCGTCCATGATAGTAATACAAATATTCCTGCGAATCACAAATGCATGCCCCAAGCGGGACTCGAACCCACGACCGCTGGCATAACAAGTAGCAACACAAACTGAGCCAAACATCTCATCCTTTCCCCACTACGTCACACCCTTTTGTTACAAAGACATACATGTAAACAATAATAAAAGTGATGTAAAGAAATTTCTACAGTAGGTACCACAAAGCCCTGAAACAAAGAACACAAACGATTAAACCGAACAAACGAGCAAAGTTGCCGCCTCGTCAGCGCACGTCGGCTGGTGATATACTGTGTGCTCTCAGTATCACAGCCTACATTTTAGACATGTGTCGACTTGTCACAATATTACTATGCATATCAAGAATTTGTATTTAAAACTTGAATTTTAACCTACCTAGAAAGAAAGATTCGTAAGATTAACCTTAAGAACCTATTATATACAAGTCGAAAGAAAATAGTAATTTACGATAAAAAGAAATGGATAGAAAAAGGAAGCTGCGGTGGCATTAATACGTAAGTACCTAGCAATCTAATAAAGTTTTAATATAAAAAAATACTTTTAATTAAAATGTAAAATACTCGTATATACCAGTGGCAGTCTAATGGTAACGTGCGGGAAACCGAGAAAAGTGGATTCAAGTCAAAGTCTTGCACCTCTAATATTATACATGTGTTCATAATTTTTTACATGATTACCAATTTTCCTATGGCGAAGGTTAACAGCGTGTGCAACGTGCATGTCTGTCCTACCAAGTTTACGAAAGACATGTAAATTGCGCCACCCTACATTTGGCCTGATCCCCCTTGTATTAAAGGAAATACCGTGCTCATGAGTAGAACGTTAAAAAGATTTTAAAAAACATAAAACACCTAAGTCACTAGAAAAGTAATAATTATCCATACCCAATCATCGATATTTTCTTTTTTTTATATTTCTATATTTTGGAGTTAGTAATTTTCCCCCGCGTGGCAACTCTTGCTGGGATCAATAGGTTCTACGGAAAATAAATAATATTTCTAAAATATAACCTCCTACTTTTTTGAAGTCGGTTAAAAAACCTAACCTAAGATACTCCTTGCATCATTAGCTATCTGCCAGTGAAAGTCCTGTCAAAATCGGTCCAGCCGTTTCAGAGATTACCCGGAACAAACAGACAGACAGATAGACAAATATTTTAAAAACAATATATTTGGCCTCAGTATCGATAATAATGTCAATTTTTTTAAATATTTGGTGTACAGATATGACTCAGAATTTTATAGATATATAGATAATATATAGATTGATGTCCTCCCCCAATTTTGTCCAAATCTATTCAATGGTTTAAACTTAAGGGAACTTTTACATTTATAAAATTACCATGGATATGTGTTCAGTAAGTACCTTGTTGGTGATCAAATTAATAAAGAATAATTTTTATACTATGAAAAATCATCTCACAACCTGAAAAGCTCTTCAGAAAGCATCAATTTCGGCACATCCACTACCTTCTACCTACCCCACCTTCATTCACACCAGCAATATAAAGTTTAAGCATCTCAAAACTCTGACTCAAACACGTTCTCAGCTGTAAACTCAGTCGCATATATTAGCTTTATGGCTTCCGTCACGCCATAGAGATGCTCTAGGTAGCGTCGCAAACTTTCTTTGACATTTTCCGTATGTATCACATCTATTATACAAACTGAGTTACTCTCATGATCCTGGAACAGAGTTACTTTATCGACTGACACGATTTTAAAACTGAAAAACCATTTCTATATAAGACAAGCTATTCCCGCGACTCCGCCGCGTTCTAATCACTATTAAAAATAGAAGTTGGTGGTAGAAGGATTAAAATTTAGGATATTAGATATTTTTGATGCCAAATCATAAAAAAACTGTAAAAATTTAAATATTGTCTAAAAATAAAAATAAAAATTTGGAGAGGGCCACTTTTATCACTTAGGGAAATAAAAAATAGCCTACGACCTATTCTCAGAACCACCAACACACAGTAAAAACATAGAAATTGGTCAAGCCGTTTCGGAGGACTTCGATAACAAACACTGTAACACGAGATTTTTATGTATAAGAAAGAGTATAAGCATTGTGAAAAGAAATAATATTCTAAATTTTTTCGATGTCCATGTCAGAACAGGTACCTATACGTTAAACAGTTAAAAAAATATACAATTCAATAATAGATTTAACGCTGAGGCGATGTAAACCTCAGGCTACACGAGCTTAATCGACCTGAACTGAAAGGTTTACTCGAATAAATTATCGGGATTAAAAGGCAACGATGACTTGATGAAGGAAACCGCAGTATTGTTGTTATTGCCGATGATTTTATTAATTACTTTATTCAAACTAATGAAAATATATGAAATAATGGAAGTATTCGTCATACTGGTACTAAATCGATCTATTCAAATCAAAATATAATTTATTTATAAACTAGTAAACTAATTAAATTATAAGCATTTTTGAATCGTCACTCATTAAGATAGGAGAATCATATATATTATTAGAGCGCCTATAACCAATGAATCTGTTACAATGTCACTATGAACTTGAAGACTTTGTTCGGCTTTGTTCGGTTATCTTCCGATTGAATTGTTTTGATTTTTGAGTTAAACATGGACATTTGCGTGGAGTGATGGTTTTGAGATAACTTATCATATTATAATTGGATGTACTTAAAATCTTTACGAAAGAGTTAAAAAAACAAGAAATAGAGCAAGAATTTAGTTTAAACCCGCCTTTTATTCACCTTAATACTACAATAAGCGAGAGTGTTTATAATCCAAAACCTCTCGTATTATATTATTTTCATTTTAATTGAATATAAAATCATAACAATCTAACAGCAACAGTACTCCACGAACCCACACATTTGCACACAAATTAAATACTCTAATCAAAATTCTATCGTTCATACGGACGAACTAATCTAAATTCATTAGCGGTCGGCTTGTCTAAATATTTGAATAATTTGATTTCGCTTTGTTCTATATAACCGTGAATTACCAGGCGTGGACTGAGGCCATAATTAGAAAGGACAGTGCCGTGACAAGGGTCTCTTGACGTGAAACTTAGAAAAATAGAGTCGGCGTTAATTAATATGTATGTTTCATTGAAAATCTGTTGAAATTTTATTCGAAGGGCTCTAGAAAGTCCTGTTGAGAGAAATTAAATTTTAATTTGAGTTTAGGTATAAATTACGTATTTGTCTAGACTGGCTTACCTTCACGCACTTGAAATAGAGACTAGACTTTGAGACATAATTAAATTTTTACAGGACTTACATAAAATACGTTGTCCAGTATACTAAACTTGCCCATGTAAAATAGTGTACTTAATAAAACCAAGAAACATGCAAGAAGACTTTAATTCGTCTCCATTGTGTCCCTAACTCCTAAGAGACAATTTTTTTTTTCAAAATATTTTAGTATGGCTGAATTTTTTTATGATGTTAGTGAGTGTACTGATCGCTTGAAAGTCTGCGCAAAAGTGGACGATGACACGTAGCGAAACCTAAATTACACATAAATTTGTCCATGCGCCTAACAGATTAAATGAAGCAATTACTGGATTAAAAATAATTGCTTTTTAAAGTTTAGCCTTAAAAAATATGTATTTAAAATTAGCGTCTGGCATAATTTAAACAACTATGAAAATTTTTGGCAATAATAGATTCATGTTGCAAAAAGTTCAATTAACATAAAGAAAACAAAAGGAACCTTCTTAAAACGCAACCACTAGCGCCAGCCAGATAGCCCGTATGATGTCCGGGAGAGTGTAAGAAAAAGCATATCTAAAAACTGGCCTTACTGAAATGCACTCTCTCGAAAACATTGCTAGCTCTTAGACGACTAGAAGATTAATCTATACCTAATGCTTAACCATTAATTAATTAATTAATATATATTCTAATTAGATAGAAAATCTACTTATTCTAAAATTATGTAATTTTTGTACATTGAAATTGATAAATAATCTTTTTTCTAAAGGTTCTATTTAAAGCAATTTTCAAAGGACATATTATGGTCCAATAGACTTAATTTTACTTAAGACTTAAGAATTGCTTCTAATAATACGCCTCACTAATTAAATACTCTATCAATAGAAGCTACCAGAAATTTATTAATTACCTTTAGTCATTAGCTAAGTACGAGTACGTTTTAACGGTTAGTATAGATTTCTGAGAGGTGAATTATTTTCAGTATAAAATATCCTATACTAGCAACTCACCCTCGCTTCGCTCGGGTTCGTCCCTCTGTACCCCCTATAGAGTAAATTTTTTGCCGCCGGCCATTTATGAGTTTTGTAGGAGTCTTTAAAGTTGTCTTTAAAGAGATTTGTCTATGTAAAGGTATTGAATTGAATTGATAGTATCGTAAATCGTTCGTTCGTTAATTCGTTATTTCGTAATTCGTTTTATCTTTCAAAAAAATTTGGTTAGTTAGATTCGGTCTTAATTTCGAAGTGCGAAGTAAATATTAAATAATAACTTGCGATTTGAGTCAAGTAGTTTTATTTACTTCGTAGTTTGATATTTTATTGCACAGACACATTGCTGATTGCATTATATGTCTTTTAATTAAAAACTTTTACCACTAAGGCTGATATTATGATTAAATTTGTGTTGATATTAAATTTCTAGATAAGAGATTTAAAATCATACGCAGTATTATTTTAAAGTTTAGTTTATCTTGCCTTATAATAAATTTATGTCCTCCCAAACTTTGTAACGGCACTCGGCTCAAAGTCACAAATCTGCAGCAAAACATAATCGAAGCTGAAATATTAACCGGTTGCGGCGCCGGTGATATTCTTTTATTCCAAGAATACCTATAATTCCCAACAACTTTCCTTTCTCTTTCAAACGAGTGCAATTCCCAGTCAGTCTCTGTTATGCCATGACGATTAATAAAACTCAGGGCCAGACATTATCCGTTGCGGGGATGGACCTAAGTATTGGATGCTTTTCTAATGGTCAACTATACGTAGCTCTTTCCCGCGTAAATAACCCCAATAACCTTTTTGTGTACGCTCCAGATGGTTCCACAGCTAATGTTGTTTATAAAGAAACACTAGCATAAATAAAAAAAAATGATTTGTATCGGTATCCTCCAACAGCGCTTCGCACTAAAAAATACATTGTTAAGTTCCGACATCAACGCGAACGAAGTCGCGGGCACAGCTAGTTTATAATATTAGTAAGGATAAAGATGTTGATACCCGGATAAGCTTACCAAATTTTATTTTTCGTGTGATAAAAATATGTATAGATAATATATTATTGACCTACACTTACGCCATATATCTACGTCTCGTAGTATTAATTAATTCAACCAGTAACCGAAACTCTACCATAGTCGATGCTCTGGCAAAAAAAAATATTAAATTGTTTTACCTTACGTTGAAACCGATAATAAAAAATCTAGACCTAATTAATACGATTTAGAGATAATATCATTCGTATAGCTTCACGAAAATAAATTTCCGAGGGTTAGATATAGAAGCTATTAAAATACAAAGAGGTTTTATCATACGAATGAATAATGTAAAGATCTAACCCATTTCAATTTAATCAGAGCAAAAGGTGTGAACAACCTTTTCAAACAATACCTGTGGAATGGAACTAAATAAATCAAATTACTTTGGAGGTTTTATTAGAAAATACTATCGGATGGGTACATCTTTGATGAGAATTGCCGTGGATGTACGAAATTTATTATTTGCTATTAAAATGTATGAAAGTATCGATTTTTAAAGCAATTTCATTAAGTTTTAGGGTTCCTTAGCCTTTATATGGAAAATTTTCAGTCTTTTTATGTATGGGATGTCTCTGGATACGTGCATAAAATAGATACCAATACAAAAGTAATAATACTCTAGAGTAAAACTGATATGTAATCATTTTTTTTTTTATGGGACAAAGGGGGCAAACGGGCAGGAGGCTCACCTGATGACAAACAAACGAGGTTACTATAATAGATTAGTACTTATGTATTCATCCCTTTTCATCCCACTGCTGGGATAACCCTTCAATACGAGGAGAAACAGGCCATAGTCGTTGGCGGACTTTACATGTCTTTCGAAAAACTAACTTAGTTCTCGCAGACTTTCAGATTTTATCACAATTTTCCTTCACCTTTCTAATAATTTATAGTATTTTCGTATATATTGTCTTGTATATTATAATTTGAATTTCTAAGAGTATATCTCAAAGTAATTAGGTATTCAGTTAAGTCCTTATATAAAGATATAGGATCTTTTAGAGATATTAAATTCGTCTCTTTGACAATTTTCTTAAAAGGACCTAAAATTAATTAAAAATATTAAGACCTACTCAGAAAGTTATTTGAATTATATTTTTACACACATATTTATAAACAATTTCTTATGTAAAATGTTTTATATATCACATACCTATAATATTTTTCTAATGTAATGGTAGCAGATTCGATTACCGTTTAAAGTCAGTATTCCTTTAGGTTATAGGAAATAGTTTTCGTAACATAAATAAAAAAAAACACTTATATAATTGATATTTTAATATTTATTTCATAATTATGAGCTTTTTAACGTAGTAGTAGTAGTAGTAGTAATTTTACTTAAAAGGGATTATTAAATAACATACTTTTTTGCAAAAACTTGTTTGGTTTTCTTAATAATTCGTACTTAATTATGTATTTTTGTGAAATTCATTATTAATAATACTTAACCAAAGAATTGACCTTTTGTTATAAAAGTTTATTTTAAAAAATCTCAAATTATAACTATCAAATGCTGCTACTTACTATATACACAAGCGAAACCGCGGGTGAAAATTAGTACGCTATAAAGTACAGTGATGTCTAATTTCCTCTTGAAATAACAAAATTCATGTTATATTTTTGTTTATTTTCTCAATTTTAATTTGACTAAAGCAACCCAGTTTGACCTCACTTGTTTTTATATTAAACGAATAATTTTGCCGTAAGGTGAATTATGTTGGGAACATTCGTACAAACGTTGAGATGTTCTTTTTTTTAAAATATAATTTATTATTGTTTCATCTCTAAATTCCTATACTAAAATTGTAAGTAAACAGAATCTGTGCATTGAATATTTTATGAAAAACCAGCAAACAAGCCCGCTTCGCTGGTTGTAAGTTGAAATAAATTACACGGTTTTTATAATGTTCTAATAAAATAAAAGTAGCCTAAGTTACTTCTTATAACATTAGCTATCGGCTAGTGAAAGCCCCATCAGAATCGGTCTAGCGGCATAGCATTTCATAGATTAGCCAAAACAAACAGACAGACAAAACTTTTAAAAATAGATTTTTTGATGGAAGTCCCGTATCCTTTCATATGCATTTAGTGCAGCGATACTCTAAGTGTGTTCCGCGGAACCCTAGGGTTCCATGATACCCCTATAAGGGTTCCACAAGAATATAGAAAAAAAAACAGAACACATCTCTCTGGTCAACCGTTCTGACGCGGCGTATCAACGCTGTTACTATGCCGCCGCCGTCGATACCTACTTGTGAGCGCGCAGTCCCTTTGACTATAGCCGCCTCTGAAATTAGACGCTTTAATTGTGAGCTCTAATTTCAAAACGTAAAGTCGAGATTGTTTACACGAATTTTCTTTAATTTCAATTTTTATTTCGGCTTTTTATTTATCAAAGGCGCCGATTCGAGTATTTCGACGGTCGCGCCTTGACACTAGTCAGTCGAAGATTAGCGTTCGAAGCGATAGGTACTCTTCTACGCAGTAACGATCGTGCATTATTTTAACCCCACCATCCTGACAGAATGGAACGTTGGCTTAAAGGCGTTAAACGTGTTGTAACAACATCATCCAACGAAGCCGAATGTTCAAAAGCAGTACGCGCGGAGTGTACAGCATTTACCGGTCCAGAAGATGATGCAACGACGTCAAGTTCCACGGTTTCAAAGGCGAAAAAAAGGGAAGTATGATGAATCATATATCAGTTTCGGATTTGTTGATTTCAACGGCTCGCCTCTCTGCTTGTTATGTAGTAAACTGCTCCCCAATAGTTCCATGGCACCTGCCAAGTTGCGCCGACATTTAGAAACTGTACACCCTGAGTCTAAAGACAAGAATAATGATTTTTTTGTACGTAAAAAAGAACAGTTATTGGAAAGTCAAAAAACTATGATGCATATAACCCAAACAATTAATGAAAAGGCGACGGAGGCATCATATTTAGTTAGCTATCGCATTGCACAAGCAGGTGAAGCGCACACTATCGCTGAGAATTTAATAAAACCATGTGTGTTAGACATAACACAATGTATGCTCGATGAAAAATCTGCAAAACATCTTTCTACTGTACCGCTATCAAATGATACTGTTTCACGGCGAATTCATGATCTGGCAAGCTACGTCAAACAAGAACTAGTTACACGTCTACAAGAAACACAATTCGTCTTGCAAATAGATGAGTCGACTGATGTCGCTGGTCTGGCTATCTTGCTGGTTATCGTGAGATATCCATATGAAAGTTCTTTTGAAGAAGACATGCTTATGTGTTCACCTCTACCCACAAACACTACCGGAGAAGAAATTTTTAATACAATAAATATATTTTTTGAGGAAAATAATCTCAGTTGGAACGATTGCATTGACATTTGTACAGATGGGGCCAAGGCGATGACGGGTAATACAGCAGGAGTAGTGTCACGAATAAAAAATAAAGCGCCTAATTGTACTTCCAGCCACTGTATCCTGCATAGACAAGCACTGGCGATGAAGCAAATGCCGTCGAATCTAAAATTAGTTATGGATGAAGCGGTAAAAATAATTAATTTTATCAAATCACGTCCACTACAATCCAGATTGTTCTCATTATTGTGTGAAGATTATGGCAGCAAACATAAAACACTGCTGCTCCATACAGAAGTGCGATGGCTGTCTCGGGGTAAAACTTTAACAAGGCTATTTGAGCTTAGAACAGAGTTACAATCGTTTCTTTCAGATACTTCTTTTAATTTGAAAGACCGTTTTTTTGATAAAACTTGGTTGTTCCGACTGTCTTTTATGGCAGATATCTTTCAAAAACTGAACGAATTAAATTTATCATTGCAAGGTAAACAGATAACAGTGTTCCAGGCCTGTAACAAAATAACTGCCTTCAAAAGAAAATTAGATTTTTGGATTATTTGCGTTGGAAAGAGAGAAATAGACAGCTTTACGTCACTCAATGAGTTTGTTAGCGATGAAATGTTTCAAGATGATGTATTCGAAGAATTGGTCCAATATCTCACTTCATTGCGCGCATCTTTTGAGAAGTATTTTCCCGAAGAACAAACTACAAAAATGAAACTAAATTCATGGATTCATAATCCTTTTTTACCCAATTTACAAAAGCCTGAAAGTATGTCAAACGAGATATATGAATCTCTTTTAGAGATGTCATCAGATACAAGTATGGAGTCACTGTTCAAAACGACGCCTCTCAACGATTTTTGGTGCAGAATCCGTGAAGAATATCCAATGCTTGCCAAAATGGCTCTGCATATTCTTCTCCCGTTCCCAACAACCTATTTGTGCGAAACAGGATTCTCAACCTATGCAGCCACAAAAACAAAATACCGCAATAGACTGGACGCCGAACCTGATATGAGACTTCAACTGTCCTCTATCAAACCTAATATCAACCGATTAATGCAAAATAAAAAACAGTTTCATACCTCCCATTAGTTAGTTACATTTTTTTCTTTTTCAATATATTCTATTATTATACCTATTATTTAAGTAAGTAATAAGTAACTGTTAAATGGTAGGTACTTTTGTTATGCTTATTATTAAAGAATACACTTTTAAAAACTATTGTTTTACTTTAGGGTTCCATGAAGTGTATCGCTTTCCAAAAAGGTTCCATCACCAAAAAAGATTGAGAACCGCTGATTTAGTGAAAAGCTGTTAATTTGAAATTAAAAACAGACACAGATTAAGAACAAAGTTTCTGAACTTTAATAAATGAAATTATTTATTATTTTTAATATCTATTTAGACCAATTATTAAATATTTAGGATCCCTTTTGCTATAAAAAGAACCTTGGTATAATATAATAGATGTTGTCAGGAAATGTGATTTAATTTATGCGTGCCTTTAAGGTAGTGCCCTAGAAATGAAACTGGCTAAGTTATCTCCGATTACGCAATTCATTTTACAAGCTCATTGTTGAATGATGATAAAGGGCTTCGGACCCTCAAGCTTTAACCTTTAATAGCATATCTTACCTGTAATATTATAAGTAGTAGTATATAAGTAGATTTTACAAAAACGTTATCTTTAATGCACTAAAATATTCTAATATATAAAAATCTCGTGTCACAGTGTTTGTTATCGAACTCCTCCGAAACGGCTTGACTGAATTGTATGTAATTTTTTGTGTATATTTGTAGGTCTGAGAATATGTCGTTATTTTTTGTTGTGGCACTCTACAGATATTTTTATTTTTATTTTAAGAGCAAATTTTTATTTTTCACTTTTTTTTTGGTTTGGTATCAAAAAATCTAATAAGCCTAAATTTTCATCCTTCGGAACTTAGCAAGTTTTCGAAAGACTTCGAAAGATCTCTTGAAAAAGAGATCCATTTATTAATTAATTAAAAGTAGAAGCTTGTTCATTAACAAAAAATGCGTATAGCTATATAAAGTTTACCCTGGGTTTTGATTATTTTAGCAGAGTAAATGAAAAATATATTTAGAATTGCTAACACGTAAAGTATTAAGTAAATAAACGCGAAATATTGAAATAAAACTATTAAAGTCTTTTAAAAGTTTATTGAGCTTTGATCAAAGTTTAAAATTTATTTACAAATTGTGTGATGTTGAAGAAAATTAAAGTCTGGCAAGTCTGAAATTGAAAATTGATTTATCTTTGGGAAATATATTTTAGTACGATACTTTTGATCAAATTATATTGGCCTTAATAGGTTTACTTATCAATTCGATATTCTCTCACGCCATACATAAATTGCCTACTAAGACCCTTACCTACGCATACAATATATAACATAATTCTAACTTAGAAGAATCTGTGCATTGTGAATATTTTCTGGAAATACTTATTGAAATAGTGATTATTATCGATTATCATCATCAGCCCTTTTTAACGTCCCACTGCTGGGCACGGGCCTCCCTCAGTACGAGGGGGATCAGGCCGTAGTCCACCGCGCTGGCCCAGTGCGTGTTGGCGGACTTCACATGTCTTACGAAAACTTGCTAGGTTTTCTCAGACATGCAGGTTTCCTCACGATGTTTTCCTTCACCGTAAGACAAGTGGTAATCATGATAGAAATGATTCGCACATGAAAATATCAGAGGTGCGAGACCCGGATTTGAACCCGCATCACTCGGTTATACAAGCAACGCGTTACCGCTGGGCTACCACTGCCTTATTATTATCGATACAGAGGCCGAATCTATAGTTTTTAGAATTTTTGTCTGTCTGTCTGTCTGTCTGTGACCGCATCACGAGAAAACCACTGGACGGATTTGATGAAATTTGTTATGATGATAGCTAGATATCCGTGTCAGGATATAGGATACTTTTTACATCTGGAAAATTTCTGAGAAATCTCAGGTAACCGTTAAAAACCGGTTGTAAAACATCATACGGTATGTGAAATCTAAGAATTTAGTTTGTAGTCTTTAAAACGCGGGCGGAGCCGCGGGAAACGCTAGTATTATAATAAAATTCTGAGTCTAATCTGTACATTTCATATTTTTTAAAAAATGCTATCGAAATAGTAATTAAAATTAATAAAGAGAACGAATCTATGGTTATTAAAATGTCTGTCAGTCTGTCTGTTTGCTTGTGACTGCATTACGATAAAATCACGTATCGAGTAGATATAAACGAAATTTGGTTAGATGGTTATCCAATTCAAGAAATAGGATACTATATACTGTAGAAAATATCACATTTTAAAAAAATATAGTAACTGTTAAAACGTACCTTGAGAACGAACCTAAGCGGAGCTAGGGTGAGTAACTACTCACTAGTCACTACACAGTATGAAACAAAGTCGCTTCCTGCTGTCTGCCCCTATGCATGCTTAAATCTTTAAAACTACACGACGTATTTTGATGCGTTTTTTTAATAGATAGAGTGATTCAAGAGGAAGGTTTTAGTATATAATTTGTCAAGTTTATGTACACATTTACTACCGGAACCCATATCTAGGGACGAGGCCGAGCGAAGCGATGGCGTGTCGCTAGTATACTATAAAATAATAATTAATTCTCTTTTCATTGGTCATTTAAATCATTTTGTATTCGTTATTTTAGTTTATACGTTTGAAGTGTTCATATTATATTTAATAGGTATAATATATGCAAAAAATATTTTACGTACGTAGAAATGTACGATATTACAGGGCTCTATAGCTCGAGTAATCGTAGCATCATCTGCTGCGGCACTGAAAGCTGTTTTCATATTCTAGGAACGAGTGTCATGTCTTTTTATTCTGTTATAAACGTAGAGAAATGTTACAATTTTTTTATGTTATTTTGTACTTTTCATATATAATGGGTATATTTTGCATTGTTGATAATGAAGGTTATTTGAGGTTCGATTTCTGCTGATAGTTATAGGGTTGAAGAAATACAGAAATGGAGGGAATTGTATGTGGGTTATCCATGGTACATCTTTGACAGCAGAGTGGACTATGGGAGCAACCAGGGTGCCTGTCGTCGGGGTGTCATCGTTGAGTACTTAAGGGATCCCGTAACGCCCCATTAAGACGGGAAAGGTCTGTTAGATTTTATAAGTAGTATACTTTAAATTAAATACACCAGTCAATTTATTTCTAAACGTTATAAGGACTATGTTGTATGTGCCTATAATAAACGAATTCTAAACATTATTATAAGTACATTGAATTCGCCAAAATAGTGTTTTTTCTAAGTTTTATAAGCTATAAATTTTATTTTTATTGAAGAAATTTACACTTTTTACCCCTAGAGATATACAATAAGCTTATCATTTTTAATATGATCTAATTTAATTTTGCCATAACGATATTTTTATTTTATAAATTCTAAAAATCATTTAATCATAATATTTATAATATTTTAGTTTAAATTTTAAAAGCAATACACAAGATAATTTTTATTTTAAACGAAATAAGAGTTCCTTTCTAATATTCAGGCAAGCCTGGCAAGTTTCGACAGGCTCCGGGTGAACAGATTTCAGTTATGTCAAGCGATATCTCTCTATGTAGTCGTAAGCAATGAAATGTATACAAGTTGACAAGTTGACAAGTTTTCAAATATATGTGAACATCAAATGTTGCAAAAGAAAGTATACAAGCTTCGTGTCAAAATAAAGTATACGTTAGTTGTTTCATATTTAAGTATACAACTTTATCAATTCATTGTAAATAACTTAAAATGAATATTTGTATACAAGTTTCGTGTTATAAGTATGTAGCTATTAGTCTGTGCACAAAAATGTGCACAGTTTTGTGTTCAAAAAGCATAAAATAATGTTTTTGTATTTGAAACAAAGGTTTTTCTAATACATATACTGTATCATCCATTAACATTTTTTATTTTCTTTTTTATAACATTAAATTTTTATCTCATACTAGCGGAATCCGCGGCTTCTAATAATAATCTATCACTACACAAAGTAAAAAATCGGTTCACTACTTTTTGTGTGAACGCGCACTTCGATTAGCGATAGTTATAGCTGATATATTTTTTCTGTTTCAACACAAAACTTCCTAATAAACTAACTGGCAAATAAATTTATATGTATTCAGCCCTTTTTAACTCGGAACCAGATTTGAACCCGAATCAATATAATATCCAAGCGAGCACGTTACCACTGGGCTACTGCCGTACCAGTACCAGTGTCTATAAAACATATAGTCGTCCAACGGACGTGACAGCCAGCAGCTAGCCCAAGCTGCCATACACTCGCTTGGGACATTAGTGTATGGTGGCAGCTTTAGCTGTCACGTCCATTGGTCGACTGAATATGTTTCATAGGCTTTGCTACTACTGTCCAGATAAATTAATATATTAACGTTGCCGTTCCGTCAAATATACATACATCTTTCTACGGAACGGCAACGTCGCTTTTTTGCGTTTCGATACAAAGACGTCAACTTAAAATCTATTTCTAAAAGTCAAATATTTAATTATTCTTTAGTTTGCTTTGTTATGAGAAATATAATGTTTTGTAAATTCACAACCTAATGTCAAATTGTAATAGCCTAGTTAGTATGGCTGTAGCTTAAACTTTGTGAGCTTGCGATGCGAGTTCAAATCCCACGTTCGATAGACTTTTTTTTTCATTTTTGTTAGTTTCGTGTAGATATCTTTTAACTTACACATTATATTATATAATGGCGATTGAGAGAAAAAAATGAAAAATAAAAATTTGATCAAAAAATAAAATATCTGGCGAGGGCTACTCTACCTACGTGTTATCACCTACATACGTGAGTAAAAAATAGCCTACAATCTCATCTCAGACCTACCAAATATACACAAAATATTCATAAAATCGGTAAAGTCGTTTCGGATGACTTCTATAACAAAGACGAGATTTTTTTATATACTTATTAGAAAGATTATAATAAAATAGTAACTTAAACATTTATATTTTATACTTTAAATATATATTTTTTAAAACAGTGACTGTAACGAATTGTGTATTGAATATAGACTCCAAAACGATATATTTTATTTAAATGTTTGTCTGTTTGTATGTCATCATTTAACATAAAAAGCACCAGGGACTTATAAGTATAACTAAAATATAACCAAATGTGTGTGATAGTGATAACATTACTCGGGTCATGACTATGGATATTTTTTATTGCATAAAAATATTTCATTTTTACAGGAAAACATTAAGAGAGCATAAAATTTTTGGTCTTAAAAAGGCCTACAGAAAAGACTAAAATATCAAATCTCTCTCTCTATCTCTAAAGCTAAGTAAAACGCGATTAACACAAAATAAGCAAACAAAACAAAAGTTCATCTGCGTGTCTATTTAAAACGGTGTCTAAATAAATTTGGAACACAAACCTATAAATATTTACCACTAGCATACCTGGCGCACTTCGCTGGGTTAAGGTTAAAAATAATTTAAACGGTTTTTATAATTAAAGTAGCCTAAGTTATAACATTGGCTATCTGCGAGTGAAAGTCCCGTCAAAATCGGTCAGCTTTAGTCGTTTCAGGGATTAGCCGAAACCAACAGACAGACAGATACACAATATGTTTAAAATTGATGTTTATATATATACTTTCATATGCATTTAGTGAAAAGCTGTTAATTTATAAATTAAATACAATCTTCAATTCTTTAATTTTATATATATGTATTATGATATATTATAATTATTTATTATCACATTACGATTAAATCATATTTTATAAGAACACTAAAAATATCAATATTTTCAGGCAATGAAAAAAAAGCTACAATACAATTAGAAATTCTATTTAGAATACGAAGGTAAATTTCGCTGTCATCGACAAGATTATAATAACTCAGATTGATTGACAGCGGAAATCGAGCGGTCTCTAACCTGAGGGCCTAGACAATGTAACAATCGATTAGCGAAAGCGCTAGTAGAAAAGTCCAAAATGTATGGGTTTGACATATGCCTTAGATATGTCACGTGATCTGTTGTCAACGAATAGATGATGGTAGACAATGTAAATTCGTTTCAATTATTAGTGATTTAAAGTTCAAAATGCATACGCTGCGTTTAAGCGATGACGATTGTAGAAATCGAATAGCTTCATAACGAATGCCGGTTGGCTATAGGCCCAGAAGTCCTCGGATCGAATCCAAGGGTTTCCAGTCCGATTATTATTTCTTTTTTTTATTTTTTCCCAAAAAAACCAAGCGAAGCTCGGTCGCCTGATATTTCTTTTATAAATAAGAAAATTTTGAGATTTGACAGCAATTCTAGTAATTTCGAATCCTTTTCTGAAAATGCTTTGTTACACATTTAAAAGTCGGTTGAAAATTGCAATAAACAGATCTTGTCCTGTAATTGTCAAAATGTTGTGACGTGCTACAAACGTGCTCACTGCGGTATGCACTACGATTATTACGCGAAAATATTTATGACCCTTGTATGATTTAAAAATGTATCATTATGTTAGTTTGTTAGTTAGTTTCAGCCCAAATACGTCCACTGCTGGACATAGGCCTCCCCCAAAGATTTCCACAACAACCGGTCTTGCGCCATCCGCATCCAGTGGGCTCCCGCGACTTTGACCAGGTCGTCGGTCCACCTTGTGGGAGGCCTGCCCACGCTTCGCCTTCCGGTACGTGGCCGCCACTCCAGAACTTTGCGTCCCCATCGACCGTCTGTTCTGCGAGCGATGTGCCCCGCCCACTGCCACTTGAGTTTAGCTATGCGAAAGGCTATGTCGGTGACCTTAGTCCTTCTGCGGATCTCCTCATTCCTGATTCGATCTCGCAGGGAAACCCCGAGCATAGCCCTCTCCATTGCCCTCTGTGTGGCCTTGAGCTTTCTTATGAGGCCCATCGTGAGCGGCCACGTCTCTGTCCCGTATGTCATCACTGGCAACACACACTGGTCAAAGACTTTTGTCTTGAGACACTGCGGTATTTGAGACGAGAGGATGTTGTGTAGCTTCCCGAAAGCTGCCCACCCGAGTTTGATCCGCCGATTGACCTCTTTCTCGAAGTTGGACCTACCTAATTGGACAGTTTGTCCTAGGTATATATACTCGTCAACAACTTCGAGCATAGAGCCACCGATAAAAACTGGAGTGGTGGCAACATGGACGTTCGACATAATTTTCGTCTTGTCCATGTTGATTTTTAGACCAACTCGTTCGGAGACTGTATTGAGGTCATTGAGCATTTTGCTGAGGTCCTCCATGGTCTCAGCCATAACCACAACATCATCGGCAAATCGAAGGTGAGTGATGTACTCGCCGTTGATATTGATGCCCAGTCCGCCCCAGTCCAGGAGCTTAAAGACATCTTCCAACGCAGCGGTAAACAATTTCGGAGATATGACATCGCCTATTGAAGTTAAATACATAATAATACATTTTTAAAAACAAACTTTTATGCGTTCTCCTTCTTTTTAATTTTATTTAATTTTCCTATGCAATAACCATAAAATGTTCTTTAAAAATATTTTTACAGTTATATATTTATCTAATTATTTTGTTTGCGTATCATGATGTTTAAAAATATGAGTGCATAGTACTCAGTACACTGTATAGTCAGTACAATATTTTTAAAAATCTTGTCTGTGCCGTTGACTGCATAGAAGATCTCTTATACCCTGGGTGCGGCAGTCAGGCCACGGTGAAATTTCAGATAAGCTATTACAATTATATATTGTTTTTGTATAAAAATCGTACTTATGATGTTGAACTCTGGAGGAGATGTTTTGTTACGAGCCCATCATGAATGCAGCATTTAAATAAAAGATCTAAGAACGGGTTATGATTATTAAATACTAAAACAAAATTTTGTGTCTGTGCTGTTGACTGCTGAAGAGTTCTTTTATTAGCACCCAACCATGGACTCATCACCAAAATTATGATAGACTTTACAGCGACCTTGGATAATTGAATTTATATATAAAATTCATATATACGAGTACAATTTTGTATCTGTACAAAAGCTGTGTAGGAAAGCTCTGCTTGAAGTCAATCCAAGGTGGAGAATCAGTTCATAATTAGTAAAATTCCTACTGTTTACGATACGCAGAAGCTTTCGAAAATACTTACTCTTCTTATAAAAATAAATTAGACTTCTAGCGTCCAAATTAAAGTGTTCACATATTCATGGACGAGCCACCGTATTTGTATTAGAAAACTTTGTTAAATACGAAAATATTATTTTATGTTCTATTCGTAGTTCGTAGACTAAAGGCTAAATAATACTTATGAAGCGAAACAAGTATCCAAATATTCGCTTTATGGTGTTTACAATGAATTGATAAAGTTGTATACTTAAATATGAAACAACTAACGGATACTTTATTTGACACGAAGCTTGTATACTTTCTTTTGCAACGTTTGATGTTTACATATATTTGAAAACTTGTCAACTTGTCAATTTGTATACATTTCATTGCTTACGACTGCGTGCGCGTTCACACAAAAAGTAGTGAACCGATTTTTTACTTTGTGTAGTGATAGATTATTATTAGAAGCCGCGGATTCCGCTAGTATGAGATAAAAATTTAATGTTATAAAAAAGAAAATAAAAAATGTTAATGGATGATACAGTATATGTATTAGAAAAACCTTTGTTTCAAATACAAAAACATTATTTTATGCTTTTTGAACACAAAACTGTGCACATTTTTGTGCACAGACTAATAGCTACATACTTATAACACGAAACTTGTATACAAATATTCATTTTAAGTTATTTACAATGAATTGATAAAGTTGTATACTTAAATATGAAACAACTAACGGATACTTTATTTGACACGAAGCTTGTATACTTTCTTTTGCAACGTTTGATGTTTACATATATTTGAAAACTTGTCAACTTGTCAATTTGTATACATTTCATTGCTTACGACTGTACTTGACGTTATTTAAAACATGTAGGTATTTTATAACTTTTAAAACCAAACTTAATCAAGAAGAAAGTCTTTAAAGGGAATTTGGAGCACAGAATGAATTTAATCGATTTATTGATAAAAATGTACATATAATAAAGTAGTCTAATTCTTTTTTTTTTTATTTAGAAATTATTCCAATAAGGTTAAAAATATACATTATACATGTTAAAACAGTCCTAACGACGGTATTTTTTCACATGCGTATGTTTATTGAATTTATTTTACGTTACTTACAAATATCCTTTTCTGTTAGCAAATTTACTCGTACCACCTGTAGGTTACATAGGGTTATGTGAAACTCACCAGATGAAAAAGCCAGTAATAACCTCCCACTTGATTCCGAGGTTCTGAGGTCCCATCGGCAGGCCTGCCGAAGCAGACCACATCAATCTTAAGATTCCCTCAGAAGTTCTCTCTGCATCAGAGAAATAGTTGGAGCACCCAGCATGCTACAGCACTTACCGAGTGGCGCTGCATAATGCGTTTTTTGGCTCCCGGCTAGATTGCCAGACACTGACCTCTCCCACCATAGCAATGTGAACGTACATTGGGAAATAATTACTTACAAATATCCCAAGCACAATACTTTTATAATAAAAATATACAAGACAAGCAAAACAGCAGGTTAACTTAGTTTCGTTGCGCGAATAATAGTTATATAGCCAAAATGTGTGCGTCAGCACTGCCACTATAAACTGCCACTGCCAATAGTAAAAACTCGACTCGACCCTCGCTCGGGTTCGTCTACATAAAATAAATAAAAATTCTAAAATAAAAGTAGCCTAAGTTACTCCTCATAGCATTAGCTATCTACGAGTGAAAGTCTCGTCAAAATCGGTTAAGCCGTTTCAGACATTAGTCGGATCAAACAAACTGACAGACAGACAAACATTTAAAAAATTGATTTTTTATGCAATGTTAAAAATACAATACCGTTAAAAGTGGTTAATTTGAAATTAAAAACAGACATTTTTATTTTATTTTTATGTACAGATGTATAGACAAGAGCGAAAAATGAAGGTAAGTTAGGAAGAAGTAGATATAATGTTTCTGCAATGAATTCCTTTCAGTAAATCAATTTTGTAAATATAAACACATCTGGTCCTCGCACTTAAGGGCTCGTTTGGTAGGAACCAACGCTCGTTACCTCGAGAGAGCTAAATCGCTGCACGTCAAATTTGACGTAGAGTGTGGTCCAATTTGTGAACCTTGTTATACTCGACCTAATAACCAATAATATTTTTAAAGTAAAATTGAAATCTTAAACCTCCATAAAGTATTCAAGTTAAAATTAATGTTTAAACTAGATTTTAAAAATTATCAAAAACATTGACGCAATATTATTTTAACAGCTTCTTTGAATAATATTTTGGTATAAAAGAGTAGTACATGATTATAGTAATGGAATAAAATGATATCAAAAGTTAATAAATTAAGTTATAATTACAAACTAAGTAAATACCTTTTTATATTTTCTATTATAAAAGGCATAGAAAGTCTCTATACAGGTTTTCTTGTTGTGTGTTTGTCAACTAATTTGCTTTTTTTTGCTTTAAAGATTTGGACGCGTTTTATGTATTAATTTTTCTTAAAATTCTCACAATTGATTAATGAAATTACGAGTACAACATCGCGAACGACGCCACGAGATTTGCCTAGATTTACGAGTATATTCATATAGAGTTGAACACTATCTAAACGGGACGCTATGTTAAATTGGTCATGTCAATAAAATGGAATACCAATGTCCGCTTACCAAGTCAGCTGCAGGAAAATATTTTCACTTGCAAAAGTATTACGTCATGTATGCGAAGAAAAATATACAGGGTGTATGAATTTTATATAAGTACAATGTACATTCTTGGTTTTGTTTCATGTAGGTGAAATGTGGTAGCCGTTGCTTCTGATATTTGAAATATACTAAATACAGAACAAAAAATATATAAAAGAGATAGCTGTACAGTACAAGTACTATTTAATGAAATTCTTACGAAGTCGAATTTGTAAATTAAATATTTTTTCGTAAATATTATTAAAATACTCATTAATATAATATATAACATACTCACGAAGCCTTTTGAATCATTAATTATTAGAATTGTAGAATAAGAATTTGTCTGTCAGTTTGTGACCATATCATGAGAAAACCACTGGACAAATTTTGATAAAAGATATTATGATAGTTATTTGCGTCAACGTATAGGATATTTCTTACCGTAGAAAAATATCACTTCACAGGAACATGGACGTTAAGGAAGCAGGCAGGCTACCAAAAACAGAAATACTTAACCTTATTTAAGCTACCTAATAATACAAGACCCGATTACACAATATCTTATACCTTTAAACGAGCAATTCTTGTATATATATATATATTGCAAGGGGTTTCGGGGGCGATAAATCTAAAAAAAACCGAGCGAAGCTCGGTCGCCTGATATTTACTGTAAAACACTAACTTACAACTAAAATGTCGGCTCCTCACAGAATGCTGTCAAAGTGTTCTCCAAACCAAAGTTACACTTCTTGAATAAAGCGAGAGCTACGAGATAATCTATAAACTTACCAGTTTTCAATCTTCCAAACACACACAAAATAATACACATCGACTTTAAAGAGCACATATAATATTTATCTAGTGTGTTAAATCTACTGCCACATAATGTACTTTTAAGCTAAATTAATTAGGTTATATTGCAGAAAAATGAATTTTTAACTTTTTAAATTTTAGCTAGAAACTTCAGCTACTAGCAGTTTGTCCCTGAGTATACTGTTTGAGACAAAAAGTTTAAAGAAAGAAAAGAACAGAGAGAGAATTAAATAGTACCGTCTGTGGAATCTTCTCAAAATTATATTACTTATTATGTTTGTGCATAGAAAAAGACCATCAATATTCTGAGATACAACAATACATTATACATCACTAAGCTTCAGACAAAGCTGAAATTGCTCGACCTACATTGCTTTAAAACATATAATATATAGGACTACCCATTAAAGTAATATCTAGCATGTTCTAAAACCGGAAAATTGTAGCATTAATTCCCTTAATTTTAGCGGAATGTTGTGGTCACGTTGACATATTGTATGTCGCCATTTTGTGGCTGTACACCGGACATTATTCGAAAATGTACAAACTTTCGACTTCCTGTAGATTGTTTCCAAGACAAAAGATTGAATATTAAATAATTAAATAAATTTTGTGATGGATCCAGATATTTATTCATAATATATCTTTTGAGTTTAAACAAGTGAAACAAAAATGAGATTTTGTAAGACATGTTGTCCTACGAATTAATTACTATTAATAGCAAAAAATTATTTTGTGTTTTAAGAGTTAAATCAACAAAACATTTGCCGAACAGAGAAAACTATCGATAATCTTACTACTCCAAAAACTTTGGGGACTTGACATACATTACATATCGCTAGTCTACTTTCCTCCGGCAAGTAGCGGCGAAGTTTAGAACATATCAGGTTTAGTGCAAGCTGAGGCAGACTGTTAGGAATTCTGCAGGAATTTGAACACTCTAAAGGACAGGGTGATCCTTTTATACTTAGCAGCCACTTGCCATTTACAAACTATGTAAGTCAAAGATTTAGTTTAGAGTGTTGCTTTAGGTTTCATTACTTTAAAGTTGGACACTCTATTGTGAAGAGGATATGAATGTTACTGTTAACTTGACTAGAAAAAAGCAAAATTAAATAAATTTTAATATTATAAATATGAAAATAATTGTCAGTTTGTTGAATTTTCAGCATTAATCATAGAACACATTTTAATGTGGCAAATTTATATCATGGGGATGGATATTAGGAATCTTTTTCCTATCGAGGCTTAAGAGCAAGTGAAGTCGCGAATGAAAACTATATTGCAAAATTTTAAAGGTAAGATTGATGATTACCGTGTACTGACGATGAAGTAGTAGTTGGCCTTATTAAAGCTTGTACAATAAAGTTGTTGAAATGCATGAAGAGATCTCTTTGTCATAATGAGTACTGGACTACAGTTTTGACCGTATTTTCTATCAAGCATATTATTTCGGTAAAAAGTCTTTCGAAGAAGAATGTATATTGATAGTTACAGAATGATATCTTAAATGTTAAGTACTCGTATTTTAAATAACAATTCAGATATAATTCTCTCTAAAAGTCTTATCTATGCATCTGTACAGAGGGCCTAGACAATGTAACAATCGATTAGCGAAAGCGATAGTAGAAAAGTCCAAAATGTATGGGTGTGACGTATGACTTAGATATGTCACGTGATCTGTTGTCAACGAATAGATGATGGTAGAAAATGTACATTCATTTCAATTATTAGTGATTTAAAGTTCAAGATGCATACGCTGCGTTTAAGCGATGACGATTGTAGAAATCGAATCGCTTTATAACGAATGCCGGTTGTCTATAGGCCCTGATAAATAAAGTTAAAGTGTCTTTTTTTAATATCAAATTAACAGCTTTTCACTAAATACATATGAAAGTATATATGGTACTAACATCAAAAAAACAATTTTTAAAATTTTTGTCTGTCTGTCTGTTTGTTCTGGCTAATCTCCGAAAAGGTTGGGCTGATTTTGATGGGGCTTTCATTCGCAGATAGCTAATGTCATAAGGTATATATAAGTAATGTATAGGTAAGGGCTTAGGCTACTTTTATTTTAGAAATTTTATTTATTTTAACTAGCGGAACCCGAACAAAGCGAGGGTAAGTCGCTAGTTTTATATATATTTTATGGTTCATGCCGTTTCTACAGTGCAGTATCCAGTACCGTTCACATGAAGTTTAAACGAGTGTAATCAGTAGTGATATTTCAGTCTCTACATCGAGTACAGTGTTATTTTTCAACTCGAATTTATTTATCGTGTTTTAAGAAAGTTAAATTATTTAATGTTAAACTTACGCTATAAACTCTCTGATGTTTAATGCGTATATATAATGTATTGATACAAAAACCATCTCATTAACTATAGTTTTAATCATTAATTATTATCATTGTTTTATTCATTTTACACAAGCATTTTCCGTTCTGCAAATGTTCTTCAATTATATAATGAAGCTTAGATATTACTTAGATTTGCAAGCTACTCGTATGTTACTGTAAGTTTTAAAATTCGTTCGGTACTTTTTGTGTTAAAAAGTAACAAGCATTCATACATCATTGTACATATCGACTTTATAATTTTAGAACAGGTACGATTTAACTTATCTCGTGTAAAAAAATAAGTTTATTTTTTTCACTACACAATATAAAGAAAGACGGAAAAGGTCCAAAAACTTGGGTCTCGATTCACACTCAATTGAAATGGATTCTAATTATTCACAAAAGGAAACCCTAAGGTTATCGAAGGCTTTGGTTCGATATACGAGCACATATATTCAATGAGCTGAAGTAGCAAGCATAAAGATAAAATTAAGAAGTATATTATTTATGTTTTAAGTATATAAAATTACAATTTTGACGACACGTTTGGCTCGGTTGGTAGTGCCCCTACTTTCTGCGCCAGCGGTCGCAGGTTCGAGTCCCGCTGGGGGCATTCATTTGTTGAACACGAATGTTTGTACTCCAGTCATGGGTGTTTATATTTATAATATGTATGTATTTAAAATTTATATATTATGTAGTATATCAACTACCTGGTATCCGTAACACAAGCACGTAACGGTTCTTACCACGGAACTAGATGGCGCTGTTGTAATAATGTCCCAACACATTTATTTATTTACTTATTTATTTAATTATACTGCAGAAAAAGTATTAGCTAGATAACAAGCTATGATCATACGAAATTTCTTCAAAATCTGTCTAGTGGATTTCTCGTGATGCG
The DNA here is from genome assembly GCA_951802675.2 of Boloria euphrosyne. Classification (NCBI taxonomy): domain Eukaryota; kingdom Metazoa; phylum Arthropoda; class Insecta; order Lepidoptera; family Nymphalidae; genus Boloria; species Boloria euphrosyne. The sequence continues at coordinate 11,405,079 of OX637888.1, forward strand.
GTCAATTAGATACAAAAACTAAAAAGCTTACATTCGACTTCAGTATCGATAATAACATTACTCCGGAAGATACATATATTAATGCTATCTGAATTTATAACAGATACTAGTGTTCGTTCACTGGCTTGCTTGTATCTTGCGATGATAAAATAACCCTTGGACTTGAATCATTTATCCGCCAGTGAAAGCGTTATTAAAATTAACTAAGCATTATGCAATTAACGCAACTAAGAACATGCACAAGGATATATAATTTTAAAAGGTTATTTGAGTATTGTTATAATCTAGGTAATTTTATGGTCTAAATTTACCCTTTTTTAAATTTCCACAGGTGGGCGTGGGCCTTCGCTTAATGTGATTTGCAAATCTTTCGAAAACCTGCTAGACTCTCTCAGACATGCAGGTTCAGGTTATCTTGAAAATTACTTGGACATATGAATTTGAACCCACTAATTTGGTTACCCAAATGAACGTATTACCATTGAGTGATAGCTGCCTTGTACTCAAGATCAATTACAATTTATAAATCAAGACAGTTCATTTTAATTTTAATGTTATCATATTTTTAGTCATATAATATCTTTTCTAAGTCCCCACGGGCTAAAACAAGATGAAATTGAAATTACAATTGCCATCGCTAATTTAAAACAAAAAAAATGACATGTCTAAGCACGATGTTACGTGATTATGTGATTCGTATATTATATTTTAGTTACATATCAAAATATTTTTTTACTTTAGTCGAAGACGTGTTTTCATCATGACTAATATTACGCAAGAGACTTAATGATAGCTCTACATTAAGTTAGCGAGTTGCAACTCCTTATCATTTATGAATTCATTACAACAATGTATCCACCAGCCTTTTTTAGCCCACTGATGGACACGAACGAAGCATTTTTCAATTTGTGAAGACATTAATTTTTTATCACCCTTTCACACCATAACAGAAACAGATCTAAATAAAATTTGTCTCGAAGATAGATTATAGACTCAATAATAAACCTTCTATAAACAAAGATCACTAAATTACCTTTTTAAAGTATTGCTTGGCGCCGACTCAAAATTACTTAGGTATACTTACATTAGTTAAAGAACTGGGGGCCTAGACAAAGTAACAATTGATTAGCGAAAGCGATAGTAGAAAAGTCCAAAATGTATGGGTTTGACATATACCTTAGATATGTCACGTGATCTGTTGTCAACGAATAGATGATGCTAGACAATGTACATTCATTTCAATTATTAGTGATTTAAAGTTCAAGATGCATACGCTGCGTTTAAGCGATGACGATTGTAGAAATCGAATCGCTTCATAACGAATGCCGGTTGGCTATAGGCCCTGGGTTCTTAAGGGTTAGTAAAAAAAGGTTTAAGGTAAATGCAGGTATTACCGACCCCCTTAAGGCAATTTTGAAGTCGATATGATTTTTTAAGGTGATCGGATGCGTAAACATTTACTTGTTTTTTTTTAATATGTAGATTTTGATATGTAGTTTTAATTTTTTACCATAAAAATAACAAAATACAATGATATCTTAGAAATTTTATTTATTAATGTGAGCAAATCAAATGCTTCCATTACCGACCCCTTATAACGGCTATGATGCTATTAACGATTTTTATGAAGGTAATACCGACTATAAGGAAATAAAACAATTTTGTACTTATAAACTTTTACTTTCTATTTACTATATTATAAGCTTAACTTTTTTCAATCATAAAATGTAACAGATTAATTAACCTAACAAAAACAAGGTAATTAACTTAACTTAAAAATAAATTTATAATTTATCAAAAATTATGGACAACTTCTCTCCAGCAGCCTTTGACTGGTCTGAAACTGGTCTGGTCTAAAAACTGCTACATTAAGTGGCTGTAATATATGTGTAGAATTGGGCTGTAAAGCAACTGGAACAACTCCTTTTTCTGTGCAAAGTTTTGATAATGGAAGAGATATATGAGATGTATGTACATCCAAAAACAGGACTACTGGAAGTGGTATCTTGTTACTCACAAGCCATGGGTTACTGCAGTTGGTAACATATTCATAACATGTTCATCCAATCTGATTCCATGTTCCCAAGATCCTATCCACGCGGCAAAGTAGACACAAGATTTTACGGTAAGCTTTTGTACTGATAAAGAATCATTGGAGTTGCAATACTTCCATCAGCAGAAACGCTAACACGAACAATTAAGCATTCTTTTGCTAAGTATAAAAAAATGGAAAAAAATATATAATCCGTAGTAACATAGGCTTAGTGGAACAGGGTTAGAGTCGAAAATAGCTTCTCGTTGTAACTATAACCGACTCATATGGGTCGGTAATTAGTACTTTATGACCAACTAGAATATGTTTTACCGACTCCTAAAAAATAAATAAAACTTAGTTGATCAACTCTAATTCCTAATTCTGATGAAAAATAACTGATTGAGAGCACAAATAGGATTTGTAAACGTGCTCATAAGTTATTTTATTATGAATACATAGATTAGCTGTGATATAGTACAAATCCTTAGAAAGTAACTAAACTGTGATAAAGAAATCACAAAAATAGAAGTAAGCCAGTTACAAAATTGTATGTCGTTAATAGATTTTCACACGGGTAGATCACTTTAGATCTGTTTTGAATATGAAAATGAATTATTTTACTGACCAAATCAAACATAAATATGAAACGGTAAACAATGTGCATTGGCTATTAACGACCCAAGGGTCGGTAATTGCTGCTAAGAATTAAATCCACGAAGCTATTTCCGCTCTAATTTAATTTTAAGTTTTACCTTAAAATATTATTAAAATCTTATAAAATGTGTTGCTACATCCGTAATATACACCATAATTAATATATTTGACTATACTGAATAAATGTAGATATTATGTACGAGCAGAAAATGTCTTAACCAGAAATATAACTTACTTACCAGAGGGAGTAAGGTCCAGTATGAAATTACCTGCGCACTCACTGTTGTCAGAAAAACTAATGTATTTTGTGCCTTTCCCGAGCTATCACGCACGCAAACATAGCTTCAAATTGAACACAATATACAAACACGCATATTTTCTTCAAAATTTATAAGTTTAACTATTTTATAGATGAAATAAATGCGAAATAGTTAAATGGGTCGGTAAAACCTGCAGATTTTCGATAGGTCGTTGATAGCTGCGTTTACCTTAGTATGTTTTGCTTCAGTTTTCTCAGCGGCTTAATTTTTTTGTTAAAATGTTCTTATTTTATAATTTTTTGTGGCTATAATCTACTGACTACTACATGTTAAATTTTTGATTACTTTTAAAATAGCTACCTGAACAAAAAGTCACCCCTATTTTCCCACCCTTAGGGTAGGTTTTTTTCCGAATTTACACGGGACCAATTTCGAGGTATACCCAACCCAATTCAATTTATATCCAAAAAAGAATTATCAAAATCGGACAACTCTGTAAAAAGTTATGCGTATACATAAAAAAAAATACGCGTCAACTTGTATTCCTCCGTTCTTTCGTCAGTTAAAAAGCACATTCAGGAAAAGTTTATTGTTTCCATGGTGTTGATATGTTTTTGTTTCCCACAAGGGGCGTACCGGAAGTAAAGCTAAGCGAGTCGCTAGTATTTTAAATAAATTAACATAGCGTAACAATTTAAGTTCAATTAATATTTTATGACATAAAATACCCACGCATAACAACAAATCCTTGTATGAAATTCTATCCTCCGTACTCGGCCCTTTGGGAAATCTTATAGATAAATTATTCTACCTCCTCACAGATTCCGTGTCAAATAGAATACTAAATTATCTAAGTCTTTAGATGCGAATACGAAAAAATGACGGTATCTGATTTTTTGTGTTAAGAAAAAGCTTTAGTATAAAATGTTTAATTTAATAATACTCGTATATTAAAAATGCTGCCTCGGTGCTTTAGTGGTTAGCATGTACGGCCGCATACCGGGAGGTCCTGGGTTCGAGTTGAGCTCAGGCCGGGCCAAGTTTAGTTATTGAGTGTTTCTGTTTCGTAAGCCCGGAGTGTGGAAGTTGGCGGTGTTTCACCCCCGTCCCTCGGAGAGCACGTAAAGCGTCGGTCCTGCGCCTTAACTCTTATTCCACCGAAATATGAGAGAGATAAGAAATAGAGAGTGCACTTGTGACTGCGCGTGCACTCGTGCACTTCTAATATCTCCCGCGCAGATGGCTAGTCTCAATGCGATTGACCGCCGTGGCCGGATTCGGTCAGGACTACCTACATCATATTAAAATGTTTAAATTCTGAGTTAAACCTGTAAATTTAATTTTTTTTTTAAATCTTAAATTCAAATAACAAATTTTGATGAAATTTGGTATGATGATTGCTGGTATCCAGGTGAACATACGATACCTTTTACTGCAGAAAGTATGTCATCCGGCATCCCTCACATTCAAGCGGAAGTTGGAAGTTGAGGGTGAGTGAACTATATACCTTACATACAAGTAATATAATTATTATTGTTTTATGAAAATATTTTTCTGAATATTAATACTTTTTAAAACTGTAAATATTTCAGATATTGTAAATCTATTACAATTACATAAAGGGTTTACACTATTTATTTTGCTATAACTTGCTCACTTCTGCACCGTTTACTAAATCGCCTTTCAATTTGTCCCAAGCTTTTCAGTACAGCGTGCATTCTAGATATTTGCTAACAAACTAAGCTAGTCCGCTCAAATTCTATACAAGCCGATCTTTTTTCTGACTTTGGAAATAAAAATGTATTCGAAACCCATATGTTGAATTACGATAACTTTAAAAACAATATTTATTTAAAGGTGTCATTTCATAAAGTAAAACGTCGAAGCAAAAAGGCAAGGGTATGAATATGAATAATGCTTCCACCGGGACTCGAACCCGGGATCGCTTTCATAGCACTATATAAACCGAGTTTGGTCAGTTTCATCAAATTGTCAAATTATTATACTAATATTATGCAAAGCTGTTCGTTAAATATATTTATCATATCAATTATCAAAGTCAAACAAAAACGTAGACTCGGCTTTCTCCTACTGGAATTCCAATTCATGGAATTATAAAAGAAGTCCTTAACCTGTCAACTTCCTGTCGAATTAACTTTTTTATAACCTCATTAATGAATTTTAACCCTGAAAGCCATAAATAAAATATTAAAGGAGAAAATTTAAATTGAATCATCTTCTGAATAAAAAAAGAATGTGCACTTTGATGTTTTACCCAAGCTTTTCGTTATTTGAAGCAAAATAGAATTGTTTGAGCTAAGAAATGAAATATTATAAAACCAGTCTGGTTAATGTTTCAGAGACTCGATGTCACAATACCTTTGTACTCTAAAACTGATAATAACATGAAGGTATCTACATTGGATACTCAATCCTGTACATTAATAAAAAAATGAATAATATATTTTATTATAAGGGCGCCTAATTCGCTTAGACTAGATGTCTTGCATATTATGTTTTAGTAAATTACATTTCTGTTATTTTACAGTTTCTTTTTAGGGTTCCACAGCTAACGTCCAATGATCCATTTTGAAGCTAAATACTATTAAAATTGTAAGTAAATACCATTTATCTGTCCTACCTAGAATCAAGGGCGCTTTTTACTTCATCACTTAGCTCGTAGAATTCTTTATTTTTATTTGATTCCCTGACATATAAAACAATATAAAAATAATGTAAAAGTCGCAGTCAGTGGATTAGTATTATGGTACGTAAATATTATGGAACTTAGAATGCGTGAATCCGACTCGTACTTGACAATTTTTGTAATGATATACTCTACGATGATCAAACAAAATATTGTAATATCCCTAAATCATCCTTTGCATGAGTGAACGCGATTTCGCGGATTTATTTATTAAAATCGAAATAAACCCGCAAAAAAATCGAAAAGATAATTTTGTAACCTTTCACTTAAGCTTTCGAAAATATCCGTACACTGTATCTAAAAAATCCTATCCTACTATTAGTTATTGAATGTGCCGGTTTGTATGCGATAAAGCCGCGGAAGAACTGACAATACGAGGAGAAACTCCAACGGGATTATTGGAAGCGCATCGGACGTGACAGTAACATAGAAACAAACTGACATCCAGCTACACGCCGAACATGTGGATAGTGTCCCTTTTATAATTTACTACTACTACTAGTAGAATATCTATTTCAAATTAATTTAAAAACTATTTATCTATACTCCCATATCTATACTTAATATTATAAAGAAGTAAAGTTTGTGTGTTTGTTAAATTGTAAGGGGTAATCTCGGGATCTACTGAACCGATTTTAAAAATTCTTTCACCAATAGAAAGCCACATTATTGCTGAGTGTCATAGGTTATATAAAAAACCGAAAAATAAAAAGGCTTTTACGTGGTAGTCCGTTTTGCAAAGTGAATCGGAGAAAAAACGGTCGAATGAAAGCGTTTCTTACGCGATTATATATGGAAATTACGTCATTTTAAAACTACATATTTCAAATTAATTTAAAAACTATTGTTTATCTAATACATAAAAATCTCGTGACACAGTGTTTATTATCGTACTCTTCCGAAACTGCTTGACCGATTTTTATGAATTCTTTTGTGTATATTTTGTAGGTCTAAGAATAGGTCGTATAGGACCAAATATTTATTTTTCACTTTTTTATGATTGGGCATCAAAAAAGTCGTATAACCCTACATTTTTATCTTTCGGGCGCAGGCGGAGCCGCAGGAATAGCTAGTATTTAATAAAATTATCTTTTTGGATTGCTCTTTCAGATTCATTTCTTGACGTTTCAAATATTTTACAATAATCATGGTCACGGGAGAGACAACCGTCGCACTCAGAATCACTTACCACCGCACTCATAGTATCTTAATGACCCATTGAGTCGAGAATCTCCATACTAAAGAACGACTTAATGGTTCATTAAGTGACTATGAGTGCGGCGGTAAGGTTTTAAATGTCTTAAATGTCGTTTTGTAGTTATAGATAGTGCTGATATAAAGTTGAAATAATTTTTAAGGCTTAAAAATCCTTTTAACCAAAATATGTATAAATAGTCGGTGTTATAAATCTATCATATAATTTTGGAGATTATTGCTTAGGAAAATAATAAATAAATTGCGCTCAATTTATATTGCAATTGGAGTTATATTATAATTAATTGTGAGTGAATGGTATAATAAGTGGGTATAATCAAGACTGAAGTGCCAAGAGTAGCTTTCGAGTCGAGTGGTGTGTTATCAAGTGAACCATGCTTGAACGTAGCATGTTATTAGTTGGATATTAACCTATTATTAATTACAATAAATTTAAAATATCCTTTATATATTTAAGATTTATTTACCAAAAATTAAAAAATACTATTGAAATAGTGGTGTAGTGGCTATAACGGTTAGCACGTAGTTGCACATCTAGAGGTCTTGGGTTCGAGTCTAAGGTCAGACCAATTTTTGTATTAAGTTATTTCAAAAAAGCTAAAGAAACAGTCCTGAATTAGAAAGTCGGCAGTCTTTCTTTCCCGTGATTTAGAGAGTTCGTAAAGTCATTGTTCTGCACCTGATCTCTCCAATCCTTTCGAGGTATCCTTTCAATGGAGTTTTAGAGTGAATGAAATAGAGAGGGCACAATATATAAACATAAACATATGCATAACTTTGCTAATAACCTCAGTTCAAAAATATTTACAAATAGTTAAAGCTTTTGCAAAAATATGAGGAACTTATAAAAAAATACAAAATATAGTTTTAAAAAGAGGCTTTATTTTAATAAATATTTTATATAGTACAACAAACAAAACAAATATTAGTATAAATGCGAGTGTGCTTACATTTTATCTGCCTACACAGCAATGGGATAACGAATCGACTTTTAACATATGGAAGACGAGTGACAGAGAGAGAGAGTACTTTTTTCCAATTTCCGATACATTTGACAATTTACACACTATTGTTACAAAAAATAATTTAATTTAATTGCTGTAGAATTAAACTAAACTAAAATGCCTAAATGTACGAAAAGTAAGATAGATTATTCATAATAATTAACATAATTGAGAACTTTTCTCAATTAAAACTAATTTAAATCAAGGCTGCAATTTACAGGAATTATTACATATTGGCTTCCATTAATATGTTTATTAAGTATTAAAGTGAATATGAAAAACTTGATAAACAACTTACAGAATTAAAAACTCGGCTCCACCCTGTAACTCAAACTAAAGTGAAAGAACCAAATTTAACTATAATAAAGATACGATAAAGCTAATTTTGGAGTTCACAAGAGCAGAGCAAGTTTGTTAGCGGGTGCAGTTTCAAACTTCACCCGTTCGCTTAAACGACATCTTTTACGTCGAAATTTGATGAGACATAATAGTGCAGTTGCTTCGGCTACGAAATTATAAACTTGCTTTATCCTGAGGGCAAACATATTTTATATCTAGCGACTTACTTTGGCTTCGCTCGAGCACATTTTATGTATTCAGACGTCAGCTTTCAGCGACTTTTACTACTTGCCGTAGCATATATTGTCGTTGGGGTGTCACAGGTTACGCACTTAACCACGACGTCTCGACAGAAAATCTGCCGAAACAGACCACAAAGGACATGGGGTTGCTCCAAGAGCCCAATCTGCATTACATACATTAGTAGATGAAGCAATCTGCATAGTATACCATCCACAGAAGTTGGCCACCTCCTTGTGGAATTCTTGGCTTCACGCTCGGCTGGATTGCCAGATGCTTATACCCCCCATCACGGCAAGGTGAACGTACATCGGGATAAAAACACTAGTAATATATAATGTTAATTCAAATTCTTGTCTATCTGTGTATTATACTTCATCTAAATGTCTAACCGTTTTAGTGTGAAAGTGTAACAAATAAATACACAAGCAATTCTCGTGGCTCCGCTCGCGCTCTAATAGGTTTTAGTAATAGTTAGTAGTAGTTTGTAAAAGTATGAAAATGTAGGGTTATAAGTATTGGCATCAAAACCAAATCTTAAAAAAAATAAAAGCTAAGAATTTGGCTTGAAAATAAAAAATAAAAAATCTGGAGAGGGCCGCACTTATTAGCTTAGGGTAATAAAAAGCGTACGACCTATTCTCAGACCTACCTCAAAAATTTCATAAAAAACGTTTTTCATAAGTTCGAAAACAAACACTGTGACACGAGATTTTTATATATTAGAGATAGTTGGATAATGTGATGATATAGCTTTATTTATCACAAAAAATAACCATTTTCATTACAACAGCTTATTTTATAAGAAAATTCTATGGTATCAAGACGACTTAGTGAATCTTCACAATGTCTTTATAATAATAAATCTAAAATGAAAAACCTGTAATAAAAGCTGAGGTTATATAATATCTATTTATGTATATATATATGAATGCCTATTTTTCCTCGCTTTCCTTTTTTTGTTACGATTAAATTGTGTTAAAACGTATTTTTCGTTATACATTAAATACGTATTGTTTGTTGTGTGTGTTATTGTCTAGAGAAAATTCTTATGAAAGAAAAAATAATTATAGTTGCGCGGTAAATTAAAAAATTTAAGAAATCTTAATAAAATTAACAACGTTTGATGTATTATCATTTATCAGCAAGCAGTTTTTAATAGAGATGTAACCTCATTGCTAAAGTGAGACGCTAATTAAGATACTTACAAATACAACTACAGCATTTAGATCCACCAGCTCTTCTTCTCATCTTCTTTCACCGTAAGAGAAGACGTAGAAAAGCAGACAGCATGCAAGAGTGTTATTAAGACATTCTCGCTTTATTTTGTTTAAATGGTCGACCTTTCTTCTCATGTTAATTCTTCTAATGATTTTCCACTTCGACGAATTCATGATATCAGGGAGTTTATGGTCCTTATATTTACAAACCGCTACCAACTCATCAATACCTTGTACAATTAGATAGAACTCGAAAAAAGAGTGTATTGAGTAACCTTTCAATCTGCAACAGCATCCAAAAAAGCCAACTCTTATTTACAGAGCCTCCTGAGAAATCCATTATACATTTTCTAAATAATACAACATGAAATGTATTTTTTTTTTACAATTTTTAATTCAGACAATAAATAACACTGCATTAGTTACAAAGCTGTATTCCAAAGTTTTTTCGTGACCTGTAAAACTTGGTAGACCAATTGAAAAGGTGGCTCAGCTAGGTCTAATTATATTGAAAGTTGGTACGACTTTTTCCAGTTTTCCGCGGCTGTTGAATACAAAATAGACGTCAGGAGTTCGCTGTGAACGTTTCTTGGCTTTGCACCTATTAGCCTCATTTAAATTAGTTTTACAGTGTTTTACGAGTAACTTTATACGTACATAAGTTCATACATCTATAAAAACTCACCGTATTGAAATAACGCTGAGAATTCATAAATAACCGGATCTTTAGATCCTGGTTATAGCCAAAGAAGTGAACGGTTTTGTACGGTTTTGGTTAATGCCATTTAATTATTATCTATCTTGAATAAGTGATATTGCAGGCTTGAAGCGCATGTAAAGCCTTCAAGTCGTCTATCTAATCTTCTATAGTGCCATTGTACACAAAAATATACTCTTGTAAAAAGGGTTACTCCTAGGGGAATGTTAAAATATGTAATAAGCCCTTTTCAGCTGCTGGGCACGAATCCCCCTTAAACGGGGGGATGGGACGGACCATAGACCACGATTGGCAAGTGCGTGTTAGTGGATTTCACATGTCTTTCGTTTGTTACCTTCTCTCAGTGATGCAGGTTGCGTCGCAATATTTCTTTCACCGTTGTTGTATAAAAAATTAGGAAATGATTCGAACATGAAAATATCAGAGATTCCAGACCCGATGTTTGAACCTGCATTCGTTTCCCAAACTATTGTTACCACTACCTTTGCGATAATATATCTTATAGGTACTTATTTTTTATAAATTTTTAGTATTTAAGACTTAAACTTTAAACTCCAAACATTAATTAAATAAACAAGCGCTGCCAAAGCATCCGTATCAACCTTTTCGTAGCAGCCAAAATTTAATAAATATATTTACGAATTAAAATAACGTGCGTTTAATTATTTCATACTAGCGAATCCAGACAATCGTAGCTTTCAGAAGTCATTAGTCCAAACGCAAATATAAAGATTACGCGATCGTTGCCGGCAATTAACTCGCTGTCACTCGTGCCGAAAATTACAAAATGAACGTAAGAGAAAGCTTGGCGTTAATAAGGGAGAACAATCTTTCTGCCTGTATAAATAGTAATTTAAGCTGGGTAAAGTATGGATATTGTTTGGTTGAACTAGACTTCTAGATATATCAGATATTTTATATTATATAGTTAGTAGTGACCCTACTTTCTGCGCCAGCGGTCGCGGGTTTGAGTCCCGCTTGCAGCATGCATTTGTTGAACACGAATGTTTGTACTCCAGTCATGGGTATTAATATTTATAATATGTATGTACTGTGTAGTATATCAACTATCTAGTATCCGTAACACGAGCACGTAACGTAGCTTACCACGGAACTAGATGGCGCTGTTGTAATAATGTCCCAACATATTTATTTATTTAGTTGACCCGCTACTTGACTTTTTCACACCTATGTGTTGACTTGGCTTTGCTTATCTGTGGCCGCATCACAAAAAATCCACTGGTCAGATTTTGTTTAAATTTAATATAATGATAGCTGGTTTGAATCGCTGTTGAAAAAAAAACGGGGAAAATTACCTATTTCTCAGAAATCAAACAAAAAACTTTAAATTGTTTTTGGCTTTTAAGTATTATAAGTATTTATCATGCAACTTTCTTATGCATTCACTAAAAAAACTGTTATTTCGACATTAGAAACCGACACTTTTCATTCATACGTATATATAACACTATAGATAACCGTTTTCGTAAACAGTAAAGGTGAACTCGCTGTAACAATACAAATAAACCATTCTAATGCTAACTTAAATAACTTATAGCAGTACACTTATTCCGACCATTACACAATATACATCATTTTCCGACCCATAGTAGTATCTTTACAAAATATCACGTAGGTCTATTACGTTGTTGCTGCGTGAAATAAGAACAACCCAACAAATTCGTGTTCACCTTCTTCTTCATTTTTACAAGATTTTATTTTTTATTGAAGAAACGTTTGGCTCTACTTTCTGCGCCAGCGGTCGCGGTTTCGAGTCCCGCTAGAGGCATTCATTTATTGAGCACGAATGTTTGTACTCCAGTCATAGGTGTTATATTTATAATATGTAGGTATATATTTAAAAAATTATGTGTGTCGTATATAAACTATCTGGTATCCGTAACACAAGCCTCGTAGCTTACCACGGAATTAGATGGCGCTGTTGTAATAATGTCGCAACATATTTATTTATTTAACTTCACCGGTTTATACTTATTATTATACGCAAGCCTTTAAATTATAAACTAGGTACTTCCCCTCAACTTACTTTTTGTAGTCTAAACTAGCTTTAAACACTAAAGGTAGTTTAGGTACTAGGTACGTTTTTTTAGCGGAGCCCTCATTCTTTAATTGAAAATGAAAGTAAGTTACTCCTTATAACATAAGCTATCAGTGAAAGTGCCATCAAAATCGATAAACAAAAAGACACGAAATATTTTCAAACACAGAAAACAAACTTACAAACAGACACTTCAATTTTATTTATAAATACAGTCGCAAATATTTCGTAAAAATAGAAGTAAAAACAAAATATGTAGGTACATCAAAATCTACGATATAATATGAACGAAGTAGTTTTAATCACCAAGTATGAAGCGCAGGTGTTCACACATCTGTCAAACTTGTAAGACATTAGTGCCTACGTAATAAACCTGCTGTAGCGCACCTGAGGGTGGTTTGATCTATATTAATATGTGTACTAGGATGTCTGGAATAAGTAACTAATAGTGAAAATATAATTATAATATTAGTAGTAACCGAGTGAAGCGGGTTCAAATCCGGGTCTCGCATTTTCATGTGCGAATCATTTTCTATCATGATTACCACTTGTCTTTCTGTGAATGAAAACATCGCGAGGAAACCTGCATGTCTGAGAAAATTTAGCAAGTTTTCGTAAAACATGTGAAGTCCACCAGGACGCACTAGGCCAGCGCGGTGGACTATGGTCTCTTCCTCCTCGTACTGAGGGAGGCCCGTGCCCAGCAATGGGAAGTTAAAAAGGGCTGAAGATGATAGTGATGATTATCTAATACACTAATATTTAAAAAAATGAAATTTTATATGTATAATGAGAATTTCCCCTGTGATCTTTTAAAATTTTGGGCCAAATTTTTAAAACTATTTTACTAATTATAAGCAATATTACCGCTTTATCACTTGTATATGCAATTTTTTATCCTATAAACGATAATCGTAACGAGTGTAATTAAAAGCGAAGATAACTTGCTGGGCATGTTTGTGAACGCTGAATATTTAAAATAGCTAGAAAGAAACAAATTAAATATTAAAATTGCAGGCAAATAATAACGGAATTCATTAAATTAAACGTAATTAAGAGGCTACCTATCGACTACATTATCTCAAATGCCACCTCTCCTAATGTACTTTTTGCTAAGTGCTGTCTCTTTCTTAGCTCCTTGAGATGTTACCTGAATTAATTACACTGTTAATTAATTTTTTGTCGCCTGCAAAATCTGTAAAAATACGTCGCTTATACATCCTTGTTTTCGGATTACTATTATAATATATTTACTACCTAGGTGGTATGGTGGCTAGCATGTACGGCAGCACATCCGAAGGCCCTGGGTTCGAGTTTTGGGTCAGGTCAAGTTTAATTATTTTCTTTCTTTTTAGTGAGCCCCGGAGTTGGAAAATTGGTGGTGTTCCACCAAAATCCATATTGTAAAGGCGTCGGTTCTGCGCCTTAACTTTCACTGGTCGTGTCGGCTAGACTCCCCTCCAGAGTATGAGAATTACAGGTATAAACAGTACAACATATTTATATAGTGCACCCGTGTCTGCTACAATATTCATGCGTAGATGGCCAGAATCGGTCGGGAAGAAATTATTATTATCATAAATGTGATAGTTGTATACTTACGTGTGTTTTTATTCTTTCCTTCGTCCAAACTGAAACCGCTGGACCGATTTGAATGAAAAGTATGCAGTTAAATAACCTACAGTAAGACGTTTGGCTCAGTTGGTAGTGACCCTACTTTCTGAGCCAGCGGTCGCGGGTTCGAGTCCCGCTGGGGGCATTCATTTGTTGGGCACGAATGTTTGTACTCCAGTCATGTTTATATTTATAATGTGTATGTATTTAAAATGTATATGTGTAGTATATCAACTATCTGGTATCCGTAACGCAAGCTTTGTAGATCACAACGGAACGGAGTACAAAATATCGCAACCGAATGAAATGAATGCAGCTCGCTATTACTTATATATAAGAAATAAATTTAAATAAACATTATTGTTGCCTTTTTACCATTTTAGGCTTTAAATAGTTTAAAATTGTGTATTTAAAGTGTATTGGAGTTAAGTCTGGAACATTTCAATTTAAAATATTCGAAATTACATTTATTTTTCACTCAAGCCCTTTTTCATGCCTCAAGTACTTTCTAGTATTAATAAAAACATTATAATATGCGTTCACACTATGTTCCTTGTCAACGAATAAGTGACATGCATACGTATTAATTGAGAGTTTGGTGTGTTCTTATTGTGAAGCGCCCGCTTGGAAAACCGGGTGAAGCTGGTTCATTTCCCGGGTCTCGCACCTCTGTTATTCTCATGGGATAAACATTCCCAACATTACCACTTGCCTAATGGTGAAGAAAAATCCCATGAGGAAATTTGCATATCTGAAGTAATCTAGTTTTCAAAAGTCAATATGAATTTACATCTAACGCTGATCCATATTTGGTACAGCATAGTGAACATTTAAGGAAGGCACATGCCAAGCAATCGGACGTTCAAAAGGGCTAATGGTTGTAGGTGCCAATTTAAGTTTTTTAATTTAATTATATATACCAAAATGATTTTTTTACAGCAGCTTATCTAACTTAAATTAGCCAATCAAATTAGACAAGAAACGACCTAATGAGAAGTACCAGGAGCATTATATGCTACCCACCAAATCGACCCACGTTCTAGTGTTTATCTTAGCTTCACACCCGGCTGAATACTCACTAATAAGCTCCCCACCACGACAAACTGAACATCTGATAAATCAAGGATGAGGGCTACGACACCAAAAATTATAGACTCGTAATGGATGAAATTTTTTTATTTAACATCAAGCATAAACACATTGATATAAATATTCACGTAATATATTAACAGCTTCATCGGTGTTCTTTTTTGCTTTGTAGCTACAGTTGGCGAGTTTCTCACAAGATTGTTCGTTGTGACGACGAGCGTTGGAAAGACTTAGGTCTAATTCGTATCCTAAAAACACTGCTGCTCTAGATAGCTCCCTAAGACATGTTGTCACATTTGTTCTAAACACATAAGTTTATAATTATAGTAATTATTAAGATTTTTATTTTTTACAAGCCTACTTTTTTTACGTATCTTTTAATTCACCTTTTACTTCATATATTTATAACTATAGCGACCTCCCTTCACTTGTTTGTGGTGTGGGTACTTCGTCCCTTTAGAAAAAAAGTTAGGAACTTTTATATTTTACAGATTTTTAGTACTTAAACTGGCCCTGACTCACCATTATAAAAACAAAAAATAATTGTTTATATCGGTCCAGTCGTCTTTTAGTTTTGGCGAGACTAACAGCAATTTTATTATTTTTATGGGTACCAATAATTAGATCTGCATTTATATGTAAGTATAGTAGCCCAGCGGTAACGCGTCGCTTGTATAACCGAGTGAGTTCAAATCCGGGTCTCGCACCTCTGATATTTTCATGTGCGAATCATTTCATGATTACCACTTGTCTTACGGTGAAGGAAAATATCGTGAGGAAACCTGCATGTCTGAGAAAACCTAGCAAGTTTTCGTAAGACATGTGAAGTCCGTCAACACGCACTGGGCCAACGCGGTGGACTATGGCCTGATCCCCCTCGTACTGAGGGAGGCCCGTGCCCAGCAGTGGGACGTTAAAAAAGGGCTGACGATGACGATGATAGGTTATGTTAATATTCACTATTACTTACTTTTTCGTATATGGACTAGGATCAGGCATCTTCTGAGCAACTTCAAACATTGCGCTTTCCATGTGTCTTCGAGTGATACCCATCAGTTCTTCTGCATATTTACCCATTGTCTCAATCGAGGTTCGGGCTTGTTCCGTGCATTTGTAAATGTGAGCGACATGTCCGCTAGCTATTTTTTTAGCTGATCTCCGTTCTTCATCACACATTGCTATTATATTTTTTTGTCATTAATAGTATTATCTTTATAGATAAACATATTAATAAAATTTAATTTAAATTTAAAATTAAAACTTAATTTAAATAAAAAAAAATTAAAGAGTCTGTTTCTAAAGTAAAAATAACAGGTTTTTACCATAACGAGTATGTATATTCATTAGAGTACTCATAAGAAAAATACAATTGTCAAATTTTGTCAGTCTGTCTGTTGTTGTGGCTAATCTCCAAAATGGCTGAACCGATTTCGATGGAACTTTCACGAACATTGTAAGGAGTGACTTAGGCTAGTTTTATTTTAAAGAAGATTATTATGGTTCCGCTCAAAATAATTATATCCTAAGGACAAACCCGAGCGAAGGTAGGGTGAGTTAAAAAAAAACAATAAAAAGAAGGCCTCTGCCTTCTTTTTAAACTGGCATTAACTAGTTCCAAAACATTTGCTAAATCCTATTTAAGCGATACTAAGAAAAAAATGAAATGAATTTTCTACTGGAAACTCATCAATCACTTTATAAATTATTCACAGCGGAGCGATTACGCTTCAGCATAATTAAGTAGTTTGTTTATCTGGCATAAACATTTTGATAAAAAGGATGGCTTTAAATTGGCGTTTTGCCGATGGTGATGATAATCTTTGAAATAATGTTATTACATATAATAAGTATATGTACGAAAATAAGTTTTTTTTTTTAATTTTTGCTATAAAAATGCAAAAACAGCAAAAAATTGTCTTGTGTTATTAATAAAAACCTTTAAGAAACATTTGAAATGACTTCAAAGCACTTGAAAGTAAATAATTATTGAATGGGAGTTTTAATTTACTTCAGATATCTGATCATATTAATTTGAAGTATGATATTCTACTAGGTACCTTAATATTATGTCATTCTATTTTTAGTGTAGACATAGTAGTGGCAAAGTAAGAAAAAAATTGAATATATTTTTGAATTCAGTCAGTTTGATGCCAACCTTCTTCTAATAAATAAATCTCGTGTCACAGTGTTTGTTATCGAACTCCTCCGAAACGGCTTGACCGATTTTCATGATTTTTTTGGGTATATTCGGTAGATCTGAAAATAGGTCGTAAACTATTTTTAATTCCCCTATATGATAAGAGTGGCCCTCACCATATATTTTATTTTTATATTTTAGACTAAATTTTTATATTTCACTTTTTCATGATTTGGCATCAGAAAATTCTGACAACCCTAAATTTTCATCCCTCGGGCGCGAGCGGAGCCGCGGGAATTGCTAGTTTTTATATAAATAAGGTCGACGATACCAAATAACATGAACAGATTCACAAACACTTGTAAAGTTTCACTAAGATAGAATTTGACAGCAGTAAATACAGAACATGCTATTCACCTGGAACCTTCAAAGAGTCTGCCAGCTGTGTAAGTTCTGTGTAGATTTTCTGTTTCCGATTCAATGCAGCATTCATTTCATCCTTGATTCTATTTAGGATTTTGTTTGTCAATTGCTGGTAAGAATTCTGAATGTTTCTATGGTATGTGTCAAGGAATGGTGCTATTACAGTATCAACGTATCTGTTCACTTCTCTAAAACAGAGTTATTTAAGACATGCTTTAGAAGATACATAGTTTTAAGATTTTTACTTAATAATAATACGTTATACCATAACCCACTTAAGTACTCGTATTATTTGAATGCTTGTCTGTAACTTTAACATTTTTACTATTTTTAATGTTTTTTATGCATGGCTTATTGTTTTTTAACTTTACTTTTTAGTTTTTGTACATTTATTGAGTAGTTGTTTAGTTTTTTATCCAGTTGGTACTTAGCATAAGTTTAAGAACGTTTCTGTTTATACCTTAAGAGTTAGCCTTTAAGTGTGGTGTATAGTCTAGTAAAATATGTTACACATATAATTGTTTATGTATATAAGATAAAACACTGTACATTGGAGATTTTTGTCGCAGTTATTGTATAAAACTAAATAAAACTTTTACTTTTAAATTAGCTAATTTTTAGTCTAGCAAATGTTTTTATATGTTCTTGTGAATTTAGACCAGAAGTGAGCCTTTTTTAAAAAAAAACAAGCATACTAAATCTACCTCAATTTATTGTAAGTATCTGAAAACGCTAAAACACAATTAAACTAACCAAAAATACAACTAAGCTACCAACAATGATATTTTAAAGAAATAAACCAACAGAGTAACGACCTAATAATGCTACCACGACAAGCGTCAAGATACAACTACCCCCCGATGCCGGTTATGCATCGACTTTTATAGTTTTTTCCCCACTCTAACATCCTCTTTCCTATTCATCTTCCACACGGCCTTTCCTGACAGAAGACCGTCCTCGGGCTTCTTCACCTTCTAACCTTGGAGTTCAGATAGAACCTCGACATCGAAAACCTGAGTGACGCCAAGAGCTATAGACATTACACTCTCATCATCTGCTGCCGTATATAACAATAAAATCACCAGACAAAAAAAAACATAAAGTGCATTTCCAAAACTTGCATGTCTATATGAAGGCTTCAATTTGATTCATTCGTGGGCTAAGCTCACCTAGCATAACTTAAGCACAATGGATGTGAAACAAACAGATATCTGTACCAATTACCCGGGGCAGGACCCGTCGGGGGAGTGCACCCTCACGACTCGCCAGAGAACCATGTCATAGCTTTGCGTGTGTAAATCAGTACCTATAAAAGCATGTTTCAACCCAACCTAACCACAAATATACGTTACCTAGCATAACCTAAGCACAATTGATGTGAAACAAACAGATATCTGTACCAATTACCCGGGGCAGGACCCGTCGGGGGAGTGCGCCCTCAAGACTCGCCAGAGAACCATGTCATAGCTTTGCGTGTGTAAATCAGTACCTATAAAAGCATGTTTCAATCCAACCTACCCCCAAATATACGTTTAATGTTTGCTACACAAATATATGCAACGGTCAACGACCAACTCATAGTATGATCACAGCTCCAGGACGACATGTCTGAGTAACCTCCAAGACACTATCCGAGCTCACACACATTAATCTTAAGCTACACAAGGTATGTTCCATATACTAGGATCGCATGTCCGAGCGCACTCCAAGACAGCATCCAATAATATGAAACCGTACCCCACTTGAAGTGCATCTGTCGGCCAGGACAGCATATCCGAGTACAAAGACCTGCGAGACATGCTATCCCCGACCGCAAGATGCATCTTCCCTTGAATGTGTCAACCCCAATGAGAAAACACAAAATAAGCATCTTTTACATACACGGTAAAAATAAAATAAAAATTTACAGTTAACATTTCTATACAAGCCCGGCAAAAGGCGCGGCACCTACTACTCACTACGATCTCGCTGGTTGTTTGACAAAATAAAAATACGATCGATCTAAAAATAACCGTTAATTCAAGTAACCTAATTTACTAATTTAAGACTGACCACCAAAACAAAACTAAACTATACACAGCGACCAACACAAAACACGAATTACCAAAATCAATGAAAATACACCAAAATCACGATACCGTCCGATAAAAACTTTTAAACAAAAACGAACAACAAATATCACACGCTAACGAAAGTAGTGGGCGAACAGGACCTATCCCACTTCTGATCTTGTGAATTTAGACCAGAAGTGAGCCTTTTTTAAAAAAAAACAAGCATACTAAATCTACCTCAATTTATTGTAAGTATCTGAAAACGCTAAAACACAATTAAACTAACCAAAAATACAACTAAGCTACCAACAATGATATTTTAAAGAAATAAACCAACAGAGTAACGACCTAATAATGCTACCACGACAAGCGTCAAGATACAACTACCCCCCGATGCCGGTTATGCATCGACTTTTATAGTTTTTTCCCCACTCTAACATCCTCTTTCCTATTCATCTTCCACAATGTTAATACATAGTTAGTAGTTTGGGTTTTAAAATGAAAACAGGGGCAAAAGGACTTAAATGTATACTTGTTAACTAAATTAACAGTCTGACCGTGAAAATAATTACCAACTTTAACTAGCAGATAGAGGATTCGAAAGCTATATTTCTATTTCATTTTGTTTTTCGTGGATAGAAAGAGATGAAGCAAAGCAAGGGCAAATACTTAGTGCTAATTTATTAGAAAATAAATAAAATTTCTAAATGTACCGATTTACTAATGGTACGCGAGATTTTTCACTGTACCGCCTTTCAGATGAATTGCCCAAAGTTTCCTTAAGCCTACTGAGATGCTGCTCCACTTCGACAGGCTGGAGCTGCCAAGGCGGAATCTCAAAGCAAAGTCCACCATCTTGACGTAAATGATTACTTCTTTCCTAAAAGATAAATATTGCCCACTAAAAAAGATTCAGATTCAGAAAAGATTTTTTTTCTTAAATTGAAATTAACAAATAATATGCATGCAAACGCCTCTTACATTTTCACAACGACTAGATTTGAGTGAAATCCAGCACTGAAAAAGTTATATTTTCTACTCTAAACTATTCAAACTAAATTCTTATGTATTATTTATTGTACTAGTGTACATATTAGTACTAGTAGTAGTATTATATATAGTGTACATATTATATATCTTCCAATATATAAAAATCTCGTGTTTGTTATCGAACTCCACCGAGACGGCTTGACCGATGTTTATAAATTCTTTGTGTATATTCGGTAGGTCTGAAAATAGGTCGTAGGTTCTTTTTCATTCCCCTTGGTGATAAGGGTGGCCTCTCACCATTTTTTTTTAGGCCAAATTTCTATTTTTTATTTTTTTATGATTTGGCATGAATAAATACTTAGGGCGTTATCATACTAGCGGTTTCCGAGCGGTTTCAGGGCGGAACGGGCGCGCAGCGAATACGTCGCGAACACGCCGCGGCTGCGCCTAAAGCCCTTATAAGTTATAAATTTAAAACCTAAATTTTCATCCTTCTACCACCAATCTCTATTTTTAATAGTGATCAGAAAGCGGGTGGAGCCGCGGGGATTGCTAGTGTTATGTATAGTAGATTATTGTGCTTGTACAAAATATATATTAAATATTGGTTATCTGTAATATTATATTGCTCATAGCAATAGTCTAGGTTTTCTATAGGTTTTAACGCCTTTGCATGTTTTTCTATTACATATATTTATTTCTTTTATCTTCTGTCCTCTTCTTTCTTATGTGCAATAATGTATTATCAGATATATCTATCTATTAAATCAAAAAAATGTTTGGTGTATCTGCTGTGTTGAGCAACGACTAGTACTCAAAATGAAGACTACATTAACTAGACAAAATTCAAAGTATAATGCATACAAATTACAAACCCTACAATTAGTAGTTGACTCCACAGCTCTTGTAACTATACCAACAAAAAGAACAACAAATTTCGAGAACATAATTATATTTTGTGCTGCTCAAACCACGATAACAGTTGGCAACTTTATAAAAACACGTGTACGTTGAAAAATATGCTTTGCATTTTTATTGGTTTTATCAAACAATGGTCATAAAAGATTGACTAAATCATATATATTTTTTGGGATCATTATAATCAGGATAAACTACTTCGTTTAAGACTTCACTTGTTGTTTTGATAAATATATAACGAAACAATGTCAAAAAATATTTTATACTACGAACACACCCTCGCTTTGTTCGCATTCGTAAAATATATAAATAGATTTATTTGACGTGAATGATTCCCGTTTTTCCAGAAACTATGTGCTTTTTCAGAATATCTCTGCTGCAAACATCTATATCCGATCAGCTTTTCTGGCGTATTTGCGATCCAAATTTTCGTAATTTTATATTTATTGAATTGACTTTTTTTATCCATAAAGGTCTTTTGAGTCGGAAAGTAATAATAAAATACTAATTATTCTACGTTTAATATATTTCATGTAGCATTCATTCAAGTAGCTTCTATCCATGGAATTCTCTTTACTGGTCACCCCAGGCCCGGACGTCCCGTCAAATCCATGCATTATATTTATTTATTCATATTTTTTTAATCATTACCGTACAAACAAAATATGATTGTTTTCAT
Organism: Boloria euphrosyne; assembly: GCA_951802675.2. Lineage (NCBI taxonomy): Eukaryota > Metazoa > Arthropoda > Insecta > Lepidoptera > Nymphalidae > Boloria > Boloria euphrosyne. The sequence continues at coordinate 11,427,431 of OX637888.1, forward strand.
ATTATATACCTCTCTTGTATGACTGACATTTTAGTAGAAAGCAATTACAAGCTTCAGCGAAACGTATAAGAATTTATTACAATTTCATTTTCTAAAAAATCCCATCAGACATGGGAATGTGGGCTTTGTGATAAACTTCATAAATATTAATATTACAACAAATCTGTATGTATATCGTTCATGGCAAAGGAATGATGAATTTTTAAATGTAATTTAATTTTACGTTGTATGGAGTATATCTTTTTTATGTTAGATTTTCTTCTTGTAATTTATTTGGGATCAATCTTGAGTATAATGTTTTATATGGGTTTTTTGGCTTGCTTTAATATTTTGCTTCAATTTAAATAACACGACCTTTTCGGATTTTTTCAGATTTATTTTGATTTTAGGTGCACGACGGATCACGAGAGCGACTTCTTCTCGTCAAAGTTCATTGTATACTTGTAACAGATAGTATCTAGACACAAATTAAAAAATTTTTCAGAAACCCATTAGCACGCTAAAACCTCACAATATTTGTTGATTTTAATCTAAAATTTAAGAAACTTTGAATAAGTAGACTTTATTATTACAATTAAATATATTATACTAGCGACTCACCTTCGCTTCGCTCGTGTTCCAAAAATTTTAAAAATTGATTTTTTGATGTTAGTGCCATTTATAGTTTCATATACCTTTAGTGAAAAGCTGCTAATTTGAAATTAAAAACCGACACTTCAATTTTATTTATATGTATATAATAATAATATATTTTATTCTTCAGTAATATTGCGAAAAAATAGCCAAGACTTAATGCGTTTCTCTGTAATATAAAAGATTTATTTACATTAGTTACATATCTACTTAATTGAAAAATTACATTAATTATTTATTTACAAAGGTTTACTAACCTGTAATATAAAAGAAACAACATTTAAAGTCTATTTCAGGTTATATGTTCGCAAATAATTATAAAAGAAATTAATAGTTAAGAAATTCTCTCAATTACAATTGACGTTTTTTAAAAAAAATAATATAATTTTTATAATGCTTACCATGGAGATTAGAAACCTCCATGATGCTTACTATGCCAGCTTGACATAATATACTCGTAGTATCAAAATACATAACCTTATTAGAGAAATGTATTTCTTTACATGTATACTAAATGTGCCAAGCTGTGAGACGTTATAAAGTAAAGGATTATTTATTATTTAATTTAATTCAATTATTTAGAATGTAGCTTTCACAATTACTTCGCCGATGTAGAATATACAGTGAACATAACGTATTAACCGGTATTATTTATATTTAACGTCAGCGAAGTCACGGGTTCCGCTAGTTAAAATAAATAAAACTTCTAAAATATAACCTCCCCCTTTATTGAAGTTGGTTAAAAAGCCTGGCCTAAGTTACTCTTTACATCGTTAGCTATCAGCCAGTTAAAATCGGTCCAGCCGTTTCGGAGATTACCCGGAACAAACAGACAGACAGGCAATAATTTTAAAAATATATTTTTTTTGTTGTTAGTATCGTATTAGTTAGCATTTTCATATGCATTTAGCGAAAAGCTATTAATTTGAATTTAAAAACAGACACTTCAATTATATTTATATGTAGATGTAGATATAGATTAGGCTGGCATATTTTCTTTTTGACATTGACAATTTCATTTGGCATCATTTATTATTGTATACGCTTCGTCTATCTCATTCCCTTGTCAGAGATTATGAGAAGCTTAAGATCAAACAGCCCAAATGCTCCTCTAAATTACACGTTCTTTCGTCTTTTATTTTTTCATATTGGCATGATTATTTTCCTAATTAAATAATATTTCTGTATTAAGTACTTTATTTGCTAAGGAAGATGTATAATTTATGCATTGCTTTTTGTTTATATCCTCAATATGACTGGGTATTGAGGACTGAAAATAGCTTACAACCTTTTCTCATACCTTTTTTTTATGGGACAAAGTGGGCAAACGGGCAGGAGGCTCACCTGATGGTAAGTGATCACCTCCGCCCATGGACATCTGCAACACCACAGGTCTTGCAGATGCGTTGCCGGCCTTTCAGGAAAGGGAGGGAGGGAGAATGGAGAAGGACGGAGCGGGCGTCCCGGACTCTCACTTACCGGACGAAACGCGACAGCATAGCTGCCACTTCACGCCCGTCTTCAGTGAGAGAGTGGTACTATACGGGGCGTGCCGGCCCATTCGGCTGCTACCCGAAGGTAACAAGCATGGCACTACCACTTAAAAAACCTACCAAATAAACAAAAAAAATCATAAAAATCGGTCAAGCCATTTCGGACGAGTTCGATAACTAACACTGTGACACGAGATTTTTATATATAAGAAGAAGCTTTATACTACTAGCGATGTTTAACTGAAATTTCTAGCATTATAACTTTTTAAAACACACTTATACTTCAGTCTCATGTTTTTAAAATCTATTCCAAAATGTCAAAGTTGTTCTAATATTTATATCGCATTCGATTAATATACAAATTAAAATTAAGAAACTAGAATTTTTGAATATATACCCTTATAAATGATTGCATTTAGTGTTCAATTATTCTATAATTAATCTAACAAAGATAATAATTAATCTAATATACTGAATTTCTATAAAGAGCTCTCACTAATATATGTTTTACACCTGAGCATAGAACTACCTAACTAAGTACAAGTAGACTTACAATTTTTACACGCTCCGGCGCGACCATCAGCCCTACATTTTCTATCTACCACATATAACGGTGGAACTCTGTGACATTGTGAACAACTAAATATCCAGTAGCTATTTTTACCCGACCTGGAATTCGAACCTAGAACCATACATTTCAGTTCAGAGTCAGTAAAATTATGAATATTAAAATAATATGCCACGAAAATACCCACGATATGAGAATCTACGGTTATTTAATGAAAGAACGGGTTAATATAAATTCAAAGTGCACTGAGAGCATAAACAGGGAGCATCCCAGATGTTTCAGGTTTTCGCGGCACTGCATTTTACGTTTCACTAGATGAGATGAATACAGCGTTGTGCTACTGAATAAAACATGAACAGAAGTATGGAAAATTATAATAAAACTACTCAATGTATGTCTGTTTGATGACCTTCAAGGAATATTGATTCGTAAATATAAAATAAAATATTAAGAGCAATTGGCAGAATTCGTCCAAAGTTATTAAAAGTGTTTATATAGTATTTCCTTTGTTTATACATGCTAGGATAGAATCAGTTCCGAAATGCTGTTTTTGCATTTTATTTTGTACTTGCGACTCATCCTTGCTCTACTCGGGTCTGTACACCCATGACTAGAGTACAAACATTCGTGCTCAACAAATGAATGCCCCCAGCGGGACTCGAACCCGCGACCGCTGGCGCAGAAAGTAGGGTCGCTACCAACTGAGCCAAACGTCGTCAAATTCAAATAATAACTACCTACTAAGACCGTCCAAGTTGAACAGTTGAATTGAAAGTTTAATAATCGTTATCCATCATTATAATTACACTATCTTAAAGTTTTCTACACTGACGTTGAAACTCTTAAAAATGTGTCTGGAACATTTCAGATTTTATCCCGAAATGAAAGATGCTAGACTGCTTTACATATTTGTAGATAAACAGAGTTTCTATGTTTTTATACCATCATAGCATTTCATAAAGTTCTTTGAGTATTTCATCTTTCAATGTTCATATATTCTTTGTAAGAAATGTCTTTGTAAGAATTCACTCAGTGGAATTACAATAGAACGTACTTTAAAAGTTGTTTGTGCAGCTATTATTTGTTATGAAATTCTTGAAGATATTAATTAAATTAAACTTTGCTGATATTATATAAGGTACCTAAGCATTTTTCATAAACATCACCTATATAGATGAAGTTAAAAGCCTTAAAACATATCTAATTACAAAATTTGATCCAAATCGCTACAAACGTATAAAATACACGAAAGAAATTTATATTATATTGTTTTGGTTTCGTTTCTAAAGCGTCCTCTACACGTCTGCAGATGCATCTGCAGACGTCATCTTCGGCATGCGTCGGCCAACATATCGGGGGGTAGTTTGCGCTGTTGTAGGTATTTAACGTCCACAGATGAGTCCGACTTGAATCCCATTATTGTCGGTTTTGTGACACGGATCAAAGGTTTCATAACATAGACTGATCGACCTACAGATCGACGGCTCGAGGCGATCTGCGGATATATCTGTCAGATGTATGTATTTTGTTCAATCGGATAACCAGCTATGATCACACCATTTTCCATAAAAAATCTGTTCAGTGGTGTTCTCGTGATGGTCATAAACAAACAGACAAACAAAAAATCTAAAAGCTATTTTGATTTTTTTAACCAAATTTTAATTTTAATTAATAGATTCGACTAAATTCAAAATTGAATTATTTTTTCTATAGAGTCGAAAGAGTCTAGAATTAAGCAACTCCAAAAGACAGATTATTGACTCTATATACTTTCTTATTTACATTTAAAGCATTTTGAATAAAGTAAATAAATAATCTTTTAATGGTTCGCAGTGGTTTTAACTTTCAATCCGTAGTTAGTCCATTGATAGTATATATTTTAGAATACGGTGTGTTCGTTTGTATCTCATATAGTTTGTTGTTTTCAGACACGATAATTAAAGAAATTTTAAGAACAAAATGACAATATAACAAGCAATAATTATTAAATAGAAATTGTAATGTATTATCCCTTAACTAGTTAATTTAAATGACATATTTTTTATATTAAAAAATGATAAAAGAATTTAATAATTGTAATGATAGATAAGGAAAAAAATTATTATATACAATTTCAGAGAAAAATACATGTAGAAAAATTAAAATAGGAGGAAAAAACCAAAATGTATGTAAAGATGCAGTTTAATAATCAAATTCTGAGAGCCTGATGCCTTGAAAATGTATAACCTAAAAACTTAAGAACTTAAAATTGTACATATTGTTACCTTAATTTAATTTAAATGTTGTAATAAAAAAAAAGTTTCAAAATTAATACAGCTTTAAACATAACTTCAAAATAATATATAATGCATTTGGACTTAAAATCTTACATAATAATAGAATGTTAATGAAGAGATGTCGATTGACTGCTGCATGTAAAGGTAGTAATAATAGTTTGGTTTTATTTGTTTCTTGGATAAATTAAACAATGTTTGTACAGCTTTCTTTACATATTTATAGATGCCTGATGATGGTCCAATAAAGGATTGAAACGTCGCATGAATTTACAATTGGTGGTTTGATTGGCACCTTACGAGTATGTCCACTTTCCTGCGAACCATTAAAAGATACATAAAAAATGGACACAACGTTAAATAATGTAAATAAATAATGTTTTTGAAGACAACATGAACGGTGATGTATAGATAAACTGTCAATGCACTGGGCTATGCATTCCCGACAGTGTCCGGTCTTACGTAGGTTTATTCAGGACACCTGTTACAAGTTCCAGCTTATGCGATCGTGTGACGGGAATGCATTACATTATTTCGTCATATATACCAAATCAATTTCTTTCGTTTAGTAATTTTAGTGTGTAAAACTTTTATATAGGTTAGTTATTATATTTATATGCCTTTTTTAACATCCCACTGTTACGTACTATCGTTTAAAACGAGAGGAATTAGTCCATAGTCCGCCATGCTGGCTAAGTGCGAGTAAAATGTTTTTGAAAACTTGCTAGTTTCTCTCAGACTTGCAGGTTTCCTCACGATGTAATTTACATAAGAAAAGTGTTTATCATGTAAGAAATCATTTACACACGAAAATATCAGAGTTACGAGACCCCGGATTCGAACTCGCATAACTCGGTGAGGTTACCACGACGTATAAAAAGAATGTATTATTAAAATAATTATTTCCATAACAGATTGTAAAGAAAAATAAAGTTTAAACCTATTAATGCATTACAGACGTATTGATTGTTAAAGAATCAAGCAATAAATTGAATAAAGGCAAGAAAAGGCCAGAAAGCAATTTTCCTAGAACGTTATCACATAAATTGGTTTCTTCGTATGGAAAAATCTTGTTGAAGGACTTTTCCAATAAAACAGAAATTATTACTTTATCTCAATCGCGGTTTTTCTTTTGTGTATAAGATTTGTTGACAATTGTATCGGTCTTACACTGTGCGAATAATCTATCTATACATATAATAAAACTGTAGAAAAGTCGTTTTTGTACATCAAAAAAAAATTTGAAAAAAATAGCCAGGGTGTTAAAGGACAACCAATAGAACCCATTTCCAGCATTTTTAGAATTTTTGTCTGTTTGTCTGTTTGTCGGTTTGTCTGTTTATTTATCCGGGCATCACGTAAAATGTACGAAAGCAATGTAGATAACTTTTATACACAACGATTGAACGTAACTTGAAGTAACATTTAGTTTTTGTTTCATTGCAATCGGTTCAGTCTATCAAAAGATATTTGAGTTTAAAGTGAAGAAGTAGAGAAATTCCAGAAGTAAAATTAGGGTTATGTGAATTTGGTCTCACTCATCTACACACCTGAATGTAAATACGCGGGCACAGTTAGGAGGCTGCGAAAATGCACAGGAGTTTTCCAATTTATTGTTACAAATAGGCGATGGCACATACCCCGTACAAGAAGATGGAAAAGTTATTTTGATTGATAATGATTTGAATTGATGGTTCCACAGCTAATGTTGTTTATAAAGAAGCACTAGCATAAATAAAAAAAAATGATTTGTATCGGTATCCTCCAACAGCGCTTCGCACTAAAAAATACATTGTTAAGTTCCGACATCCACGCGAACGAAGTTGCGGGCACAGCTAGTACATGAATAAAACTCTAACTTAGTCGAATCTGTACATTGATTATTTTTTGGAAATTATTATTGGAATAGTAATTATTATCGATACAGAGGCCGAATCTATATTTTTTTTGTCTGTCCATCTGTTTGTCTGTGACCGCATCACGAGAAAACCACTTGACAGATTGTTATGAAATTTGGTATGATGATAGGTTATCCGGGTCAGGATATAGGTTACTTTTTACTGCTGGAAAATATCTCATTTCTGAGATATCTCAATTAACCCTTAAAACTGTCTGTAAAACATCACACGGTATGTGAAATCTAAGAATTTAGTTTCTTTAATACGCGAGTGGAGCCGCGGGAAATGCTAGTATTTATACAAACATTCACGCAAATCGATTTGACTTATATTGGAGTGATTGAGTGAACGTACCTTGTACAAAGCTTTTGATATGTGAATGATATCTATTGCTGTATGCCAAATAAATTCTGTCAATATGTACGAAAAATCTACTCGTGTTGTCGCAATAATGTTTTATTTTGTTGTTTATATTATTGTTGAATAGAGCTGAGAATAATTATGGGATCTTTCCACGAATAATTATTTTAACTGTAAAAACATCGGCTTAGAAGCGTATTTTTTAAATTAAAGATAGGTTCTGGTACTGATATTTCTATTCATTTAAGATAATCGAACTGCCTCGGTGGTGTTGTGACTAGTAGATATGTACGGCTGCATTTCCGGAGGTCCTGGATTCGAGTCCCGGGTCGGTTACTGTTTAGTTACAGAATTTAACCTAATTGAAGATCCAAGCAAAACTAATTAAATATCATCTAAAAATGAGAACTATAAAACTATCTATTACAATACAAATATTTCGATATTCTAAGATACGTGGACAATGTCAGCTTGTCACTTAGTTCATTACGGTTTTAACCCCCCGACACGAAACGAGGGGTGAGTCAATGGAATTTCCTCATTTTCTCAAAGCTAATTCGGATTAATTTAAACCATTTTACCGAAAAAATACTCAATCTTTTAAGTTAAGTTTTCGTTTAAATAAACAGTTCTTTTACAGATTTTATAAAATATGTATGTTTTCAGCCCTTTCTAACGTCCCTATGCGAGGGACGAGCCCTCCTCCAATGCTAGAGGATCAGGCCATAGTCTACCACGCTGCCTAAGTGTGGGTTGGCGGACTACGCATGCCTTTCGAAAACTTGTTAAGTTCTCTCAGACCTGCAGGTTTCCTCACGATTTTTTCCTTCACCGTAAGACAAGTGGTAATCAATCATGTTAGAAATTATTCTTACTTAAATATATCAGAGATTTGAGACCTAGATTTGGTCCCATAACCTAAACGAGTGCATTACCACTGTGCTACTACTGCATTAATTTAGAGACTTTATCGTAAAGATTACTAACTAAATATTATAGTAGGAACTTGACTAAAAGACGAATGGTATGAAACATCTTCATTTGGATATATAAATAGGCAAACACGAAACAGTTTTCCTTTTTCTACTGTTTGTCAAACGATTTTCTTTGTTTTTCTTAAGTACACACTGACGAGCTTTACTTTCATCAATATATTTGGGCAACGTGTGTTTTTATATGGATAAGTAAATTTTATTCATAAACGAGTAAACCAGGCGCGCTTCGCTGGACGTAAGCTAAAATAAATTAAATGGTTTTTATTATTTTCTAATAAAAGAGTATCCTAAGTTACTCTTTATAACATTAGCTATCTGCGAGTGAAAGTCCCGTTAAAATCGGTCCAGTCGTTTCAGAGATTAGCACTAACAAACAGACAGACAAAAATTTAGAAAATTGATTTTTTTGGAGTAAATACCATTTAGTGAAAAGCTGTTAATTTAAAATTAATAACAGACACTGCAATTTTATTTATACGTACCTACTGATGTTTTCCTCTCAATGTATCTTATGAAAAAAAGTTGATTAAAAACTCATGTTAAAATCGCTCAATAAACCTTTAACAGTTTTAGGAAGAAGGACCATATTTCTACGGATGTGAGGCACGAACAGTTAAGGAAGTTCTCAGGAAACGGATGGAAGCATTCGGAATCTGGGATTACATAAATATAAAGGAAAATAAAATAAATTTGCTAAATTCTAGTCCAGCGTACAATATATTTGTGTTATGTTTGTTATTTAGAGAATTATTTTGGTCTGAAGTTCTGTTTATTAAAAAAACTTATAAATAGCTACTACAAAATTGTTTTGACAATATTCAACCAAAAGATAAACGAAATAGGCTAGAAATAAAACAGATAGTATATCGTATTATACGTACATGTATGTATTACGTTATACATATATATTTTAAAGAATAGTCTGCCATATAATGTGCCATGAGTTGATATATTGCATGAGCAGTTAGTATTAAAAAAATCGCGGCAAAAATGAAGCATAGTTTCTTAAAAACGTTAGCAACGAAGCAACGGCTACCCGCCATTCTGCCTATATATCATCCAGACCGCTCGCCGCAAACCCGATAAATCTACAAGATTTCTATTACAGATAACGCCTTGATTCTTTCTGATATTTAATATTACGTTCACACAGCTTTTTTAAAATCCCAGATTATTTTTTATTTTTTCAATTATTTTTCGTTATGAAATATTGACTTAATTAAATTAATTTTTTTTCACAGTGAATTACAATTGACTTTAAATATTAATTTTAATAATATTTTAAATAAATTAAACGGAGTATAATAATTGAAGATATGTTAGATAGACTGAGATAAGTCACCACGACCAGTTGTCGTCCGAGCTTTGAGTAGTTGACACATGTGTAACCCGTTGTTAAAGTTTTTATCTCATTTCAAACACTTTCTTAGTTATACAGCATTATTTTATCTCTCAGTTTGTTAAGTAATTGTGTAGTAAAAAATGTGTGAAAAATTAGTTCAATCAGTGCTCTTTGTGTGAAAATATTAAGCAAAAACTTTTAAAAACTACGAGTTTAAGTGTCGTTGTTGACCTTGCTTAGTGATCCGACCGTGCGAGCGCTAATGAGCTTCATACATAAAAAACGTTCGTAACTTATGCACATTTACAAGAACATTAATACGGCGTACTAATTCGTTGTAGTTGACACATAGTCGGCGGCGCAGTTGCAGAGAACGCGAAAGTACACTGCGGTCTGCGAGTCACTTCTGTCTTGAGTTCAAATCCAAGATCACAGTTGTTTTTATTTTTTATATATATTTTTTTTGTAAGAATAAATATATTAAATACAGAATGTCAAACTATAAATGTGCTGGTTGCCCAAGCTCACTGGATAACACATTTTCATTGCAATGTCGCCGATGCAAAGACAATTATCATGTTGAGTGTACGCGAATAACTCTGCAAGATTTTAATGTAATGAGCTCTGAAATAAAAAGTTCATGGATTTGCGACGTCTGCAGGTGTAAACAACCAAGAGGGGATCATTCTAACACTCCAGTTCGTAGCTCACCAGTGGAAATGGATTATGTAACTCAGCGTGTAAAAAGTCGTTCAACTTGTTCTTGTTTATCGGCTGGTAATGTACGTGACATAATAAGAGAGGAATTACGCAACATTTTCAGTAACGATTTACACCCTAAAATTCAGGAACTAAAAAATACACTTACTTCTTTTGAATCATCTTTGTCATCACTAAGCCAAGATTTAGATAAAGTTAAGTCCGATCAGGCGAATCATTCCGTACACATGCAACAAATCATCAAGGAGAACGAATCATTGCGCGCTACTAACCAGACTATCTTAACTCGTCTCGCACAACTGGAACAGCAGACTCGAGCATCGAATATTGAGATACAATGCGTTCCAGAAAACAGACAAGAAAATTTAGTAAACACTGTACAACAACTAGGTAAAATCATAAATTGCCCGATAGTCCCTGAAAATATACATTTTTGTGCTAGACTAGCGAAGATGAATACTAAAAGCCCTCGGCCAAGATCTATACTTGTAAAGTTCAACAGTCCTAGACTTCGTGACGAATTTTTAGCGGCTACTATTAAATATAACAAAAAAAACAGTACTAATAAGCTTAACGGTAGCCATCTGGGAATCGCAAGTGCCAATCCTATTTATGTTACGGAAAATCTTACCCCTGAAGGAAAAATTCTACACGCTGCAGCTCGCCTTAAGGCGAAAGAGCTCGGTTACCGTTTCGTTTGGGTTCGTGATGGTAAAATTTTTGTTAGAAAGTCTGAAGGATCGAACTATATCCATATAAAAAACCACAATACTATAAATAATTTGTCATAGAGTTGCGCTAAGTTTGATTAATGTTTTTTTTTTTTTACAAAAAGGCACTTTACAGAATTTTTCTATTTATTATCAAAACGTTCGCGGTCTAAGATCAAAAACATTTGATGTATTTAATAATATAATCTGTAATTCATATGATATTGTAATTATGACGGAAACGTGGCTAAATAGGAGTGTCTTCGATTCTGAAATTTTTGATGATCGTTATAATGTTTATAGACGTGATAGGGAGAGTAGTGGGTTTCACGGTTCTAAGAATGGTGGCGGTGTACTTATCGCAGTTTCTAAGCAGTTCAATTCTGGGAGGCTTCTTAACTTCGAGTCCAAATGTGAGGATCTCTGGGTCTGTGTTGAAGTAGAAAACGTCCAAAGAAAGTCTAGCAAACTATACATATGCGCTGTATACATCCCCCCACCCGTCCAAAAACACATTCTTGAGCATTTTATAAACAACTCTAGTCGAGTTTTGGAATCACTTGACGAAAATATAATTGTTGCTGGTGATTTTAACCTAAGCAGCATAACATGGTCTTTAGAGCCACATGGGCATCTTTGTGCAGAGTACTCCAATAGCTACTTACATAATCTTTTAATAGACTTTCTGTCGTGCACTGAATTGAAACAATTTAATAAAATTTTAAATTCTAAAAATAAAACCCTCGATCTCATCTTGTCTAATATTAATACTATTGATATTCGATCATGCCCTGATCCTTTAACATGTGTGGATCCTCTTCATCCCCCTTTGGTTTTTACGATGGACTTTACTGATCAGGAATCATTTGTCCCCATTATCCCTATTATGAAATTTTGTTTTCATAAGGCTGATTATGTTAATATAAGAAAAGCTCTGAGTGAAATTGACTGGAGAGAAATTTTGGGTGAATGTCTTAGTGTTGATGATATGGTTGCAGTGTTTTATAATGAAATTCGTAAATTAATACGGAAGTATGTTCCTAAATCAAAGCCCCGCAGTCATAAATACCCAGTATGGTTTACTTCGTGTCTGATCAAGTGCATTAAAGAAAAATATAAATACAGGATGAGAGTTCGCAAGTATAACAATCCTCGTGATATACTTTCCTTTGACTTACTGAAAAGGAGATGTGAAACGTTATTGGCATGCTCTTACGCTATATATATAGAACGACTGGAACTCTCTTTAAAATCTAACCCAAAATTAATTTGGTCGTTCTTAAAACAAAAGAAAGGCAAAAGCTCATATCCCTCGAGAATTAAATATGATAATAAATTTGTTTCCGATGGTGAGGACATTTGTAACACTTTCGCCAATCATTTTTCGTCAGTATACAATTGCAATAAAAGTAAAACTCAAAATTTTAACAATATTTCTAGTTTTGTAAACCCTTGTAACGTGTATCTTGATCACATATCTTATACACGTGACCAAGTTTATAATGTTTTAAAAAGACTTGATATTAGGAAAGGAGCTGGAGCAGACGGCATTCCATCGATATTTGCTCGTAATTGCGCTAGTGAATTGGCCTTGCCAATTTCACTAATTATCAATAGATCTCTTAGGACTAGTACATTTCCCTCATTATGGAAAGAAGCTCTTGTACTGCCTCTGTTTAAAGCCGGTGACAGAGAAGATGCTAAAAATTATAGGCCTATTTCTATTATTTCTGTCTTTGCTAAAGTGTTTGAGCTACTTATATGTTCTGTTCTTTCATGGCATTTTAAACAATTAGTTTCATCTGAACAGCATGGTTTTATAAAGGCTCGATCTACAGTCACCAACCTTATTTCCTTTGTGGAAGACATTACTGAGGCGCTGGATAATGGTAAATCCGTTGATGCAATATACACAGATTTCAGTAAGGCCTTCGACAAAGTTGATCACTCTATTTTACTTGTGAAACTCCAAAGAATGGGTATTTCAAGCACGTTGCTGGACTGGTTTAAGTCGTATCTCGCAAATCGATCGTCAACTGTCGTAATTAATGGTTACAGTTCTGAGCCGTTTTTCGCAAATACCGGTGTTCCTCAAGGGTCCCATTTGGGGCCTTTATTGTTTAATATTTTCATTAACGACATCAGTAATTGTTTTACGAATTCCAAGTATTATCTGTTCGCTGACGACCTTAAAATTTTTCGACCTGTATCCTCCAATTCCGACACGGTACACTTACAGGAAGACTTACAGAATTTGTCAATATGGTGTCGTAATCATGGCATGATAATGAACGCTGACAAGTGTCATGTTATAAAATTTTCTAGAAAGAAAACGTCTCTTGCAACAACATATTATATTGATGGTCGCGCTTTATCTGAAGTTTCTCACATACGTGATTTGGGAGTTACGCTTGATAATAAGCTCCGCTATAATATTCATATAGATAATATAGTCAACAAGGGTTTTAGAACTCTCGGTTTTCTTTTCCGAAACTGTAAGCAATTTAAGAATGCTCGTACAAAAATAATTATTTACACAGCTTTGGTACGAAGTATCTTGGAATACTGTAGCGTGGTTTGGAATCCTTACTTTAATATTTACTCACAAAGAATCGAAAGAATTCAAAAGAGATTCCTTTTGCATCTATCTTATGATCTCAACCTAACTAAAACTCTTAGAAGCTACGAAGATAAGCTAAATTATTTTAAACTTCAGTCACTCTCGAATCGAAGACAGCTCCTTGACCTTACATTCTTGTTTAAATTGGTGAATGGCTTCATTGATAGTTCCTATTTGCTGGCTAAGTTAAATTTTCATGCCCCAAAGAAGACTAAAAGGCCTTCGTCCTCTCTACCTTTTGTGGAAAGAAGCACGCGCTCATGTCAAGGACGCCATTCTCCGATCAATAGGTTGATGTTTAGTTATAATGGTTTATATAAATTAACACATAAGAATTGTATTAATGCATTATCGACTACTGATAACAAAGAAAGTGATGGGAAGGTAGTAATTGACATATTCTCAGGTAGTCTTCAAAAATTTAAACGAGGTTTAATTCATTTTTATGCAGGAAAAAATTTGCAATAACTATTTTCCTCTTACAACATTAAAAAAATATATTATAATAATTTAAAAAAAAATATATAATAATAATAATACTAAAAATAATTAATTATAATAACTAACTCTGATTCTTCATTGATTGAAAAATTGATAATTATGTTTATGTGTTTATTTTTGCCATTCTAATACTAACTTAATTAGTTACAAATATTATACACACGTAATAGGAAAGCATGTAGTTTTTAAATTGTTTGTTGATCTGATTTATTGTTCTTATAATTTTTATACTAAGAATATTTTCACTACATATACTATGTGTCTATGTTTTGTGAATTGCGTGTAACACCTATAATTAAGGCAACACTTGGTTTGTAACAATTGGTTTAAATAATATTGTGCTATTGTTAGTGTATGTTTTGTTGGTGTTAAATGAATAAATAAATAAATAAATAAAATAAATAAATAAAACACTAAGTTTTAAAAAAACAGATTATCAATACTTTTAAGTGTAATAATAACTAAAATTAAATGTCGACATTTAAAAATATTACACTATCTTCCACTTTAAAATAATGTAACTTACCTATATTAGGAATTTAATATTTGATAACAATGTACGAAATACGGGTACCAATATATAGAAACTCATTGAAAGAGGAATGTTATAAACAAACTGAGATAGCATCTCAAGGAAATTGCTTTTCTTATTGTAAAGCGAGTAATTTAACGAAAGGTATACATTAGGCTATATAGTTTATTTATTAATGCGATTTAAAGAAATGTCCGTACAAACCTTAAAAATGAGAAAATTTAATATATTATATTCTTTATTGCAAAGTGTTTAGTCCAATGTAGGCAAAAGGCGGATTTATCTTTGTAATAGATCTGTTGCAGTCAAAATGGTAGAAGTAAGAAATAGTATTTTATAACTTACCAAAGTACATTTACACTACAAAATTACAAGTATTTTGGCAGCAGCGCAATATTTTATAGAGTACAAGTGTCGATACGACTATGAGAGTTGAGGCGTAGAACCAATTGTACGCTCTCCGAGACACGGATGCGAAATGACGCCTGCTTCCCGACCCGGGACTCGAACCGAAAACTCCGGATACTCCGGAGACTAGAAATAACATTTCTTTATAAAATTTCATGCTGTGAAATATTTGGTTAATTCGGAATGCACGACTTGCATAAACAGATGGCATTCAGGTTCAGCCTCCGCGGTGCACATTTCACGTCTCACTAGCAAAGGAATTGTGAACACAAAGATTTGAATACCAAGCTAGGCATGCCAAGGCTTTTCAAATTAAATACATGTACGGAAACCTTTAAGTAAACCAGTTTATATGCTATTTGTAAAAGAGCAATATTCTTTTTAAATCTTCAAACAACATTGTTGAGAATTGTGTATAACAAATATAACTTGTAGATAACGTTTAATTTAATTTAATCATTTTAATAACTTAACTTAACTTAACTTGCAGTTGTAGCAGATTACTTCAGGTTCCGGGGGAGAGGCTGACTCCTACCGGACGCGTCCCCGGGTGGCGGATGGGGGAATGCCACTCGCACCTGGCCCCAAACGGGAGCGAGTGGTAGCGGGGAAACCCGCCGCGGACCAACAGCCAGGGTGGGGTGTCAGGCGGACACCCGGGCCCACCGGAGGTAGCGCGGTGTCTCTGGCCGTTTTCACGGTAGGAGGCACTGCGCGGGCCGCACTGCCGGGACTAGCCCGTCGGTGCGGCGGCTGGAGCGGGGCCACTTCGGTGGTCCTGCGTCTAGCGAGGGGTGTCGGCAGCCAGCTCAGTCGGAGCTGGGCCGACGGTAGGGGGGCCGCGGGGGAAGAGGAGTGCCGGTATTGCGGTGCGCCGCTCGTCCCTATCTCCCGCGGCCTAGCGGGGCCACCACCGTTTTGATGGTGGACGCGGTGGGGATGCAGAGGAAGAGGAGCTACGGTATTGCGATGCGCCGTACTCCCTATCCTCTGCAACCGTTTGGGTTTGACGGGCCTACTTCGGTGGGCGTAGCGTGGTCGGTGGGGCCGCTCCGGGTACTTCTCTGCTGTTATCAGAGTGGACTGGGAGCGGCCCCGCCGGCGGGGGCCTTTGGTGGCCATTCGGGTGGGGTGGGTCGCGGAGGACAGGGAAGTCGGCGTTGTCGCATCCTTGTCCCCTGCGATCCTTTTGGGGTAGTGTAGGGGCGGTTTTGGGGGAGGGAGATTGTTGGCGTTTTGTCACATCTTCCTCTCCTGCAGCCGCTTCTGGGAGGGCTCAGTTTTGGGCAATAGACGTGTACCCAACTTGTTGGGTGGGAGGTATAGGTGCCTAGGGTTCTGCTCGTAGGGTAGGATTTTAGGCACCGCTTATTTTGGCAGGTGCCCACTTGTGGGCGGAGTGAGGTCTGCACCGGGGTCTCTTTGGCCAGTGGGTGGTCGGGGAGGACTCGGTGCTGGTGGGGCTGGGCTGCGGGGGGTGGGAGGAATTCACAGTTCTCCCCGCCCTCTGTGGTTGTGGCCAAGCGGGGGAGGGGGAGTGTCGGCGTTGCCGCATCCTCTTCTCCTGCTGTCGTGGTTTTTTGGGCTGCTCCAGGGACTCTCTGGCCTGTGGATGGTCGGGGTGGACTTGGAGCAGTCCTTAGTGGTTGTAAATTCTTCCCATAATGGGACTGCCCTTTTCAGGGCGGCCTCATGTTGGTGGCTTCGGCCAACCGTCGGGGCGTCACGGTTGTATGCGAAAGCGATCCCGTGGCGTCCCATTCATGGCGGCAGGGGTTCGGGAGTTGGGTTTTAGTGGGTATGCCGGATGCGTCCGGAGAGTCACCACATAACCCCCAGGGGAAGTCGGGGGTACCCGTAACAGGGTTTCCCAACTATAAAAAAAAAAAAAAAAAAAAAAAAAGATTACTTCAGGTTGGCATTATCCTTCAATCAAAGAACTTAAATGATAAATATATATGGTGGGACATTAACACAGGTACTACACAGGTGTAACTTTAAATACATTCATATGACAAATAAAAACACCCATGGCTGGACTCTGAAGCACTAACATTTGTGCTTATCACAAATAAGAATGACCCTCGCAGGACTCGAATCTGAGACCGCTGGCTAACATGTTGTGTATAAACACAGCACAACCTCAGTCAATCGTCATGTCCAGATCGGACATTCCTACCATAGTAAAGCAGATGTGATCATGTCTTCGAAAATACAGTACATAATTACACAATCTTTATCTAGAACAGCCAAAATCATATTATTTAAACAGCTCGTAGAAAGTTTGTCGGAGCCGAATACCTTCAAAATTGTTTTTATAAGTCAATATGCGAATCAAATCGACTTTCAAACGTTACACGATTTGCTTTTGAAGATACCCTCGATGTGAATTTATTAGAATTCCGAACTTCGTTCTAAAATCAAGAAAGTAATATTATCTTAAAATTTCTATATCCACAATTTGTCGCAAAACTTTCAAAATGTTTTTGTATTTGTAACCAAAATATGTTTATTTTTGGTGGATTGACTTCAGATAAATAATTATCTGTGAAGTTTAAATGAAGTCTGTATCACTAATATTATAAAACAAAGTCCTCCGCCGCGTCTGTCTGTCTGTCTGTTCGCGATAAAATCAAAACTACTGCACCGATTTTCATGCTATTTTCACCAATGGATATGGTTCTCGAGGAAGATTTTAGTACATAACTTGTCAAGTTTTTGTATAGGTACATTTACTAGCGGAAGCCGCGGCTTTGCTCACGCTAAGTCTAGGGATGTGCACCAGCGAAGGCGAGTTGCTATTGTAACATAAACACAACAGCTCTTTATTATATACAAAATTATTTTTACCATATAGCAGGTACTTAAAAGACAAAACAAAAATTATTTTTTTAATCTAGACTATTTTTTTAAATTTTAAATAAAGATTTTGTAAAATTGCAATAACAGTTAAATAAGTAAATAATATTGCTATATTCAAATATTATTTAACACTTAATAAAACAACATAAACGTTTAAAATTAAAATCATCGAATACTGTACTTTGATGCCATTTTGAATAGTTTGAAACATCTGGACCCAAATATCAAAACAAATTCGCAAAAACATAAAAAGATAGTTGTATTTTGTGTTAAATATTAAATGATAAAAGCTAATATTTGTCTTTAACAAATTACAAAATTTACAAGGGCGTTACTTCTTCGAACACCCACGAAATTACTACAGTTAGTAAATTAACTTAATGTTAACTTATGAGCGTATACTCTACACATCCGAGAGATGCTGTGTATTAAATTACACAAGTTCAGCGTCATAAGCTAACGTAAATTTCAGCATGTTTTTTAGAAAACAAGTGAAAATTTTAGAGCGTATTTTGTTAATGAATTTGCCACTTAAGAATCGCTGTACAAATAAACGAGAAAGTACTGAGGTTTTTATCTTTGCCTAATTATATAAACTCTACACTCTTACTATGTATAGTGTATACGTATAATAAAATTGTAATTAAGTTGCATCTGTACATTAAATATTTTTTGTAATTTTTCAGAATTTTTGTACGTTGCTGAAAAAACCACTGGACGGATTTTGATGAAATTTGATTGTGTAATGTGAGATTTGGTATTTTTATCTGGGATTTTAACATCTAAGATACCTTTTAATACAGAAATATATCTCATCTGTGACTTTTGAAAAATTTGCCGAAGCGGAGAAAAAAAGCGGAGCAAGGTTGAGGCGTTATTATAGATGATCCGACATAACAATTTCTGGATTCGACAGATTCTACCATTGTCACTATATTAAAAAGCTCTTATCATACGATCCATGCACACAAACTTTCCAAAAATAACGACTAAAGTCAAACGTCGTTACTCACATTAGACAAATACCTAGTTTCGTTAAATATTATCCAACGATATCGAAAACTTCGAGCAAACACGTAACCGTTGAGTAGAGCCTGTCATTCATACATTCTCATCACTGTCCATCCTTATATCGGCTTATTGAGAACACCTGTCGCGTCAGACACGTTGGTACGCTGCACTATATGAGATCTTGTGACACGAATACATTATGTGTACCCCATACTTGAAATGATATAGGAGTTTATGGTGAATTTCTCAAGTGGATGAATGTTTGGAAACCATTATGTTCATAGATAAATTGATAAATATACTGTAAATCAGTACAAATCTAATGACTATTTTGATTGCGAGTTTGTATGTGAGTGTACTATAATAAGTAAAAATTGGAGTAATACATAGACACCAAAAGATGTACCTGAGCAAAGCAAAGGTAAGTTGCTAAGTACTGTTATATAAATATAAATAATGTGTTACAGTAACATTTTTATTTATAAGCACAATAAGCATCACATCTATGTGTATTTTTGCAGTTTTCTTAGAGGCGTTTTTACTTTCGTACTATGTAGCTAGTTTGCATCTAGTGCAGACGCGTTTAACCTAACCTACATTTGGATCATAGTTTGAATAAGCCTGTTAAGTGAATTTCATAGGAAGAAGTGTCGCAATATACGTTCAGCAGTGAGAGTGACTAATTATCTTTCCTTCTAGTAATACAACCAAAGATCGACATGGTTTTTGCCTGAATTCTAAAAATAGAAGTACTGCGTAGTTATTTCTCAAAAAACTATCTCATAAAATATTATACTCTGTAAAATACCAACAAAATAAGAAAATAATAAAAGCACTAACTTATACTTTTTTGACTTATAAAGCTTAAAATTCCATAGGTAGGTACTTTTTATCAGAGCAAACGCAATAATTCAGCTCTCTGTACAAATCTCAGTTTGCAAATGGCATATTAAAATGATATACAATGTTACACGTGCTACTATGAATTGTCTACTTATGAAATAAAATGATAATATATTTTCATTGTACATCCGTTATGTCCAGACGAAAAATCGTACTATGTAAATAAAAAATCATCTATGGTACCATACTAAGTTTTTTTTGAAACTTCTGTGAAACTATCCTTAACATAGTCCATTTATTCTAAAAAACAACAATTGGCTCGGTGTTGTAGTGGCGGGTTCGAGTCCCGGGTCGGGTCAAGTTTAGTTATTGAGTCTTGCTATTTAGTAAGCCTCAGTAACAGCCCGGAGTTGGGAAGTTGGCGGTGGTTCACCCCCGTGCCTCGGAGAGCACGTAAAGCCGTCGGTCCTGCGCCTTAGCTCTCACTGGTCGTGTCGAGCAGTCATCCCACCAGAATATTAGAGTGATAAAGAACAGAGAGTGTACTTGTACTCTCTCGTACACTCGTGCACTGTAATATCTCCCGCGCAGATGGCTAGTCTTAATGAGACTGGCTGCCGTGACCGGAATCGGTCAGGAAGACATCATTCTAAAAAAATAAATACTTTACTTAATGATAGTTTAAGAAAATTTAAGAATTTAAGAAAACTAAATATAGTAGCAGAATAAGTTTTTGCAGTCGGCGTTCTATGTAGGTACTTGCATGTTTTATACTAGCTGCTAGTCCTGCTTCGTGTATTGTATCGTGTCGTGTCGAATCTATTTGTTATACATGCACATATGGGCATCTTCATTCTTTATTTTTATAATTCATAAGCTTATTCCTTCGTTAATAAATAAATATTTATTTGTTTAAATAAACTTACCTATATGATAATGTCGTCTTTGATTTTTGAGCCATCTAAAACCTTAGTCTCTCCTGTTACCATAATTGCTGTAAAGCATTCGTAACGTCAAGAACCAAAAATCTAAATATAGTACTTATTAAAAAAAAATCAAATTAATATTTACGTAAATCTAAGTACTAGGCAATCCGGATGTAGCGATTTTCTTTCCTGAAACAAAGTCTATGATATACATGAATGTCGTGTAAATGTGAACTTTGGCAATAAGTACGAGAACCTACATAATACATATATTTATAATCTGCTTTATAGTTTAATAATATAGTGTATTCATTTACATATCATAGTTTATGCGAGATTTAAATATTCACCCCACATCCATACTCGTACCTCCTAACAAGATACTATATTTATTTAGGCAAGGCCCATCCAAATAATGTAATTTGCGATTATTTTAATATAATCATAGAGTTAAAATCTCCATTTACATATTATAAACTTTATTCAACTTGCTAGTTTCTGCACGTGGCGTCGTTCCGTGTAGATAAGCAGTAAGTAGCTATGTAAGTAATAGTTTGTACGGTTCTTCTAAATAATATAAGCTATCTTCACTTCGAACATCACTCAAATCCGTGAAGCAGTTAGAACTTAAGAATGCGACAATATCTCGTTAATTAACTTGAAAGATATTTGATTATTATCGAAATCTGTTTAACAGTTTTATCGTAAAAAGGTAACAAACATACAGACAAATTTTCACATATATTAGTACAATGTACGATAAGTCGATACTCGATAGGAATTTCAATAACTTCACCTAGTAGTTACTAAGAATAATACGTACGTAAGTATTTTTTGCTAAAACATTCAAAGAACATATTAGAGCATGTCCCCTTTATCTAGTAGTAAGTTTAGACATTAGTTCTGCCGGAGTTGGCGCGATGTTTCTAGAGTTTCGAGCACTATTGTCACGGTCGTAAGTTATTTGTATAGTTTCACGTCTTGAATAGCTCAATTATACCTTGTTCAAGTATTTTTCTAGACCAACTTAAATTGATAAGTCAAAGCTTAGGTGCGGAAGCTTTGATAACGTTGGAAGCTTTACCTAGTACTATTTATAGAAAGGAACGTTTGTAACACAATTATGCTGAAAACCACATATGTAGGAATATTGATATTTTAGGAGTGACTGGCATTTACCGCGGCTCCGCCCGCGTTTACAGCCCGGAAACCAAATTCAAAAATTAGATTTTATATATTACTGGTTAATACGTTTTAACTTGTGCCTATTATGTACTTATTATAATATTGCACTAAATAATATTGTATTGCATCATCTCGGCACCTTCCCTTATTTGCTATAGATCTTAATAATATTTTATAGACATACTAGCAGTCGCTATTATACCTTCCGCACATAAGTACATATATACATAATGAGCACATACATGCCATACCATAAAGTGGCATAAACTGTTAGTAAATATCTGTTAGTAAATGAGATATTTTCCCGCAGTAAAAAGTATCATATTTGTTACTCCGGATAACCATCTTACCGAATTTCATCAAAATCTGTTCTGTGGTTTTCTCGTGACAGATAGACAAATATTCTAAAAATTGGAGACAATTTAAATAAGATTTCCAAAAAAAATTAATGTACAGATTCGACTAAGTTTGTGTTTTATTATATGTATAGAAAAAAGCATAAAAGATATTTCTGTACTTTATATTTTAGCACTTTTAGTCCTTAAACTTCAGAAGCATGCAAATCGTCCTCCTGTCCAAAAGCAATGGTCCTCCTGGTCTCTAATCTCCATGTTCAGAAGTGTACCTGACAACCTCTGACAACATAACCTATGATGTCAGAATTCAATATATCATCGGCAATGATATTTTAACTATAGATATGTTATGAGCGCGCAATCGTGAAAACTCGAAAACATCCTAATTAGGACGTATTGCCTTTAGTCAGTGTCACCGCATGGCGACGAGTGGTACGCTGCTACAAAATTTAAAAAATGCCATCCTGTGTATTTAGGAAATGCACCAATTATGATACCAAAGTTAATAAAACACAAGGGATCTCATACCACATGTAAGAACGCAGAATACTTCGATTTATTAATATATTTCAATTATTTGCCTAATATTCTGATATGTCATCGGTCGCTAGACTAATTTTTGTTTACATTGACGCGCAATTGACAACATTAGCTGTCTCTTTTTTTCTTATTGATTTTATCGACTATCCCCTTTCTATCATTTTGACATATACCTTGAATGAAAAGTGTGTATGTGTGCAGCGCGGAACACTTTTTTCGGTTGTTTAGTGAGCGTATAACATATCTATAGTTAAAATATCATTGATCATCGGTATTTTAACTATCTGTGTGTGAAACGATGTCATTTAAATTTTATAAAACAAACACTTAATACTTTCTTAAGTTTACGAGAATATTCGACATTGTAAATGAAAGTACCTTTTCGGATTTTGTCACGGATTTATTTTGATTTTTAGTTCCTAACGTTTCTCCCGTGACCATGATTGCTGTAAAGCATTCGAAATGTCGGGAACTAAAAATCAAAATAAATCCGCGACAAAATCCGAAAAGGTAGTTTCATTTATAAAACAAACACTTTTCATTGTTCTACAGTAGAGTAACAAGGTGGAGTGAAATAATAGAACTATCGGGAAACTTGAACTTTTGGTTTAATTCAAGTTGGCGCGTCGCTTTCCTCTCTAACACTTCTTCTTTGCTGATCAGTGTTTGTTGTTTTTATCGATGCTTAGAAACAATAATGTTTTAGTTCGTTTTAATTGTATTTAAAGACTATAAATTTGACCTCTGTATTGATAGCACTTACTATTAAAATATGATTGTTCAAAAAATATTTAATTTACAGATTTGAATCAGTAAAACTTTTTAAGTTAAATATTTGTAGGGTGTCAGCTATCTGGTATCCATAACACAAGCCTCGTTGCTTACCATAGACTAGATGGTGTTGTCGTTATGTCTCAATATATTTATTAATATTTAATTTATTTACTGTATTAATGGGTATTTATTTATCAGATTACTATCAAAATGTTGACAATTCAACGTCGTAGAAAATATTTCATTATATTATGTAAATAAATAGTGATACAACCGATATAATGGTATAATCCTTACTAGTATTATAAATGTGAAAGTAACCCTGTCTGTCTGTCGGTCTGTCAATCGCGCTTTCACGCCAAAACTACTGAACCGTTTTAAATTAAATTTGGTACACAGATTGTCTACAGCCTGAGAAATAGGCTACTTTTCAAGGCGAAAAAAGGGCTGTAAGAGGTTGAAATCTGCGATGAAAATTTGTATTGAAATTACGTCATTTTTAAAACTAGAAGCTTTTAACTTATTTTTTGTTTTGCTTTTGGTTAGATATAATAAGTAAGACATTCAAAGTTTGTAAAAATTTTACACTAAAGTATCGCTAGTATCTTCTAAATATGAATGTAACTTCTAATATGAAAATAACCAAAATATACAAGTACCAAAGTGTATCTGTACATTGACGTCGGTTAGCTACATTTTCAGACTGCAAAGGCAGCAAAGTTTAACCACACTTGTAATTCTTTGAAATAGTGAAAATTCCTGTACAAAGGATAGCTTACACAGTTAGTTCCACTCGAGTTGTTGCATTCGTTGATTCACATTTACTGAGAATTTATGCGTATAATACAAACGTATAACATAAACGTTTGTTAAAATATCTTCGTGTAATATTTTTGATTTATAATAATTGTCTTTACTTGAGTAGGAAATATAAAAACTATCACCAACTACGATCAATAATTACTGCTAGATACTATTCAGAGGGCCTAGACAAAGTAACAATCGATTAGCGAAAGCGATAGTAGAAAAGTCCAAAATGTATGGGTTTGACATATTATGACTTAGATATGTCACGTGATCTGTTGTCAACGAATAGATGATGCTAGACAATGTACATTCATTTCAATTATTAGTGACTTAAAGTTCAAGATGCATACGCTGCGTTTAAGCGATGACGATTGTAGAAATCGAATCGCTTCATAGCGAATGCCGGTTGGCTATAGGCCGTGACCTTTTACATAATATATAGACCTACACAAAAAATTCACACTATTTAAACTAGAACTAAAAAATTTGGGACTAGAAGAATTTCAGTTTAATAAAAAGAAAGGTTTTTAAAGAAAATTTAATAGTTAATATTAGTTTTATGGCGCTCTTTAATTTTATTGTAAAAAATGTAAACGGGTTAGATAATAAAAAATATGTTTCCTTAATATAGATTATATGCTGTTCGTTGTTCTCGTCAAAACTCAAAAACAAAGTCGATAAAAATTTTTTTTTTCTATATTTTGTTGCGAATGTTGTCAGGGTTGTATAACAAAATAATATGACATACTTATATTATTTTTTCTATTCTAACCGTTTAAAAAAAAATTAATAGTTATAATTATTATTTTTGACATATTGAAGGAATTCTGTTACGTAAATAGCACTTGTCACATAATATCGCTGAATATAGTAGACTATCGATGTATTGTAAATGTAATTCATCATCAGCCCTTTTTAACGTCCCACTGCTGGGCACGGGGCTCCCTCAGTACGAGATCAGGCCGTAGTCCACCGCGCTGGCCCAGTGCGTGTTGGCGGACTTCACATGTCTTACGAAAGCTTGCTAGGTTTTCTCAGACATGCAGGTTTCCTCACGATGTTTTCCTTCACCGTAAGACAAGTGGTAATCAGGATAGAAATGATTCGCACATGAAAATATCAGAGGTGCGAGACCCGGATTTGAACCCGCATCACTCGGTTATACAAGCGACGCGTTACCGCTGGGCTACTACTCTCTTAAATGTAATTACATTGTGGGAAATAACATTTGCTTATAATATGATGCAACGAACAGTTAAATTCATTTTAGAAATGATATAAGAAAACTTAGCTTTTTAAAATAATAAATAAATAAATAGCGCCATTTGAATTTTTATTTCTCCTCAACGATAGAAATCAACGAGAATAACGTAATATTCTCCGCAACCGCTAAATGCATCCCCCCGCTTTGTTTTATTTCGATCGAGATTACCATTACATGACCCATCTTACATCTATACAAATATTAAACTTCTGTAAAAATAGTGATAAGAAACTACTGATAAGGCAGTATGACTTAACATTAAGCAACGACGATATTTAGTTAAAGTGGGATAACTAATTATTACTCATTACTTTTTAACCGGGTAAATTAACCTGTTTTCCTACCTCCTCATTTGATCGCTTCTTTCTTTAACCATTCCCCGTGTCTATTCTTCTACCATCATTCACATTCGTACCATACGTTATAATTACTGCTTATTATCTCGCAAAACATACACTAGTTGTAACTAAGTGAATAATAATTAAATAAAAGTATGAAACAACCACATCAGAAAATGTAAAAGTTTGTAGCTATAACTCATGCCTGAGTCAGAAGTTTCTCCCGCGCGTAGTGCAGCTTCGAGTAACATTTGCTTGTGGCTCTAATGTACCTAAATGGGTGAATTCAGTTGAATACACGTTCTGAGATACAGATGCGGGTTCGCTGGCCTTAGTACAAAACATAGATGTATTAGCTTAATCAAACATTAGTTTCACAGTGCAAAGTTAAATTTGGGTAATAATATTACCTTTGCATCAAACTATTTGGTTAAAAAAAACTTTAATTACTTTTTTATAAAAGCAATCCTTCCTAAAAAAACTTTAGAATTCCTTCAGAAACTATTTTCTAAGAAATGCATTTAGCCAAATATATCAAAAATTTTCAATCTCACAAAGGACAAAGGGGACAAACGGGCAGGAGGCTCACCTGATGGTAAGTGATCATCGCCGCCCATGGACATCTGCTACACCACAGGGCTTGCAGATGCGTTGCCGGCCTTTCAGGAAAGGGAGGGATGGAGGAGGGAGAAAGACGGGAAGAGGGATGGGGAAGTGAGCCTACCGGACTCTCACTTACCGGACGAAACGCGACAGCATAGCTGCCACTTCACGCCGGTCTTCTGTGAGAGAGTGGTACTATACGGGGCGTGCCGACCCATTCGACTGCTACCCGAAGGTAACAAGCATGGCACTACCACATAGAAAAGAACGCGTTATCTCGGGACTACCGTTTACAGAATAAATATACATGTATTTATTTCAAATATTATATAATTTATCTCTACTATTTTACACCATCAAACCATTTTTCAATTTTAAATTTATTAATTGATAGTGTATTAGAGTCAATGTCAGAACAGAAAGCAAATATCTCGAGTTCGAAGATGCTCGAGTGAATGAAACACTTCATTTCTTGTTGGAGAGCTGTTGCTTGAAATAGAAAATAGAATAGTTGATGAACAGAGTGCACTTTGCAAAACACATTAATTTATTTATTTGCAATTCAATTTGCTTTTATCTAGTATTAAATTAAACCACTATTGTTTAAAATACCTTTTATTCAAATAAAATAACACTGTATTATTTGTATCAATATATTATTAATGTTACCATATAATAACACTATATTTTGTAATTTGTTAGTACAAAATTAAGAAATTAACAGTTTTTAGTAGTACTTACCGTCTGTACTGTAAATATCGACGATTTAATATAAAATAAAATGTAAAGTTTTTATAATAATTAGTAATACAATAATTAGTAATACAATATGATTAATGTTAGTCTAACAAAAAAAGGAAGAAAATCATCCCCTCAACTTGATCCCCCTTTATATTAAGGGAGGCCCTTGCCCAACAGTGGGATGTCAAAAAAGGGGAGGAAAAAGTAGTCTACGCTCTGATTAGTAAGTAATAGATTAATAAATTACATAGAATTTTGAAAACAAGCTGTAGCTCTAGTTGTATCTACTCTATACAAAACCCTCGTAGGTAGAAATTTTAATTATTTTAAAGTAGGCCCGCTTCTTTCCATTAAGGTAACGAGTCATTCAGTCCCCAATTAATTTCACGGCATCTTAAAAATTGCTGATGAGAAAAATTGGATGGTATCCAGTAACTTATTTTTAAACTAATGTTAATATCACAGTTTTTTTTAACATCAAACATTTTTTGTTCCTGTCTTCTCTTATGTTAACCATAACTTATGTGTAATTTTATCTATAATATTACATTTGATATTTTATTTCATATAATAATTTGTGATTTAAAAATTAAAATGTGTACTGTTACAAAGTTGCATATTATAAAAATAAGTTAAAATATTAACGCAACTTTTTTATTCCAACCCGCACTTGCCCAGCGTTGACTATGACCCACTCAAATTCAAGTCCCAGCAGTGGGACGTTAAAATGGCTAAAAACAAATTCCTAACAAAAGCCTTTAATTTATATTTCGGATTCACAGCAATTTAACTTCATTCAACAAGACAATTCTATACTACATGTAATGAAGTTCAGTGTCCTATCAAAGTTGGTCACAGATCAGCTACTTCCAAACAATGAAATGCCAAACGGGTGTTTATTATAAAAGCAAAGTAGGTTTTTAATGAACGGAAATACTCCTTTTCAAAGTTCCACCCTAATTTACGCTCTGATGGCTCCTTTATTCTGTAACAATGCCCGAAAAAATATTTCGAATTTACGCTGAAAATAATCATCTACCGATTTAACGTTTCCTAAATTCTACTTGGTTTAATCCTTACGATTACATGCGCAAGAAAATCAAAGATTCTAGTTTGAAAAAGTAAGTATTTAAATATTTTTAACAAGTAAATCAAAAAAGTAAGTATTAAAATAACTAGCGATGATAATTAATAATGATCAATTATTTTGCTTGCCTTTATCTGGGCTCAAAAATTCACAAAATGTCTATCGCCTGTCCAAACCTTTTTCTTAAAATAAATAAATATAGCCAAAATATTCTACTAAAAATCTTTTATTAGATAATGTATAATTTACAACTGTTTAATCATTTCGGACCCTATTGATTACAAAGAAACCTATTTTTTTTAGAAATACACCTTAAGATCTTCAAGACTCAATTTCGGTTATGCCAACCGATCTCATTGCGTCCCTCAATAACTGGAGAGACGGCCATTTCGTCTTATACTCGTGTGTATAGAAAATTTTATACTGTGCGGTATGCGCATTGTGCATGCTATCTAAGACATACAAGACAATACCACCAACCCGTACTAGACTAGTATAGAAAATTTGAACTTAAACTTATGATCTACTTATTAGACAAACGAGGTCGTTATCGCACCAATAACGTTAATGACGTCTGAATGAATAGATTGCTACAACTGTCAAAACCAACTATTACGATATCAATAATCGACCATTCTGACACAATACAGACGTAACTAACCGCACCCTAACATTTAGAATACAACAAATACACATTCTGTGTTATTTTTAGAATTACTTTCGTACCATTTAAGTAAATCAAAAGTTCATGTCACATAAATTATGAAGTTATTAGCTTTTTACACTGTTCCAGTCCGCAGAGACTGTACTTTTTTCAGTTTCAGTAAATCCTTTATCCGCTCTGCTTAAGATGAAAAATTGTTTGTTTGGTAAGAAACATCCGCTTATATTTTATCCACAGAATGCATATCTTGGCTGTGATTCTAAGCGTGAAGTGAAAACAGAAAATTCATTTTAAGTTTAAGTTAAGCTCGCAAATGCAGAGTAACCAGAAATGTTTATAAAGTACCAACTAATTTAATCATGCGACTTTGTCTGCTTTTGAGCTTAAATAAATGGTAAAGTCTTCAACCATTTAAACGTCCCACTGCTGGGTAGGGGCCTTCCTAGGTACGAGGTACGAGGGGAATTAGACCATAGTCCACCGCGCTGGCCTAGTGCGTGTTGGCGGACTTCACATGTCCTTCGACCACTTGCTAAGTTTTCTCAGACGTGCAGGTTTCCTCACGATGTTTTCCTTCATGATAGAAATGATTCGCACATGAAAATATCAGAGGTGTGAGACTCGGATTTGAACCCGCATCACTCGGTTATCCAAGCGAGCGCGTTACCGCTGAGTTGCCACTGTCTACCTAAAACTGGTGTGATTACACAGGCATTCATTTAAGTTACTTGCAATACTTGTTGTAATTGAAAAGCAGTTATCCTAAACCTTAGTTATGTGTCATTTATATCCAACACGCCGGACTCACCATTGACTATTTTTTTACTAATAAAATAAAAAATAAATTATTAGTACTCGTAACTGAAAACACATTTTTACCAACAAGATTTTATTCAAAAGCTCTAAAAAGATGGGAAAGATCTTTATAATAAATTAAATTTATCAATTAAGTTCAAAGCTTATTGCGACAAACTTTTTTTAAATGCTCTAAATAGAAGAAAAATAATTTTAAAATAAATCAAACCTATCAATTCATTTCAATACTTGTTGCGAAATTTAACTATGTAGTGCTGAATTATTATTAGCTAATAAAAATTACTAAAGGATGACGAATGCATTAAACAATGGAACACACGCAAGGAACATTTGTAATGGACATAATTAATCTACGGGTTACCCAAGTCGAGGTTCAAATCCATGGCGTACCTCACCGTGGTTGTTGTTTAATCCCTCTTACATTAAGAGAGGGCTTGCATCCATTATGGGAACTTAGTAGTAAAAGGCTAAATTATTAGTAGTCATACCGGCTCACTCATAGTCACTTAATGAACTATTAAGTCATTCTTAATAACTTAAAGGTTCATTAAGTGACTGACTTTAATAAAGCAAACATTTACGGTATTATTAGAAAAACTTTACGACATGTTAAGTAAAAATTAAATAATAGAACTCGGGTTAATTTAAATGCAAAGTCCTGTGGTGACCATGAAACTGTGAAAAGAGGAAAGTTATCTAAACTTCATTAAGCTCTGGATAACTTTAACTACCAAACTTTTGCAAATTATTGTCACTGAAAATTTATGTTTTTTGTTCATTAAATAAATTTAATGAGAGATTTAGACTTTGCAAATAAGAACTTTGTATATATGTTTAAGTGAATTATTTTATTGAAATTAATAATATTATATTATTTCGTACCGAAATAAAGCAAACGTATTCTAAACTCTATAATCTGTATCTGTCATTTTGTTTTACTTTTATGAGAAGGTTTAGGAGAAGATTTGAATAATTAACTAGTGAAAAAACAATTCAACGTTGCGTGAATGACCCTAGGTATTAATATATAACCAATTTTCTCCTACTAATCATACTTATTTTTTTATATCCACTCTACGACTAAGAGTATTATAGGAAAACATCAGTGTAGAAACGTTATTAAATATTTCGGATTGTGTTTATTTTATTCAAATTTAATTCAACTATACTTTATTTAAATAGCATAGGAAATTATAAACACTTTTGAATCGCCATGTATATCAGTATAGAAGTCCTGGGGGGTCTACCACCGATGCGGAAGGCGGTTCTACTGAGACAAGCCAACATGAAACTCAACAGTTGCTCTCTGAAGTAATATGTGTTAAGAATATTGCAATACACTTGTAATGCAAGTGAGACTTCTTGGTATCCGACTAGAAGCTGTACTAGATACGTAACCTTAAACCTACGTACTACGTTTAGTGTGTTGTAGCTACGTACTACAAATGCAAAATATTTAATATTATAAGTGTGTATAACTTTTCATACGATGAAGCCACCCATGCAAAATATTATTAACAGAAAATTTTCAGTTGATAGAAAAAAAAATATTGTCTTTGATATAGTGTACAGTTAAACAATAAAAGTACGGCTCCTATATACATTTTTTTTAATTCCACTACCAAGCCTTAGGGCCGTTAAAGCATGAAGAAAACACATTTAAATTCATTCGCAATCTTTTTCTAATCAAATTTTACTTTATTATATCTATCAAACACCGGAAGGGCTTAGATCGTGTAATAAAAATACTTAAATTCAAAGAAACAACCTCTCTTCTGGAGTAGTCGGTTATAAATTATTATCAATAAATTTAACAGCGAATTAATTAGATATGTAGAGTTAATTAATGCCGCAATACATCCCGATAAATTAATAAGCCAATATTGTCACCTGACTCCGGCCCCGTCTCTGTGAGATAGCTCATTGTCATTTTAATTAAAACCTCTTTGTTATCTTGCAATCTTTGTCTCGGCGGCTATAAATAAATTCTATCAGTATGTACGACCGCTGTTGAATCAAACCATGGCATCACTCGTATATATTTTAAAGATGTTACTAGATATTTAACTAGCAAAAAAATTCTAGAATTTCTTTTTAAAGTGGAAATTGCATTTGATTGTCGACCAGAACAAACCACGGAACTAAAGTTTTTCAAAGGCAAGAGTGAAGCTGTTTCATATAGCGGGCCTCGCGCTTTTGATATTTTGATCTATATCTATATCTATACTTTTATTCATAATATCATAAAGAGGGAATTTTTGATTTGTATTTTTATATGTAATGAATAAACTCAAAAACTACTGGACCAATTTTAATAAAATTTGGTACACATGTAGTCTAGAGACTGAAAAAGGACAGAGGCTACTTTTCAAGGCGAAAAAAGGGCTGTAAAGGGTTGAAAAAAATGAAAGTTTGTATGGAAATTACGTCATTTTGAAAGCTAGAAGCTTGAAACTTATGTTTTAGGCTTTTGATGATATATGTAAATCAAAATTTGTAAAAAATTTATGCTAAAGGGGGTAGTGTGCGAATAATTTAAAAGATGACATGACTTATTGAAGGAAAAACATCCTGCGAACACAATTGCACGTCGTAGATAAACTTTAAAATCAAAACCTTATCTAAACATACAATTTGATCTAAATCGTTGGAACAGTTAAGTTTATAATATACGAGTATTTAACGTAAATTACTTTTTAGAACTTTAAACAAACAAATGAACACACATACTCTTTTGCTTCACAGTGTTTAAAACAACGATAAAAAGACATTGGATAAAGTTTGCTTTTAATAAATATTCTTGGAAAAATAACAGATTATACGAGAAGAAGAAAGCCATTTGCGTGTACATACAAAACCTTGACAGTACTGTATTAACCCACTTTCAGCGAGATAAATCAAACAATATTTGCTTACAAACATGCCGCCTAATGACTTGTAAATAAGGAGTCGTCATTAATAACGGCTGTCTTCTACAGCTCCTTGGCGCAATTACTCTACAACGTAACGTGTTACGTGAAGGAACGTGAAAGGGTTCAGCGTTCTATGTACGAAGATACATATTGATATGGTGTAAAAGATTTACACCTACTAATTGTATCAACTAACTTTGCTGCTAAAGAAAATGAGAAGATAAATATTATTTATCCTGCTATTATAAATCAATAAGAAAGTTTGTGTTTGTTATAACTTCACGCGGAATTGGCTCTACAGATTTGGACGAAATTTCTTAAAAAGACAGATCATCTCGATTAACTAATTGACAACTGTTAAGCAGCCGAAAGTTCACTAGATTGTAAAATGAATTAGACTATATTATAAGGTTTCGATTCACCAAGTAATTCATAATGCTTTAAACTTTATAGCTATTTAATCACAATGATATTTTTTCTGGTGTTAGTAACGATGTAAGAACCAGTTAAAGAAAATTGGATATAGAATTGAAAAAATACATCCACTCTTTTTCTCTAAAGTAGAAATCTTTTCAATTTGAATTGTTTATACTAACAAATTGCTCACAAGTGGAAAAGGTAATTTTAACCGGAAAAAAGCTTTTCGTTTGAGATATGTCATATGGAATAGAGGTTTTATAAATCATGTCACGAAGTACAATATACTACTTTTAATTTAGGTCCTAAGGCGAGCGAAGAAACAGTAAATTTATCAAACTTCAGTAAAATCTTCCCATTAGGAAATATTAAGACGCGTAAAGACGTTGTATTGTGTTAACAAAATTGCAAATGCTCTAGTGAATTTCACGTTCAGTCGAATATACTTACATAAATAATCATGCCGAAGTTACTTACCGAGCAGTGTATGATGCAGGCACCAGTTTATCGACAACAGATTAAAAACCCTTGAAACAAAGCTTTAACACAATAAAGCACCCAAGCTGTTGTACAAGCTCATAATGTGCTTATAAATCTGTCACGTCGGAACAATATAAAGGCGCAACAACACCTGCTCATAGGGACGCTTGACTGAAAATTAATTTCTAGTGATACAAGGAATTTACGAGGTGTCGAATATCGAACACGGCTTTTCTTTCAGCTTATTCCACAAATTATCCTATCCTTTCATTTGTGCTTCAAACTCAGGTGTTTATTATCTTAAGCCCCTCTAAGAGCTGGATCTGTTGTCATAATTATGAGTTAACCAGCTTTTAAACGAGCAAATTAGGTGCTTTGCTGCTTACATGTTAGCAACTGTTGAAAATCAATTTGAGACTTCATAAGTAAATTTACGGTAAAGGAAACATCGTGAGAAAAGCTGCATGTATGAAAGACTTAAGTCTCTTAACTTACAAGTTTTGGGAAAGACATTTAAATATTCTACCAACCAGTACTTTTGACGTTTAAAAAGCTTGCATACAAGAATGTCAAACAATAATATATTATTGTCTTTATAGTTAAAATTTTTTTAATGATTAATAATGGTCGCGTGGACTTTTTGGCAGATAGTCTTTTATTTTATATTTCTACTGCTTACATGCTTTTTCATACATTACATTTGGCAATTTCTATAACTAACAGTCAGTACTTTACTCTTAGTTTAATATGTAGGACTAAAAATCACCAGTCCAGGAGTTTCTGAGTAACAAACACAGAAACAAACATTCATAATATGAATACTTACATTGCGTATATCAAAGAATATAGAGAAACATGAACAGTCCCTACAGTACACTAACAAAGCGGTAAGTTAACAAGGGTTGAAATAATTTCCGACGCCAGTGATATAGAAGTGCAGCTGAGTGCAATTTGTGAAACCACAAATCATTAATCGCGGCGGGTGCGAATGCCTTCACATTTAAACACCGTATTTGTCTAGCTAATTGCTGTGGGGGCAGTTTACCGACTTGTGAAAAAAGAGGTTTAAGAAACTTTGTTTTTTTTCTACGAGTTTCTTTGAGTTTTTTGTTAAAACTCAAATATGGGAATCATTATCAACATGATTACTACTGGTTTCATAAAATAGATATTTTTAATACACAAGGAAACGCCACCTTAAACCATATTACTGAGAGTAATTACTGATTTTCGAAAAAGGTTGTGACGTTGCTGCTGGTTACGAGCAGGGAACAAAAAGGCTTACTACATTTATTATTATTAAAATTTACTTTGTCGTGTTACTTTTTTATAATTAATTTCTCAACAAAGTATTTTCTAAGTACGAGTATATCACAATATAATTCAAATATACTGATACTTTAATAGTGAGAGAGGAAAAGGTGGAAAAGGACATTTACATCTTTTCGCTTACCATTTTACGCTCATTAAGACCCACTCAAAACGATATGATGAGTTAGCAACAAGTATGACAGTCCCCAGCATCTTATAATCTTAATCTCAATTTAAAACAACTCATAACTGTAAATTATAGTAAGTACAAAATTGTATTCTAATATCCCTCTAATATTATAAATAGGTTGCCTCACGATGTTTTCCTTCACCGTAATATAAGTAGTGATCATGTTGAAAATTATTCGCGCATGAAAATATCTGAATAACACAGGGTACTCCTTCTATTATTCAACTTTTAATATTTTGTAAAGAAAATAGCATAAGGCTTTAAAAGCAACTTTTTAATTATAAATAATGGAGTTTCAAACGCAGGTATAAACTAATTATGTCTCAAACAGTTCACGTCAGAACAAGTGCTGACTTTTAATTTTCGTGTTTACGCATAATTGCCACGTAATTCGCGTAGCTCGTAAATCTGTCCGATTTGTTATTTATCTGCCGTTGCCTGTATATGCATACATACAGTGGTTAAATAGCGACTGTTACGATTTTAGTGATGTTTACACTTTTCGTTTCAACTGTAGTGATCAAATTAAAATATTATTTCGGTCATAATTATTAAACTTCATGTCCGGAGCTTGAACTGTCACCGGTTGTGTCGTGTTATCATCCCACTGGAGTTTAAGAGAGAGTGAAAGAACAGAGAGTCCCCTTGTATCTGAGCCCATACTTGTGCACTATAATATCTTCTGTGCCTATATAGAATAGATATGGCTAGTCTTAGAGAGATCGAACAACATATCAATCCGAAGAACGAATAGTATTAATAATATTAGGGCGAGCGAAGCGAGACCTATCATTATCCCACAACCTGCACATTTTGCGGTACACTTTACTGAAAAACTATCACGCCTATAGATTTGTGCTTTACACAGTAATTTAACTTCATATCTAGATGTGTTATTTGTCAAAAAAATATAACTTTATAACCATTAATATATTATAACCATAAAAATGTTAGAAAACTTAAGAGTGAACATCGCTGTAACATTATTATCCGTTAGAAAAACTACGCGAGCTCTCACAAAGCTCAGCTTTTTGCTATTATAAATTATACGAAAATTGATAATGCAGGCAAAATAGAGAAAGATATTAACCAATATTAAATGTAAAATTCGCATCGTATCCGTGAGGAGAAAATGTGGTTAAATAAGTGACAAGCAGAGTGCGCCGTTCTAAAATATTTTTGTTGTACGTGACGTGTAATATAGAGCAGCTTTTAACAGCATATTTAGGTTTTATTATAACTATAAAAGTTATTTTACATTTTTGCCTTGTTTATCATAAAATTACCTTTCTGAGTACTTCGTTTATAGTCTTATTATAGTAAGGAAAAAAGATGTACTCAATGTAAGCTTTCCTTAAATTTTTACACATTCATGATATTTTTTGACAACACGTTTGGCTGAGTTGTTAACACTACATGCTCGGCTAGTGGTCGCAGGTTCGGGTCCCCGTGGTGACATTCATATGTGTGATAAGGACGAATATGTATACTGTATGAACTATCTGGTATCCATAACACAAGCTTTGTAGAATACCATGAAGCTTACCATGAGACTAGATGGTGATGTGTGTTAATGTTTGGGACATATTCATTTATTTTAAAACTTAGTAGGAATTGCATTAAGTCACTAAATCATACAAATGGTTTTTAAGATTGACGCAAAAACTTGTTATTTTAAATAAAATATAAACAAAGAAAAAAGTTTATAAACGCGTTATGTCATTATTATAAAACCCGTAATCGGTAAAACGATACAGCTCGAGCTACTTCTATCAAAGTCAAGAATGTCCTCTCACTCGGCGGTGTTTGTGAAACTAAATGGAAGCTTCGAGTGTTGTTTGAAAGAACGGGAAACCAATGCGGAACGAAATTCTGTTGATTGTACGTAATTTGATTTGCAATTTGTGTCTATGGGCCTTAAGAATAACAATTCCTGAAACTTGTAAGTTAAACTTTAACAGTAAGAGCTTTTGAAAAATAAATACAATGTTGCATCACTCGGTAGGGTCCTGCCCCGGAATCGCACTATATTTTTAATAAATACCAAAAAAAAATTTAATTAGAAAATTTCCGATTAGTAATATCCGTACATATTATTACTAATGATTGTAGTTATTTCTCCATTACGGGATGGATTGAAATCAAGAAAGAGTCTTTTCTTAATCATATTTCATGTATTACACTCATTTTACTTATAGTATCTACCCATTTTTTTTTATTATTCGTTATTCATAAATGAAACTACCTTTTCTGATTTTGTCTCTCCCGTGACCATTATTGCTGTAAAGCATTCGAAACGTCGGGAACTAAAAATCAAAATAAATCCGCGACAAAATCCGAAAAGGTAGTTTCATTTATAATGTCGAATATTCGCGTAAACATAAGAGAGTATTATTCGTTATTTGTTTAGTAGTGTTAATACATACAGCACATAGGGCGGAGGTGGAGGGCGGAAGTTCTACGGGATATATTAATCCTAGATGAAGTCAGAACAGATTACTAATTTACTGTATAACGGCTGAAGGTATTTGGATGAAACTTCGAATAGATAGCATGGAATAGCATATAGGTTATTTTTATCACAGAAACATATATGGTTCATGTGGTATTGATTTTTGTGATTTTCACGTAAGGCGAACCCGAGTAAGCGAGAGTAAGTTACTAGTAATCCATGTTATGTAAAAATTTAAACCACTTCCTATTATTGTTCATTGTAAAAGCTGGACAAACAGCATCGCCTTAGGGTTTGACCCGCCATTTAAGGCCTTATAAAAACAATACGTTACAAATAATATAAAAATAATATTTTTTTCGTCTAACATCCGAATTGTTTTTAAGAAAAAAAGACATGTTCTAACCCTTTGTCAAGGCCCATATCAATAGTGGGAAGTCGACAACCTAATTCGGTTGACCGCACAAATATTTATTCAGTGTAATATTTTAAAAAGTGATAAAAGAGAATATTGCGTCACGAATACACCCAAAGTGTCCGTGGAAAATGCGTGACTCGAATATGTTGTTTTATTCCTATATAACGAAATTGTGGGACCCAAATATTGATGTTTCCTTTGGCGGGTTGAAAAGTTTTTTGAGCCTTTAAAACTGGGTAGTAGAAGAAAATAGAGTATTTGTGAAATATCTCTCTGTCTCTCTTTTAATTTGTTAGTCTGTATTTTATTGTTATATTTAATATTTTGCTTCTCTAACTATTTTTTTGCTATAAGTGTATTTTAACAATGGCAACTTTTATTGGTTCTGTACTATTAATTGTTTGTTATGCTATATCTATTATGTTACGCCGTTTGTTTCCTAAATAAATAAATAAATAAATAAATAAAATGCTTAGAAACTTAGTAAAAGCAAATTACGATCTTATCTAGGCCTATTAAAAGAACGTCGTAAACAAAAAACATTATTTTCCCTAAATATTATAATATTTTAAAAAGTTACTTCACAATAA
Source organism: Boloria euphrosyne (assembly GCA_951802675.2). NCBI lineage: Eukaryota > Metazoa > Arthropoda > Insecta > Lepidoptera > Nymphalidae > Boloria > Boloria euphrosyne. Next base: position 11,466,071 of record OX637888.1, read on the forward strand.
ATGTCTTTAACAACACTAGTTATACATTAACATTTAAACTAATCTTTACTTCGATCGAGTGCGTCTCTAGGGGCAGTTGGGTTAGGAACGTATACTTGTAGAAACGACATACAAGTAAAATTCATTTTGGTTTATAATAGTACCTGAGTGACTGAGCTTCGTTAGCCGTATTATTCTTATTTTTCAGAAGAGATATGAAAATTATTTTTTTTTTCAGAAAATACATAAACTTCGACTTTCGAGAGTCAAATCTGTACATTGAATATTTTTTTAGAAAATGACAGTCATTATTATCGAGAAGGCAAAATATCTAGTTGTAAGTTTGTCTGACTTTCAGTCACCGTATTACGAGAAACCACTGGATGATTTTGATAAAATTTGGTATGATGCTATCCCAGTATATAGGACCTTTAACTGCCTCGGTTGTGTAGTGGCTAGCATGTACGGTCACATACCGAGAGGTCCTGGGTTCGAGTCCCGGGTCGGGCAAAGTTAAGTTATTGAATCTTTCTGTTTCGTTAGCCTCAGTAACAGCCCGGAGTTGGGAAATTGGTGGTGGTTCACCCCCGTGCCTCGGAGAGCACGTAAAGCCGGCGGTCCTGCGCCTTAGCTCTCACTGGTCGTGTCGAGTAGTCGTCCCACCGGAGTATGAGAGTGATAGGAATAGAGAGTGCACTTGTGTCTGCGCGTACACTTGTGCACTATAATATCTCCTGCGTACTTGGCCAGTCTCAATGAGATTGGCCGCCATGGCCGGAATCGGTCGGAGAACATTATTATTATATAGGACCTTTCACTATGGTAAATAACACATCTCTGATAAAATAAATGTAAATTCAGTGACTAACAAATTATTGTAATCATAAAATATTTCTCCACAAAATAATCACGAAACTCCGCAATCGTTGTCCTCATCTCTTTTTAAAAGTAGAAGAAAAGAAAAACATCGTTATACTTTCCAAAGACTTCATTAATAACATTCATTAGAAGCACTAAGTTAAGTCAAAGTTACATAGAAGCCATTGGTTTCTACAGACAATTCATAATAGAGTTTAGAACAAAGCGATATATTCAACTCCGCACGCTCATATTCTATATAATATGTATTTCTAACTTGTATATAGTGTCACAATAACAGTTTAAATCTTTACAAATAATACAAGTGTCTTTGATATAACTTGAGAACGTTCCAGTATAGGTACTATAAATAAAGCTGAGATTACGAGTTTCTTACAGTGTTTTTATGTATAAATAAAATAAAATGCTGAATCGAATCTGTAAATTAAGTTTTTTCTTTGGAAAATCTTATGGATTCGGCCTCTATATAGATAATAATTTGACGACACGTTTGGCTCAGTTTGTGGTGACCCTACTTGCTGCGCCAGCGGTCACGGGTTGAGTCCCGCTGGGGGTATTCATTTGTTGAGCGCGAATGTTTGAACTCCAGTCATGGGTGTTCATATTTATATTATAATTATAGTATGTATGTATTAAAAGTTATATGTGTAGTATATCAACAATCCGCTATCCTTAATACAAGGATAGCGGATTAGTATCTGTAACACAAGCCTCGTAGCTTACCACGGAACTAGATGGCGCTGTGTGAAATAATGTCCTAATATATTAAAATAATGACTATTGTCATTACTATCTATATAGAGGCCGAATCTCTACAGATTTTTGGTTTTTTGTCTGTCTATCTGACTGCAACCGCATCACGTGAAAACCACTGGACAGATTTTGAAAGCTGCTTAACCGGGTCAATGACGAGGGTCTAGGAATTACTTTATACATAACGAGCGACACACCCTCGCTCCGCTCCGGTTTGTCCCTAGAAACGTTTAAGCGGTTAGTACAGATTTCTCAAAGATATTATATTAAACAGTAAAAATGTCCTATAATATGTTGGACTGGATGAGGATATGAAGGTAAATATCTTCATATCAAATTCCATCAAAATTTGTCCAGATGATGTGTTTCCAAGCAAACAGACAAAAATTAAAAAAAAAACTGAGATCCTTTGTATCGAAAATAATAATTTTCTTAATAAAAATTGTCTAATATAGCTATTAATTAATTTACAGATTCAACTTTGTGTACTAAACGCTCAAAGTATGTGCTTTCTTTTCCGATTTTAATCAACCACTTGACCCTACAATATCACCATATAATTATACAACAAGATACAATAGCTTCGAAGTCAGTATACATAAAGTATGTAAGTGTCTGATTGATGCAGGGCTCATCACGAGCGCTGACAGCCGATCACTCATACTGACATCTCATTAATATTACACTACAGAATATATCCACCCTGTATGGCTTTCGCAGCAGACTGAGATTTCTTCAATCCACTCTATTATTCTAATAATAAATTAATATGGTCTAAATAGCCACTCTTAGGTTGTAAATAAGTTCTAAAACTATAAGTACGTTAAGCAGTTAAAGTCTAAAAAGCTTTTCAAGTACGTATTCTTTCCATCAATATTTGCTTACTAAAAGAAATCTGCTTGTAGACGTATGTAGTATTGTTAACGTATTATAAACGTTTGTATTCCCCTTTTTAAAGATAATTTTTAAATAGATTTGTTTCCCCTCCCTTATTAAAAAGAAACAAAGCAAAGACCTAAAAATTTGTATATTATATTATGTCATTGCAGCTCCCAAATCGATAAATCCATTTTATTCTGTATATATTAGAAGTTGTGTATAATAAACAAAAATATGAATCGATTACGAACTAATAAACATTGCCTTATAATTAATGAAAAAATGAATGAAAGTATTATAGTACACATTGCCTTGGTAATTACTTCACTACAGTAACATTTTTAATCATTCGACTTGCCGTATACACAACGATACAAAGAGTCTCGTAAAATCTTGAAAAACATCGACAGCAGAAGTTGGGCCATACGTGCAAAGGACAGATCTTATCGTAGTCTAAGCAATTTTATTCGGGAAAAGGGAAAATGACCGCGTTCAGAATACTTGTATGATAGCGCTTACTTCCTTATCAATATTGCGTCTCCGCAAAAATATCTGCTTATTGTTCTTTAAATGCGTTTTACCCGACTGCGTCAAAAGGTGGGTAAAGTTTTTGGACTTACAAGTCAATGTAAATGTTCTTAGATATTCTTTAAAAACCTTGCGAGTTTTTTAAATACATTTTGCACTTTTATTAACTTTGAAAAATATTATGTTATAATTATTAGTGATTCATCCTTGCTTTACTCGTAGCTTAGTTTTTTAATGGTATAACGGAACCAATAAGGTCTGTATATTATATCGACTAAAATAGTCCAAAACTATAGCCTTCCGTTTCCTAACAAAGTAATTATTTAGTGTTTCTGGATATTTCAGTTACTTCAATTTCATTAAGGAATTCTTTAACTGAAAGCAACAGTCATATAAAAAAATATTGAAGTGTTACACGGAAATCGCGACTTTTAATACTAGATCCATATTTTTTAAAATAATAAATAATATCAAGACACTAAAATCAATCCATATATTACACAATACAATATAACGTTCAAAACAAAAGATGATATCCGACTGTCCTTTAGCGTTTATTCATGTAAGATTTATGCGTGCCTCTTTGCCCTCTGACCGTATCTCCCGACCCTCGGTATATCATCCTTGCATCCTATCCTGTATGCTAGATTAAACCCGTTTACACCTTCAGATGTACCATTTTGAATGATACGTAGTAGGTTTGAATTTGTGAATAATTTCTGAAAGCAAAATTAACTTCCCCTTTTTATAAAATAAGCTTTTTTACCGATGAAATGAATGACTTTAAAAAGATGAAAAAATATTTTTTCTTATTTTTTTATATTTTCGTTAGCAATACATCAAGATGCTATTTTCAATATTCTGTCTAAACTAAATTTGCAATTATTATGGAAGATCTAAAAACAAGCCTAAATACAAGCTGTAAAGTATTTCGTGCATGTACATTGTAATATACATATATATTATTATTTATTACCGTATCACGACGAAACTACTGGATACATTTTGATAAAATTCAATGGGATCAAGATTATATTATTTTACTGCGGGAAATTATCTTATCTCTAAAACATCTACGAGTACCCACTAACCATTAAAACGCTAGGGTGAGTCATTTATTTTCTTTCTTTTTTATGTTTTGGGTCTTTTTTAAGAAAAGCATATATGCTAGTAAGCTAGCGATCCTAGGTGCCTACGTGTACCTTACAGTCTATACAAATTTAATCCAAATCGATTCCACTTTAGCGTAGCGTTTATTGAACAATACGAAACTAAACAATAACAAAATACAAAACCCTATTAACATCGACAAACCAACTTATTCAAATTCACGCACTTCCCTTACGTAGAGCAGATAACAAACTAAACTTTAACTAAGTCCTTTAACATGCATTTGCTATGCATTTATGCAGTCACTCTACCTCGCACATACGAGGTTGAACGAGTAAACGACACATAATCCCCAATCGATATCCAACAAGATCGAGTTTGGAGGGAATCGAGATATTTAAGCCAGCGCGTGACTCCATTACCGCGATACAAAGAAAAGTACGAGCATCAAAGGCAGTGCTTACGAGTTAGAAATTCCTTTTGTAGTAGCGACGTTTGAGCCTCTCGTTAAATGTCCTAAATTGTTTGCCGCTTGTTTCTTAACGAGTGGGTGACGGATTACATTTAGTTAATATATTCGTAGGTTTTTTCGCATAATTATATTGTATATGCTGTAACGAGATGGATGAGAGTAAAATTGATAAGATTTTTTTTTATGTATTACAACAGAAATTACTATTAGATTTGTTTTAATTTAATCTATACGTATTATTGAATTCTGAGGTGTATCTGTACATTTAATATTTTTTGAAAACTCTTATTAAACAGTCATTTTATATTGTCGATAAATGTGCCGAATCTGTAGATTTGAGAATTTTTGACTATCTTGGAACGCATAGCGAGAAAAACTACTAGACAGACTTTGTTGTGGTATTTAGGCATGTGCCGGCACATACTTATCAGTTTTAATTATCTAGTAGTTACTAAAACTCCGAGAAAAATAACTGTGACATACTACCATAACGTTTATTAATTATTTAAATAAATTATCATCGCACCGAAAAATTAATGAAAACAAGAACAAAACTACCTACTATATTTTGAAAAACTTGTCACAAAAGTTTAAGCCAACAGATAAAATAACTCCAAAAATTATATAAAAAACACCATAACTTCCCAAGATTCCATTTCCATGATCGAAAGAGATAATATCCTCATAACATTAGCCCACTTTTTCAACATCGTACCGCAAGGACCAAACAATGGAAGAAAATTTATTTGCTGATACAAAAGCTGGCACGCGATATTTAGGTATAATAAAATATCAATCCACATTATATACTATTGCGTAATAACATAAAAAGCTTAATTTTACAAAGAAAAGACCTAAAAGCGCTGAATCGACTCGCTCCACTTTAGAAGGAGTAAAGAAAAGTTTTTGATCTTAGGCCCTCTTTTGAAATACAGGACCTTTGTGACAAAGCGAAGTCAATGGTGGTAATAACATAAGGCCCTTGAAACGATACGTCAGTGAATATAGAAAATCGGTGAGTTTATTTGAAGTGGGAAATGTTTTAGGAAAGGGCCAAATGGATCGAATCTCCGTACAGTATCGAGTTGATGGCTTAGCCTCGAGTGCTGTTTTTTGTTCTGAGATATTATTGTATTCAATGTAATAAGTTAGCTTTTGTGAGGCATTTTCTTATGTAAGCTAAATATTTATAACAAGTACGAACCGCTTTCACTTAAACGTATGTATTTCACATTTTACCGACAAAATGGAACATAAATAATGATACTTTAAATACCCAACTTACTTACAACTTTAATCCACCAATTTCAACAAAATACCTAAAGGTTTTAGTTAAATCACTAACTACAATAAACTGAATTAACATCAATAACTTTTCGATGGAGTGAATCAAATGCGAAACATTGACTTGCAAATTACAAATCACACTCTTCCCAACTCTCACTAACTTTGCGACGAATTCAAATTTCTTCACAATCACTATTATGTATCCAATTAAACTTCAGTTGGGAATTAATGGTTAAGAAACTATTCGCACTTTATCTGTAATATTTAACAGTTTTTGATGTCTCAAACGTATAGTACGAATTTCTGTGGACGTATTCGCTGAAAAAGGTAAATATATCTCGTATTTTAACTAGCGACCTACCACGACTTCGTCTGAAAGGTTTATGTACTCGTCGCATATTAACGATACTATTTCGAAACCTTCACGTACTTATATAGTATACAAAAACCTTGCAAAGGACAAAAATTTTTCGCAATCGATTATGTTGTCTAAGAACGTACACAATAAATCTTACATTATGGTACCAGCTCTTACTACCTATACTAGGTCGATGATACTAAGTCACCCAAAGTAACCCTACACGAAAACTAACCAAAATGTCATAGATATCTGAGGAATGTTTTTGAAACGCATACGTCACAACGTCACAAAATGCGTCGAAAGCCTTTCATCCAATTTCACATTTCACTGCGGAACTTATTCGATTAAATAATGAATGATTCAGGCAAATCTTGCCACTTTAATAAACTACCATTGATTGACATATGCTTTATCCCGATAATGCCTTCCATTGACCTCAAAACTTTAATGTTTTTTAACTTTTCAATGTATAAATAGATATAGCATTGTCCAAATAACAAAACTCAGGTTTTAAAAGAAGAAGGAATATTTTATATTTTTGAATTTAAAATATGAATAAAATATAATAATTCTTCATAAAATGATTCTTTCGAGCGGAGCGTTTTCACTAAATATGTACAGTTAAAAATCTTCTCAATTTTTGTGGGTAACTGAGCTGTTAGTTTTACTGCAGAGCTTTTAAGCATAAGAAAAATGAATTCTGTCTAAATTACGAAAATATTATAAAATTATTGCGTTTAAATGAGATATAAAAAATAACACATTGCGATCATTTAGGAGATATGTCTCCCGTTATACACAGAAACACAGCATCAACAAAGCAGAATCAAATTTATAACGACCCTCGTTTAAGACGTCAGGGGTTAAAGCGGCGAGCGAAGGAAAGTGAATTTCCCTTTCCGATTGCCATTTGCTAAGTAGTAAAGTAAATAAAAATGAAACAATAGCAGCTCTAAACTCATTTTAAGCTAAAAATTATTAAGTGTTTGGTTTCACTTTTATTTTCTTAATGGAGGTTCTATAAAACATTATTTTTATAAAGAGCCAAGTTTGGTACATTTATTTGGCTTTCTCACTTCAGTATATCTCTCTATATTTTATAGTAATAACTAGCGAATAATTTTCAGCTTCGATTGGGTTCATCCATAGCTATTTTTTATTGGAATTTGGAAACATAATTTTTTTAAAGAATGCAAAAATGCTGTTCTTTGACATTACAAACAGCTACTTCATTTTTTTATCTGTATCGATTGATATATTAAAGAAAACCTACCTTACAATATTTTGGGCGGAAAACTTCAATATCTATGCAAAGATAAAAAATTATCTTCAAACTTAACGATCATGCTCGTTCAACATCAAATTAGGTCGAGACGTTTCCTGCATGTAGAGCGCCATTACCCAGCTCGCCAGGTTACCTAGAATTCATTTCCTTTAAAATATTAAATTAAAATATAAAGCTCTATTTTAAGCCATGCATTTTATTAGAAGATACTGTCTAATTTTCTCATCTTTGATGTTAAATTAATGGAGACTATACTACTTTGTACATTACTTTGTAATCGCTTTTTACTTATGACGGCTAAGTTTAAAATAAAGAATAACCTAGACCTTAAAGAAGTTGGTTTTTTGCTATTTACATAGCTAAAAGAAAAAAATATGTGGCAACTATATATTTTATTTAACTTGTGATATAATGTTATACATGCATACATTTATTACTTTTCTTTTATCGATATCGATTATAGAATGGCTTCTAATAGAAACTCTCCTGCTCTTTGGATGCTTCAATTGTAAGCGCCAAAGAGTATAGATAATATACTGGTAAGCGCGTTCGATTCCGGTACCTGACCACTTGAAACTTATCTTACAGTCAACAATTTGATCGATAAAAACTGTAAATATATATTTAGTTTTTGTTTGCTTATATAAGCACATATATTTTGACTCAGGAAAAATGGTAACGAACTTTAACAATTTGTGGCCTTTTCTATATTGAAAATGTTTTTGTTTTTATTTTACATCTGCATTGCAGGTACGAGCATATTTTTTACCACTCACCTTTTAAACAATGTAGAATTTATGTAAAAAAATGGGGAAAGCTGTTTTTCATAACACTTAAATTCTAAAACATTTTAATTTTAAAAGAAGCGTTCAAAATAACATTATAAAAACTTAAATTATTATATAATATTATGCAAGAACGCTCCTATTAAAATTCTGAAAAACACGCCATGCTAGCACGATATTGAAAATAAAACATTTAATTTAGATTTAGGTCCTAAAACTGTAATCGAAGCAAAACAGTATTTTATTAGGCTATTACTGAACACACGTTTATTGCGTTCACGTAGGTACGTAAATTCGTCTGAAATTGGCAATAATAAGGCAGCACGTAACACAGAGCTCATTACAAAGTGAGCCTTGATGAAATTCACTCGTCCTTTCCACGGTTCTTTAAAGGCGCTACTTGACATTTATTTCTTTTTTTATTTTTCGTTATCTACGAATTTAATATTGCCAGATGTAAAAATGTGATGTCACGAAAAAATGACGCCGCTGTTTAATTTGAAAGCGGGGAAAATGGGACACTTATTTAAATTTTCGAATATCTAACGCTTTCGAAATATTCAAGGCATTAACCACGTGTTACACTTCGGGTCACACTATTTTGAACTTTATGTCTATGCAATAGAGATTAAACTAAAATGGTCTAAGTCATACGTTATTCATTGTAGGATGTCAAGCGTCATGCGACTGTCAATGCCGCTGCAGCCAATTAAGAGAGACCCACGTTTTCTTTTAACTATTTATCCCACAGGTTTATCCTAAACTGGTAGGTGTGGCTATAATTTTGATACTATGAGTGCACTAAACCATATACGTGGCTCATTAGGTCTTGATCTCGGCTTAACGAGGCGACTCTAATTGCGGGTCTGCGAGTTGTAAAAAGGGAAAAAGGTCGGTTTTCTGTTAACGCTTCACACGCTTTTAATCTTTTTATGATCGATAGGTGATCAGCGCTCATAAAAATTTATTAACGATGTTTATTCCTTCACGGGTTTCAGGAAATATGAAATATTGATATTTTGTCGCTCGGGTTCGTCTCACTCTCTATTTCTCAAATATTATTCAAATATATTTTTCAAACTTGAAAATTGTGTGCTAATAATAATGCACTTATTATTTATACAAGTATGTTCGTGAATATTACAATCAAACAAAGTATTTTAGAATAGCGACTCTTCCTCGCTTCGCTCGAGTTCGTCCCTTTGTTACTTTTTAACGGTTAGTATTAAAACTACAGACTGTATACAGTATATGATAGTATCCCGTGAGAGATGATTGACCCATACAAAATTTCATCCCTCATTTCATCCACCTCAGGGATGATTTTCAGGATTAAAACTATCCCATTTTCTGCCCAGGGTCTCAAACTATCTGTTAAATTTCATCTATTAAAAATTTAGTTCAATGGATTTTGACTGTAGGTACCAATTACGAAAAAACTTACAAAAATACATATTTTTACTCATTTTAACAGTGAGTTCTAATTTTTTTTCTTTATAATGGCCAAAAATCGAAAAAATGACAGAAATATAACACATTTGCCTTGACTTGCTAATGGAATAAGTAAAGGCGTAATTACTTAACAACTGTCACCGAAAATAATCACTATAAAAAACAAAACTCTAAGGAGACACCTTCACAACAGATCTCAGAGCGATTCTTACTAATTTGAACTCGTCTTGTCTCCTTTAATTTGCAGAAAACAGTGGATTAATGGGTCACCGCGGCGACCTTAATTACACGTCTTCGCTTAGTCGCGGTTATGCTTTCCCTGTTTATCAGATAAAAATTAAGTTGGAACCGCCTTAACCAATGTTATGAAATTATAGTCCCTACATTGGTTTTTTTTTTCATTTTCCTTCGTCATCATCATCATCATCAGCCCTTTTTTAACGTCTTACTGCTGGGCACGGGCCTCCCTTTCTTCAAGACGAGGGGGATCAGGTCATAGTCAACCGCGCTGGCCCAGTGCGTGTTGGCGGACTTCACATATCTTACAAAAACTTGCTAGGTTTTCTTAGACATGCAGGTTTCCTCACGATGTTTTCCTTCACCGTATGACAAGTGGTAATCAGGATAGAAATGAATCGAACATTCAAATATCAGAGGTGCGAGACCCGGATTTGAAACCGCATCACTCGGTTATACAAGCGACGCGTAACCACTGCGCTACCACATCCTTCACCATAATTTCTTTTAACATAATCTAATTATTTTTACTGGTTTAGATGCTATAGAGATTATTTCTTCATATAGTTCTTTTTCGTAACATTCAAGAACATCCCACTATCGTAGCGGGAGATTTTTATGAGGTAAAGTCCCAACCTGTGTTCTATCCAAGATACAAGAACTAGAGCCAGGGGCTTCTAGTGTCTTCATTTGTAACTGAGTCGAACATTACACGAGAAACCACTGGAAAGATTTTGATGAAATTTAATATGATAATTGCTGGTTATCGGTGTCATCATAAAAGATACTATTTAATGCAGGTTAGGTTAGGTTTAGTAACAGTTATAACTTACCTAGGGACGAGTCGCTATTACTAATTTTTATTTGCTTCTAGTAATACGATGTATAGAAATTTTCAGTAACAGTTATTTCGTAGAATAATATTACTAAAGTTCACAAGCATTAGAAATAGTCCGCAAACAAATATCGAACAGAACCATCGAAACTAGTCGACATTTAGCAATAAATTCAATATCCGCTCCCAAAAACAGTTTAAAAGGAAAAACTCCGATATCGATTCATAGAAATCAGAGCGCGGAAATAATTCGAAAACCACCGCTTCGAAAATATTAAAAGCGTACAACGATTAAATGCGATGTAAAATAAAACTGTTATGGATTTTATAACCAGTACAATTATAGTATTTCATTAAAAGTAGTAACGTATTTGTCTGTTAATAAGTATTTACTATATAGGTAATAAGTGAAGGCAGTGGTAGCTCAGTGGTAACGCGCTCGTTTGAAAAACCGAGCGAAGCGGATTCAAAAGCCGCGTCTCGCACCTTTTATATGTTTATAGGCCAGCGTAGTGGACTGTGTGATCAGCTATGGGACGTTAAATGGTTTCGTTTCTCACCAAAGCACAATCTCGTTCGTTAATTTCGCTGGAAAGTCTTTATTAAAGTTAAGCATCGACGCTATTACCAGTAACATGATGGGTTACCGCTTATATATTATATTATTATATTTCTAATATACTAAAAAAATACTGGTCCTAACCTCTGATGTGTAAAGCAAGTATTTAGTTAGTGGTAAAACCTCTTGGTACTACAAAATATGAATGTTCAGCTCGCTTCTAGTTCATACGAAAGTACTTTCATTCAATTACCGTGCTAAGAAATGTTCAGAGAAAAATGATAGTCTAGAAAAGTATATTTTGATTAAATACAAACTTTTGGTCGTCAAAAAGAGCAAAAATAATTAAACAGCGTGGAAGGTAAATATTGAACACAAAACCCAAGCCGCTAACCGCAGGAGAGCAATGAGGGGCAAGTTCGAACCCGCTCATTAATAAAAGCTCGCCAAAGGAACGCTAACTTGTTACTTAACTAATTAAAATAAAATATTTTATTTCACTCGCTGCGAGTCGGATATTAATGAATAATATTAATTAAGAAAATCACTTCGATGTGTAGTGATTAAAATAACGAATAAAATATTATATTGACCGTGACCTCGATTTTTAACTCCATGCATCCAACACTGCCAGCTATTTTACGAATATCTTCTATTCATATAATAAAATAGTAAATTAGTCCAATCTGTACATTGAATATATTTTGGAAATTCTTATTGGAATAGTAATTATTATCGATACAAAGGCCGAATCCATAGTTTTTAGAATTTGTGTCAGTCTGTCTGTCTGTCTGTCTGTCTGTGACCGCATCTCGAGAAACCCACTAGACAGATTTTGATGAAATTTGGTACGATGATAGTTGGTTATCCGGGTCAGAATATAGGATACTTTTTACTGCTGGGAAATATCTCATTTTTGAGAAAACTCAATCAACCGTTAAAAACTGGCTGTAAAACATCACGATTTGTGAAATCTAAGAATTTCGTTTCTTTAAGCGAGCGGAGCCACGGGAAATGCTAGTATAGTATATAATTCTCGTTCCACTTAGCTAGAAACTACGTCCCATTTTTTTTGACGATCATCTAGACCGAAACTGTGTTATGAATCAAAATATGTATAATACACTGGGTTTAGCGCTACCTACCAGAACTGACTATACTTCACACCTTTCTGTTGAGCACTACCACTTTTCTAGCGTAACTACTTTTTATGACTAACATTTAATTAAAGCGTAGTTTTTAATGAATGCAATCTAATCAGGAAGACTAAACGTACGCAGCATTAAGAATAACAAAGGATCAAAAGATTTAAGTGGACTACTAAACACCATTTGACTACCAGGTATCAAACCTATTACCACTCTCGATCATAATGAGTGTGACTGAAAATTTCTCAACAATAACAATACTTAACGCGACCCGAAACCCGAACCTAGCATCTGTAGCATGCTAACTAACTTATTATTCCCATAATAATAAGTGAGTTACTACTAATATCTAGACAGTAGTCTATATAAATGTACTAGTAATACGGGTCGCGAAGGAGGGCAAAGCGAACGATGCGTCATCCACATCTCCAACAAAGCATACTATTCATCATCCAACAAAAGTTACTTGCAATTTATCAATCGTAGCTTTGTCTGTGAAATACAAACTCATTAATTTTCCAATAAGGAATAACCCTTTGTGAGCATGAGATATGAACACTTTTAGATTATATAGTTATACTAGCAATTCCCGCGGCTCCGCCCGCGTTCTTATCACTATTAAAAAATATGGATTGGTGGTAGTAGGATGAAAATTTAGGGTTGTATTTTTTGATGCCAAATCATAAAAAAATAAAAAGAAAAAATTTGGTCGAAAATAAAAAAGGAAACATATGTAGAGTGCCACCCTTGTCACCTAGGGGAATAAAAATAACCTACGACCTATTCTCAGACCTAAAAAATATACATTAAAAAATCCTAAAAATCGGTCAAGCCATTTCAGAGGAGTTCGATAACAAACACTGTGACACGAGATTTTTATATATTAGATACTCGTAAATAAATGTAATATTAGTAAAATATTGAAAATTAGTGTACTCACTGTCTGTCGGTGTCGACCCAAAAGTCTGTTTTCAACCGACTTCAAAAAAGAGCAGGTTGCAGTTTCCATTCGGTTGTAAGTTTTTGTTGAAAAAAGAATATTTCCAATTTAGTGGGATTAAGTTTGATACTGGTCTACTGATTTTTCGGATTTAATCGAGGATCAAATGAAATCAATGATTTCAGATTTTAAGTATTTATAAGTAACTATTAATAAACTAAATACCTATACCTAGATTATGACGATACGTTTGGCTCAGTTGGTAGTGACCCTGCTTTCTACGCCAGCGGTCGCGGGTTCGAGTCCCGGTGGGCATTCATTTGTTGAGCACAAATGTTTGTACTCCCGTCATGGGTGTTAATATTTATAATATCATAAATAAAAGGCGAAATCTGTACGATTTGTGATCTGTTTAAGATGCTTCTTTAGTATAATCTATTAAACAAATAGATTATACTACGAGTACTAAGGCTGTATTACACTTATTTCATTAAAAAATGTAGATAAATGAAAAGAAAGTTAGTATATAATATATATACAATACAGGCTTATTTACAAATACCTACTAATATTTGAGTACTAAAAAGCGAAGAACGAGTGTATAATTATTTACCTACTACGTTCATTCTTTAAAGAAAAAGAAAAAAAACTAAACTTGAGAAAATAAGAGCTTTTTAAAATAAAAAGATGCTTTTTTGTAATAGTAATAAACCAACCTGTTTTTCAATCGACTCTATGGCAATGGGACGTCAATCAATGCGGAAACCACAATTAGCTAAATGCAAAATACTGCATTCCATTGGACTTTCGAAAGATAGGTTTCTTAGAAAATATCAATGTTGAAAATGATTTAAAGATTATGGTTGAATAACGGTTTATTAACGTCCCACTGCTAGGCACATCATGCACTCTCTTCAATACGAGGTGAACCGGGTCATGGTCCACGCGGAATCAAAAGATTATTTAACATGAAAATATCAGAGGTGCGAGAGCTAGGTTTTGAACTCAATTTACTTGTTTTTTTTTTTGTTTAGTGAGCACGAGCTTTCATATCTAATTTTAAATTGTATCCGCCTCAGGCTTGACAAGCGTGTCCATTTTCATTCAATCATAGTCGCCTGTTTGGCAGCTTCCGTTTTAGTATATTCTATAGTATCGTTAGTTCAAACTGTGTCAATTCCAAGCACACAATTTTTTATTATATAATATAAATAAATAAATGTTTTCTACTAGAAATCAAACAAAACCTACGTATGTAACTCAAGATATTCCAAAATAGTAGCTTCGATAAAATTACATTTTTAATCTACAAAACATGTCAAAGGTTTATTACCTTCATATTATTTATGGCTTATTTACAGCAAGAATCGTTTTTTCGTATTCATTCATGAGTCTATATATAACGTGTATTTACCATTCTACGCGACATTAGCGAAGTCAACTGTGCTCAACCGGCATTTTTGGAAGCCATTAAAGGAAATAATTGAATTGAATTTACAGCAAGAATTAAACAAATGATATAATATTCTGTTATCACCACAGATTAAAAACAGTAAAACTTTAAATCAATCAAAAAGGCAAATGCAAATATTTGAAATATCTTCCATATTTATCAACATCTCTCTGACACATCAATATAAATGTTAAGTGGGAAAATCGGAACCAATAAAAGTTGAAAAATAACCGGAATAGCATTACTATAAAATATTTACAATTGAACAATGGCGAATGTGCGCGTAAATCAAGTTGTCAGTGCCCTTATAAATGTGTGATCTGCCGACTGGCGCACCTGGCGCCTTCGCCATTGAATCTACAGCAGAATATATTAATTAAACAACGCATTTATGCTGCTACAGTATTTTTAACTACCTTACTACTACCATACACTACCTTACTGCAGTTATAATCAAAAACTCGCTAAAACTTAAATCTGACTGGATCTATTTGAATAATTCATTTTTTGTTTATGGGTGTATGGGGTCCTTTTGGTTAATTTTATTACTATACATAAAGTATACGTATTCGTTCATATGATTTAGAATGCTGGAGCGTTCTATCTATCATATTTTATGTCTATAATATATAAATTAAAAAAATATCTGTCTGAAAACTAAATTTCATTGAAATCCATCCAACATTTCATTCCAATTCCGAGTAACGTAAAAACAAAATAATAATACGTTAAATTGTTACAAAATATAGCAAAATATGTTGAATCAAGAACAAACCTTAAGTCGTATTTTAATTTGCCGCCTCTTAAACGATAGTTTTTGAAACAAAACTCCCTGTCTTAAAACAAGAAATGAATTCAGCGGGAAGTGGCAATGAATTTTATGCACCAACTCACTCGGAACTTTACAAAGACCATCTTTTACCAAACTTACCACTTAGCTTCTTACTTTATTACTTAAATGACGAAACATACAACCACGACGGTGGTATTTACAGTACAATATACCTACTAGCTAATTGGTATACATATTAATAGTATAACATTATACTAGAGACTCACCCTCGCTCCATTTGGGCTCGTCCCTAGTTACTTTTTGAAGGTAAGTAGAAGGTAATCAGAAATGAGATATTCTTCTGCTGTAAAAAGTATCCTATATCCTGACCCGGATAACCAGCTATTTTATCCCTTATATCATATCCCTTATATTTTAGCCTTATATCAAATTTCATCAAAATCCGTCTAGTAGTTTTCTCGTGATGCGGCACAGACGAACAGACATACAAAAAGTCTAAAGACCATAGATTCGGCCTCTGTAACGATAATGATGACTACTTCAATTAGAATTTACAAAAAATAATCAATGTCCAGATTTAACTGAGTTAGAATTTTATTATATGTATAGATTAATGAGCACATAGATAATATTAATCCTAAAACCGCTAAATAAATGTATTAAATTTACTTTGAAGCTTACTGTGCTGAACTTTTATAACCACAGACGTATAAAAATAACCTATTTAAACTAATATGTCAAATACTCAGTACACAAAAATATACTTAACGTGCTATTTATTATGTAGCAGTTGATATTATTCTACGAGTAATTTAAGAAAACCAGCCATGCCTTAAAGCATTCAATCATTTATCATTCACTCTTTCTTAACGTCAGTGGTGAAAAAAATATACATATACTTATCTCCAAATTCAAATTAAAGATAATATCTTTCTAGAAAAAGTGTTTTATTATTATTACAAAAAATACATCTTATGAAGTAATTTTTCGCTACAGCCTTTACCTTACAGAATAAGTATATTTGGTTTTCATTATTATTGAAATTTACCGGAAATTGAACGCGGTGAACCAGTACGCATTCAGAGTGATTCGTGTTTTATAAATATGTAAGTTACAAGCTGTAGACTTGTCTTCACTTCTCTTATGTATATACTCGTAGAAGAGTATTGTAGGTACCTATGGGCGGTTTTAACTTACACCATTAATACGAGTGGATATCTTAAAAAAATAAAAACAAGAATACAACTTAACGTCCGTCTGACTGACTTGCAAAAGCAATATAAGTTATAACTTTAAGTCTAATAAATGAAGAAAAAATCTTATTTTAAATGAAAAACCCGATGAATGTTCAAAGACAATACCTTCTTATACACATCATATTGTGTCTATAACGTAATCGAGATGGTCTTATTTACTTTTAGTAACTACGTGTTCAGCCCTTTTCAACTTTCCCACTGCTGTGGAAGGTCATCTCTTCACTGCGAGGAGGATCCGGCCATAGTCCACTATACCGACTACGCTGTCGAAGTGCATGATAGTGGACTTCAAATGTCCTTTGAAGACTACCTAGTCCTAGAATCTCTCCGATCCATGTTTGTAAATATATATAACGTAGAACAAAAATAAACTAAAAAAGTTGCCTATTTCAAAGTGCTTAGTAACATTAACATAACTACGCAAGTAAAGTCACAGATTAATGCTAGTAATAAAAAGATGGATAGATATAAATAATAAAAGAAGTAATTTTAAAACAAATAACTACATACATTTAATATTAGATGGACACGTTTGGAAAGTTATTTTTAATAATTTGAAAGTACAACGTATACGTACATGTGTTTAATTGTATAATGTAAGTATGATTGTCATTAATTTTATAATAAGGCCTCCTCTTGTAACATTTTTTTTAAGTTTAATAAGAAATCTTTTGCTTGTTTAAGTTACTTTGTTGAAAAAATATCATAAATATCCTTAATTTTTTAATATTAATAATTACAATTACATATTGTTATACTTTGCTATATTATATAAGTAAAAAATTGGCAATATTATATTATTATGGGCCTAGTTTTATCAATGGGTGTCTCGTTAAAATGAAAAGTGAAGCATACAATTTTCACTTGTATCTAGGTATTGTTCGTAACTCCAAGTTACTCAACTAGCACGTCGATTTCTAGCTAGCTGTCTACCTCGTCAATATTGGTTAATTTGCTCCTGGCTTCCTTGCACTAGGCAAGAAACTTGTATTACACCCGTACAACCTGTCCTTTTACCATGTCTTTGTTATATAATTTTGTAAATTGTCTTTACAATTGTTGTAGTAATTAGATACTTCAATTATTTCAATTATTGCACTATTAGTATTCATTAAATGTAGTTTATTCGCTGTAAATTAACTTATAATTATCTATACATCTATAAAATTGACTGAAAACTGAATTAAATCTGTACACTAAATATTTTGTGGAAAATTTAATGGAAATAGACATTATAGATACCAATTGAGGCCAAATCGATTGTTTTTAGAATTTTTGTCTGTCTGTCTGTCTGTGACCGCATCACGAGGAAACCACTGGACGGATTTGATGAAATTTGGTATGATGTTAGCTGGTTCAATATATAGACCCGGGTCTATATATAGGATACTTTTTACTGCGGGAAAATATCTTATTTCTGAGAAATCTATATAACCCACAAAGTACCTAGTAGTAGTACGCTAGTACATAATATTAGTACAATATGTATTTCTTTTTTTTTTAAATAGTTTTGTACTAGACCTTACCCATATTGCGAGTTTGTAAGCCTTAAATGGTACTCAATGGATCAAAGTAAATTGAAAATGTTTTAAAATATAATAGTGGCTGAACCAATGAATCATTATTTATTTACTAGTTTTTCCTAAGGTTCCGTTCACGTAGCGATAGTAAAGTAACCTATTACTCAGTTAATCCAAGATAAAACCATCCCCTTCTTATATTGAACCGTTGGAACACACTAAGTTTGTGCAGCTCACTAACAAACTCGTCCTAAGGGGGTGAAAGGGGTAGCAAAATTAATATGTAATCCTTTTCCGATCAAAACTTGCAACTTTGTAATATCTGGAAAGATGAAGAAGCATTATACAAAACACGATACCTTTAGCTCAGTTGGTAGTGACCCTACTTTCTGCGCCAGCGGTTGCGCGTTCGAGTCATGGGCGTTTATATTTATTATATGTATGTATTTAAAATTTATAATTTAACTATCTGGTATCCGTAAAACAAGCTTTGTAGCTTACCACGGAACTAGATGGCGCTGTTGTAATAATGTCCCAACATATATATGAAAACTGAGGGAATCTAGGAATGATTGTAATACAAATATTCATGCTTACACACAAACGAATACCCCCCGCGGGACTTGAACCCGCAATCGCTGGCACAGCATGTAGAGTTACTACAAACTGAGCTAAGCGTACCGTCATATAAAAGACACTTAGGAAGACTTGAAATCTTAACGTGTAGTGTACTCGATATTTTTAATAAAAGAAAGGAAGTAGGTACATATTTCATAGAAGTTCATACATTTAGGACTTAGTTTATTATTATTTACTTTTTATTAAACAACGAATTTTATAAAGAAATATTCTGTTTCAATCTCAGTAGCAAGTAGCAAAGGCTCTATGGCGTGTTCCTTTGATTTTTTCGAATAAAACATCACATTTTTCGACTAAGCGTTTGACCCAATTAATGCAGCTTTGATTATAGGGCGGGTATTGGTGGTGTTTGTCGCAGCTTAGTCAATATTATTTCTGCAAAAATTTCAACGGACCATATGGCGGCTAATAGAATTAGGGTGACTTCATATTATATTATAAGGATAAGGCTCGTGTGAATTACTATCGACTTCGAACTCAGATCGTGGATAACAAACTATAACCTATTTACATTCCAGGTTATAGTCTACCTATATAATATTCTAAATTTCTTCCAAATACGTCCAACTTTTTTAGTGTTTAGAAGTAACAAACATAGACACAGAGATACAAAATTTCGTAAATAAAATGATTTCGTTCGTGGCGAACAATTAGATCGACTTCAAAATAAGGAGGACCTCTTTTTTTGAAGTCAATCAAATGTAAATAAAACCCGCTTATCGCTCCGCTTATTACTATGAATAATATGCAAGAGTGACAATGATGCCGATCGCGGTGGATCGAAAATGTCACAAACAGTTTCTATAGCGGGATTTTTCTAGATTTTTCACTAAATTTTGCACAGCTCGTATTTGAAGGCTCTTTGTCCCATTTTACATGTGGACGATCTCGATAAATTTTAAAGTTTTCGCTTAGTCCTCATATTATTGATAAAGTTTTAGTACAATTTGTTATTTGTTTTATATTGTAGCATGCTCTAATATATAACTATTTTAAACGAACATAATATGTTAGGTACACGTTCCTAATAGGAACGTATAATTTATTTTTATACACCATTTTAATAATAACAGTTATATCTGTCAAGGATACCTAGTTATGAGGAATATATTTACTTTCAAATTAACTTATAATTATTTAATTTATAATTATGTTATGTTTAAATATGTAAATGTACAAAAAATCGCAACTGATATCGATCTAGTATTTTAAATGAGACAGTAATTTTGACAATCCGTTCATTAACTCTTCTTAATTAAACCACCAAACAGATTTTGATAAATTTAGGTGTAGTTAGTAGACAGGTCATTAGTTTTTATGTTTAGAGACAGGCCCCAGGATCTTACCAGTACTTAATTTACATCTACCAGTACTTAATTTACATTGCGATATTGAAATCGATACGTCCTATACTATAAATAGATATCAGACGCCAATAGCAACTAAATCAAGATTAAACAGCCAATCAGTCGCATCCTGTGACAACCTCAAATGGAATTTAATAACAATGGAATTTGCGTATATTAGTTTAGGGAATAAGCGCTTTGCTATTTCCTATACTCATTATCAACTACATATTAGAAAACAAAGTCCCACGTCGTGTCAATCTGTCTGTCCGCGATACACTCTAAAACTACTCAACGGTGTTTTCATGTGGGTTGCACCAGCAGATGGTATGATTCATGAGAAAGGTTCCTGTGTACAATTGATCAAGGTTTTCTGTTAATTTGCTGGAATATGTAGAGGACTGTTGAAGATGTTACAGAATTATTGCTCTTAAGATGACATTTCTTTAAACTGTAGCAACACCATTCGGATAGTGTCACTCACAGGTGTTCTCTAGTAAAGTATCCGGTATATAAATATATCAATGTTATTTTATTGAATCCCACTCAAATTTTTTGACTCTATTTTCTCCCTCCCGACTATTTTTGAAATTTTAAATGTAATATTTATAATGAAGTTGATTAAAGTCAAGGCTTTCAAAAAATTAAAAAAAATTAAATTCTATTAAATAAGTTTTGTGTAAACGTGCCAGTTGCATTTTAAGTGTAGCGAAGCGCAATTACAGCAAGTAGAGACTTTGGCACCGCGCAACGTGGCTTGGCAGAGTTACACGGTTTCCAGACTGGATTTAGTCACAGAAAATATTTCCAAAGTTTTCAGAACAGATTATATTCGCCTCAGAAGTTAGAAAAATGAAATAGACTTACTTTCATTATTGCTTTCCTCAACGTTGGTACATACTTACTAGTGACGTATGTATTGTTCTTACGGATAACATAACCAAACAAACCTTTGTGAAATGAACTGCAGATAAAAGGATCCGCAGAGAGAAATCAAGCTGATTATTATTTTTTTTTAATTTCTAGACGGCTCGGTGACGATGCCTTCAGGACAAGAAGCTCAAATTCCAAGACTATCTATTCCATATTGTTCTGTTCTGTCTGCACAAGCTATTTTCGATTCATTTTATTTACCAAATAATAATTATAATAAGTGTATCTTTATTTCTGTATAATGTTTTAGTTTTAATAAACTGAAACGGAAAGTAATCATAAAAAGTAGCATAATAAAAGAACTTCTTGGTCGAAGAAATGTCTTTTTCTAAATTAATAAAAATCTCAATGTCACGTTCTTTGAGCAATATAAATATATGTAACAGTAAACAGAGTATTTTTTACGCAATACGAAACCTAAAGAAGGCAACGAAATACTAATTAAAGTTTATTCTGAGAAATGGTTAGCATTTTAGATTCTTCTTATAATAGCAGATATCAGACGTCAGTTTATTTTAAAATATAATAGAAATATTAATAATGTTATTAAGTAAAACTATAAGATGATTATAAGGTTTTTTTAAAAATAAACTTTCCATTTTTTTACTTTAGGAACTGCTTTGGTGGGAATATGGCGTCATAGTACTTAGTATGTTTATCCTATGCGTCTTTTTGAACTTTTTAGTAAAATTAATCAATGGTAACTGTGTGTCTTTTTCATTTTTTTTTAACAAGTTTATTTTATTTGTTTTTACTTATTGAATATTTACAATATATTTTGCAGAAACACGACTAGAACATAGATTTCAACAAAAAACTTCGACAAATTACATGCAAGTGGAGGAACCATCATCAGCATCCAATACTAGTGCTTAATGAAGTTTAAAATACACCGGGGATATCATTTACTTATAACAAAAAAGAAAATATCAAAATTAAAGCTTTAGAGAAAAGTTAAAGTAAAGACTGTTAAATACCCGCTATGATGTAAAAAGTATTCTGATTAATAAAGTAATGTAAAGGAATTTCTCCTGAGTGGTAAAATAAGCAAAAAATGAATAAACTATCATCAACTTAAACAACGTTCAAGGTTATCATTTAATGAATTTGTATAAGTAACAATCTCAGTGGTAGTTACTTAATACATTATATTTATAATATTATTGTTTTATTCATTAACCATACACCATTTTTGATATAAAATATTATCAAATATTCACCTAAAGGTCAACTTGGTTATAAAGTAGGCGGTATGATATTTAACTTATGCCTTTATTATTAAAATAAACCACTGTCAACACTGTCAAACCTAATGTCATCAAAATTCTAAATGTCAAGTGTCAACTGTCAAGTATCAATAAATACAGAGCCGCGTCGTGCATGTTGTTATTTAAATTTTATATAGAATAAGATTTTGTATTATTTGTATTATTTACGTTATCTATTTTATATTAGGTGTCTTAACACATTATATCTAAAAAAAGTGTTACTTATGATATAAGAAATATATAAAATGACTTCTATTATAAAGTTACATTGCCTTTCCGGCGCTGGAGATGAATCTCCACCGTGCTATGTATTACAAGTCGATGAATTTAAGTTCCTTTTAGATTGTGGATGGGATGAAAAATTTGATATGGACTTTATAAAAGAATTAAAAAGGTATTAGGTTATGTTTTTCAAAAAGAAAAGTAATTAAAGTTTAAATTTTTAACTTAACACAATTCATAAAACTTAACAACTTTATTAAAAGTAATGTTTTTGCTTTCAGACATGTAAATACTATAGATGCAGTTCTTCTTTCACATTCAGATCCATTACATCTAGGTGCATTACCCTATGCCGTTGGACAGCTTGGACTTAACTGCCCAATATATGCGACTTTACCAGTCTACAAAATGGGTCAAATGTTCATGTATGATCTATATCAGTCTTATAAGAATGTGTCAGAATTTGATTTATTTACGTTGGATGATGTAGATACAGCATTTGATAGAATTACTCAATTAAAATATAATCAAAGTGTTGACATGAAAGGTTAGTACTAACACTATAAGGTATAACTGTTAATACTTTAATTAAAACTTGATAAAAAATTGTAAATATCTTAAACATGTAGTAATATTAAATTAAATAATAGAAACTCCCTACATTCCATTCAATAACACCTTATAAAAATCAAATCTCACTATATCACAGGAAGAAAAAAATATACAAAATTCCCAATTATACTAAATCATGATACTCCTATTAAAATTGGTTCAGCTATTATACTAGTGGGTAAAAGAAATATTAACAATACAAATAGAAGTGTAATCAAATGTTTTTTCAACTATTTTAGGCAAAGGACTAGGACTTCGAATAACACCTTTACCTGCTGGTCATTTACTTGGAGGCACAGTGTGGCGTATAGCTGCTCCCGGTGAAGAAGATATTGTATATGCACCTGACTTCAATCACAAAAAAGAAAGACATCTTAATGGGTGTGAAATAGACAGAATAATGCGTCCATCGTTATTACTACTTGGGGCTATGAATGCTGATTATGTACAACAAAGGAGGCGACTGAGAGATGAAAAGCTAATGAGTAAGTCAGCCATACTATTTCTATCAATTCTCACAGACACAGTGTTAAAACTTTTATTAAATGGCTAAATTTTATATGTGCTCATATTGTGTTAACAAATAATATAGAGCTTACTTCTATTATACCTTAGCCATTATTGACCTGTAATAGGGTAAGTAGTGTAGTGCAAACCAACTTTACTAAAGAGACAATATACAATCTAAAGGCCTACATATTAATATAATCTAATACAACAAAATGAAAGTATTTGCTTATTAACCCTTAACGACCTACCACATATTTTTGTCCTTTAACCACCTATATAAATCCATCCAGTCTCAATGAGTATCGTCCTATATCTATCCTGCCCATTCTATCCAAAGTCCTTGAATCTATCGTCCATTATCAACTTAATTCCCACCTTACTTCATATAGTCTACTTTGTCCTTATCAGTCCGGTTTTCGTCCCTTCCATAGCACTGTTGGTGCGCTGCTGAACATCACGGAGGACATTCGGTATGCTATGGATAATACCAAGTTTACTGTAATGGTACTTCTTGACTTTAGTAGCGCATTCAACTCTGTAGACTTCGACATTCTTCTTGGCACACTTCGCTTAGTTAACATTTCCCCTGCGGCTGTAGACTGGTTTCACTCATATCTCTTCGGGCGCCGAAGGCGCCGAACCTTACGGCCCCCAAGGCGGCGTTCTTTCACCACTACTCTTCTCTGTTTTTATTAATAACATTTCCCGCGTTATTTCTTCTCCCTACCACCTGTATGCAGATGATTTGCAACTCTATCGACATTGTGCGTTGAGCGAGTTGCCTGATGCTATTGACGCCTTAAATAAAGATCTTGTCGCTATTCAAACTTGGGCCGAATCTTTCGGTCTCTTAGTAAACCCTAACAAGTCCCAAGCGATAATTATTGGTAGCAGCAGGTTAAGATGCAAAATGGATTGGAGTTCAGTACCTGCTATTATTTACTCCGGAGTTCCAATTCCATACTGTGATAAGGTAAGGAACTTGGGCCTCATTATGGACTGCACAATGACTTGGAAACCTCATATTAACGAAGTTAGTAGGCGTATGCACTTCACTTTCCACTCTCTGAAGCGTCTCCAATACTTCCTACCCTTCAAAACCAAAATTATGCTTGCTCATTCTCTGCTACTGCCCATTCTCGACTACGCCGATGTATGCTATTTGGATGTGACTGAGGAGCTATTGAATAAGCTTGAGCGTCTCCAAAATCTCGCTATACGCTTTATCTATGGTCTGCGGAAGTATGATCATGTCTCCGATTTCCGAGCTCAATTAAAATGGCTCCCTATCCGCCTTCGCCGTGATATGTACATCCTTACTTTTCTGTTTAATATCCTTCATAATCACAACTTTCCTTCTTACCTTCGTTCCCGGTTCTACCTGCTTCCGACTCCGACACGTTCCAGGCGGCCCTGCATCACATCGATGCTTGAGATACCGAGAAGTAACACCAAGTATTTACAAAATTCATTCTCGGTACGTGCTGCAGTGTTATGGAACAAACTCCCCAAAACCTTACAAGAGAGCCCTTCTACCGCCGCGTTTAAAGCCAACATAAAAAAATTCATTCTAGCACAACATTGAACAATACTTTTTTTCTGTTTGCATCATGTATATATATTTATATTTGTATATATTGTATATATAATAATGTACTTTGGTATGTATTAGTCTATATTATATACTTTTATTATGTATTTATGTAATTCGTATATTATGTAGGTATATGTAGTGTATATTTTTCTATATTTAAGTATACATTTAAGTTATTCTTTTAATGTTTATAAATTGTTTACTTTTTAATTTGTCTTTGCACTTTCTCTTTCTGACCCGCTATGCAACACTATCTCCCACGCACATGGGTTGACTGGAAGAGATCTCTTATAGAGATAAGTCCACCTTTGTCCACGTCACTTTCTATGTATTTTTTTTTCTTCATGTATTTTTTTTGTGCAATAAAGAATATTCTATGTGGTCTCAGAGACCGATGAATTTATTCAGCTCAATGTAGTATTATACATTTAACTTAAATTGATACCAGAACCTCAATAACCCAATAACTAAAAGCAACAACAACTTTTTCTCTTCTGTCTGTTCAGGATAAACTTTGAAGGACTAATTTTAATTTAAACACTGTATCTTATATATTCCATAAATATTAAGAGTCTAAAACGAAAATTAATGATCTTTAAAAATTATCCAAAAATAAGATTTTTATATGAAAATGCCTAAGACAGTATATTTGGGAGGGTAGCATTAGTTGTTAGTGAGAAATGAAGCTCATTAAATATACAATCACTCCCACAGCAACTATACTCAGTACTCTTCGCGGTGGAGGGTCAGTACTGGTGTGCACAGACACAGCGGGCCGAGTGTTAGAGCTAGCCCACATGTTAGATCAGCTATGGAGGAACAAGGACTCCGGACTGGTTGCCTACTCGTTATTATTGTTGTCCAACGTCAGCTATAATGTTGTTGAATTTGCCAAGTCTCAGGTAATATTTTTTTTATATTAATTATATAATATAAGGCAGTGGTAGCCCAGCGGTAACGCGTCGCTTGTGTAACCGAGTGATGCGGGTTCAAATCCGGGTCTCGCACCTCTGATATTTTCATGTGCGAATCATTTCTATCTTGATTACCACTTGTCTTACGGTGAAGGAAAACATCGTGAGGAAACCTGCATGTCTGAGAAAACCTAGCAAGTTTTCGTAAGACATGTGAAGTCCGCCAATACGCACTAGGCCAGCGCGGTAGACTATGGCCTGATCCCCCTCGTACTGAGGGAGGCCCGTGCCCAGCAGTGGGACGTTAAAAAAAAAAAAAGGGCTGATGATGATATAAAATATAAATTATTTTTAACATATCCCTTCCAATTGCATTAAAGCAGCACATTATATTGAAATAGTATCTTTACGATATCAATGTTTCGACAATTAGTACTGAAATGAGATATAATTCTTGGCTTTTCCTACTATCATATGCATGTATTACACATATATATAAACCTTCCTATTGAAATCACTCTATCTATTGACGAAAACCGCATTAGTTGTGTACTTTAAAAAGATCTAAGAGTACTACGCGGGAAGCCACTTTGTTTTATACTACGAATAGAAAATAAGTGTAGAATTGTTATTCTAGTAATTAGTACAATAATAATTGTTAATTTCTCCACTCCTATAAACATTTGAGACTTAAAATATTTTATCCAACTTAAAAAAAATGAGTTTCTTTAAATCCAAGTATGTATGTTTATTTACATGTGTTTGTAATATATTACACATCCCGTTTAAATTACAAAAATATAGGTATGAATTAATTTATTTATTTTTCAACAGATTGAATGGATGAGTGACAAATTAACCCGAGCATTCGAAGGTGCCAGAAGTAACCCATTCGCGTTACGTCACTTACAGCTATGTCATTCAGTGATCGAGGTCACAAGGACCCCCGGACCTAAAGTAGTGCTAGCCTCCTTCCCAGACTTAGAAACGGGTTTTGCTAGAGACCTGTTTCTTCTATGGGCTTCTAGCCCACAGAATTCTATAGTGTTAACTGCAAGGTAAATAAATTGTGATAAAAAATCATGTTATGCAATACTTTTAACTATTTGCATGATAAATATAATTGACATGAAATAAAAAAATATTGATATTAAATAATTAAATAAATATAATAAATAAAAAAAGTGTGCGTGTAACCTTTACGCGCGGTGGAAGTAAAACTTTTTTGGCAAATATCGCAATTAAATTAAAACAAATCAATAATTAAATAAGGCATATTACAATCACATATAAAGAATATCATTATATATGGAAAGACTATATCAGCAATAACAACGGTTACCATGGCTACATGGGAATGTATTCTATCTCATTCTCTCGCCGACTTAATCCTATACATTTATGTATTTCTTTCTTTATCGTGACGCATTTTCGTTTCATCGAGTTTTAAATCACAACGAACCTATAGAAGTTTCACTTCAATAAATAAAAATGAGTATACGTGCTTAGCTTTTTAACGTCCTACTAGTCATGCATGCCAGACTAACCAAGTGCGTGATGGCAGACATCACGCATCTTTCGAAAACTTGTAAGGTTCTCTTAGACTTCGGCTTGCTTATGATATTTTCCTTCGCCGTAAGAGAAGTAGGTAGTATTCATGTTCTTTGCAATAATTGACGCACAAAAATATCACGAGGTTTTATCAGAGGAGTTAAACCCACTTTACTTACTTATCACTACCAATAAAGGTTATCTTCTTATATACATATTTATATTTGATCGGCGTCGGGATCATGTCCCGGAACCGATGGATTCCACTGTCGCTTAACATCAGCGGCATGGAGTCATCTTGTCGAGCGATATTAAAAGAAACTGATCTCAAGATACAAGTACGTATTATGTACATATGCCGCAGTATACATATAAAGAAACTTGAAAATAATTTGATATGATATTTTCTTACAGAACATCCCCCGGTACATTAGCAAGAGATCTAATAGAGAAAGGTGGAGATAGAACAATAGAGCTAACAGTACGGAAACGTGTGAGACTGGAGGGTGCCGAGTTAGAAGAGTTCATGCAACAGCAACGGATGAAAATCAACAATTCTGTCAAGTAAGCCTTAAAATTGTTTGTAAACTTCAAGATAACAGGTATATATTGTTCAACTCGTATTTTCTTACTTAGAACCCCTAATTTTTTTGCTTTAAATGTCAAGTTACTCCTAAGAACATCTGCCAGTGAAAGTACCTTCAAAATCGGTTAAACTGTTCTAGTGAGTCGTTGGAACAAGCATTCAGACAGACAAAATTGATTTTGAATGAACAGTTTTAAGAAATTCGATTTCAAAAATAATACACTTAGTTTAAAAATATTAATTTGAAATACAAATTGATAGCTTTGTAAAAAAGTAATTTACTATAAATAATTATAAATGGTAAAATACACTATAACACAAATATTTTCCCCATCCAGAGAAGAAGCCGGTGGGATATCATCAGACTCGGAGTCAGACGGGGAGCTGGAGATGTGGGTGGTGACGGGCCGCCACGACATCCCGGTGCGCAGCGACTCGCGCCCCGCCGGCTGCTTCAAGACCAACAAGCGGCACCACGCCATGTACCCCTTCCACGAGGAGCGCGCGCGCGCTGACGACTACGGCGAGGTCATACGGGTGAGCTCCTGCTGTGTTCTGTGCGCCTGGTACCTGCTTGCATCCCACATCCCTACTAGAAGGAGGCGAACTTTAAAAGGTGAACAGTTACTAACTATATACGACTACGGGTGTACATCGCCACGAGGCGAGGTCATACGGGTGAGCTCCTGCCGTGTTATGTGCGCCTGGTACCTGCTTGCATCCCACATCCCTACTACAAGGAGGCGAACTTTTAAGTGTGAATCCTTTTAACTAACTATATAATATGAATACGGGTGTACATCGCCACGCGGTGAGGTCGTACAGGTGAGCTCCTGCCGTGTTATGTGCGCCTGGTATTTGCTAGCGCCCCACACGGATCACCCCTACTATACAAGGAGGCGAGCTTTTAACGGTGAATCCTGGTAACTAACTATATACGACTACGGGTGTACATCGCCACGAAGTGAGGTCATACGGATGAGCTCCTGCTGTGTTATGTGCGCCTGGTAATTGCTAACTAACTAACTATATGCGACTCCATGAGGTGAGGTCGTACAGGTGAGCTCCTGGTAAGTGATGTGCGCCTGGTAACTGTTAGCGGGTCCATGTAGTATAATCGTCATGAAGAAGTGAGGTCAAATAGGTGAACTCCTGCCGTGTTATAGGCTCCTGGTAACTTTTAGCTGCACTACATGATGCACTCCGCCACAAGGACGCAAGGTCTGTTAAAACTTATCCTAACTCCCTCCACTTTTCGGATATTCCCTTAGGAATTTGAATTTGAATAAGGACGAACCCGAGCGAAGCGAGAGAGAGTAAAAGAGACTAAGTATCTATAAACTAGTTTATACACATTTTTAAAAGTGTTAAATATATCAACGCCATGGCATACATAAAGATTAAAGCAAAATCATCTCAAGAAATAGCAGAACCAATTTTTCTTACATCATCCATCAGTCATGGAACAGCCTGCTAGAGGAGTCAGTCCAAGCCGTGTGCCGAGTTGTTTTCTTAGACTTTGTTCTTCGCCATTTTCAAATGCCATTGAAAATTTACAAATACATCAGAAAGCTGAATATCAATCTCTGAAGAGCACTACCTGGTTATTGCCTGCAGTTCATAGGTAGTTTTTTTTAGTTAAAGTAAATCAAACGGTCTGTTTCGCCAACTCTTGGGATCGAGGTTTTTAAAAAAAACCAAGGACTTTTCCCTACACTTTAATTTCCTTAAAATTGATATTCAAGGAAATTCAACCCTCAATAATTATTACAGTGTTATGAGTTGTCCGCCGAAACGTGATTTCGAGACTAATTTTACTAGAGAAAAATCCACACTTTTAAACATGTTGCAATGGCTGACTTGACAGAACATAATGACTTACGAAATAGTTCAGCAATTTGTTATTTACTAATAAAGATTACTTAAGCATTATGTTAGGGTCATAACAGATTGTAGTATAATTGGAATGTGTATGTGCAGCCAGAAGACTACCGGCTAGCGGAAGTGGTGGACGCGGAGGGAGAGATCCGGGACGTGCCGCCCGCGCCGCCGCAGAAGCCGGAGCCCGAAGGTAACAATATGTTAGGACATTATTACAACAGCGCCATCTAGTTCCGTGGTAAGCTACGAGGCTTGTGCTACGGATACCAGATAATAAATATGTTGGGACATTATTACAACAGCGCCATCTAGTTCCGCAGTAAGCTACGTTACGTGCTTGTGTTGTGGATACCAGATAGTTGATATACTACACATCAGTGGCGAAGAGTGAAATTTTAGCAGAGGTAAGCTGTCCAAAAAAATGACAAAAACTAAATAAATACATGCGATGCAAAAGTACCTAGTACAGGTACTAGTACCTCGTAAGTATCCGTTATGTTGTAGTGAAGATTTTTTTTCGTAATAATTAAAAAGTAAAAAAGTGTTCATAAAGTCTTATGTCATTGTTTATTTTTTTAATTTATGTAAAGTTATAGCAGAATAGTCAATATATTTAATATTTACTAAAATAATATAAAAATATTAATGACGCCATCTATGAGAAATCATTACGCATCATTTAAAAAGTGAAAGTACGGCGATTTGAATTAAGGCCGCATTATTTTATTTTGTATTCATTATAAATATAATTAATTTCAACCTAAACATAATTTAGTGAGATTTAAATATTCGTTTTTCCCTTCTGTTAATTTTACATTAATATATTAAATCATTATTTTAATAAATATCGCCATCTAGCATTGAGTTATTATTACTACGTAAACTCAATGCCATCTAGTGACAAGTGTTTGAAAAACTTCGTAGTTCGTTTGCTATCTTATTGAAGAGATTGATTTATTTTTTATTTATCAAAGTTATATTAAAATTTTGAAATATGAAGATGATTTTACTGGTTTTAAAATTTAATTACAATATCCTACAGCATTACTTGATATTTCCTTCCAGTCCGAATAAACTGTTTAAGCTAATACGCGTAAAATAATTTTGTCAAGGAAACGCATATAAAATAACTTAAAAACATTTTCACTGCAACATAAATGAAAACAAACACAATATTTTTCTAATTTAGCACTTACACACAATTTCAATAGAAAGTTTTATTACAAATTACTTGACTTATGCAAGTTTCGAAAACAAAGTTGCATACAATCCAACTTCAATAAAATACGCAAATTTAATAATGGCTTATAGAACTCACCGTAATTAAAACATATATGAATCATACACTATACAGACTCAACACAAAATATCAATATTAGTTATTACGCTAAAATCGAGTAAAAACTCAATAAAACGAAAGAAAAACACAAATAATGCACTAAGCACTTGTAAACAGAATCGCCATCGGCCATATTATTTGTTTAGATACTTGTCGCTTGTCATTGGTCAATCATAGTGACGTTTTGTACTTTCCACCAATCACATGCAAAATAAGCTGCTCGGGAGCGTCTTAACCAAAGAGTACATTATTATAGTCTTAACCGCGACCAAAAATCTGAGTAATTATGAATGAAATCACTTGAAAATGTTCCAATACAAAAGTATGAATGAAACACGATTCGTATGGAAAAGGTAAGCCGAATTACTACGTCTTACCGCGGCATTTCTATGAAGGCGCATTTTAGCAAAGTAGACATTTTTGTTGATTTTGACTTATTGTAGGCGTTATGTTATTTTTAAAAAAGGATTATTACTATAAATTATTATTTTAATTAGTAATCATGTAAATTTAAAAAACAAATATTATGTAGAATAATTAAAACTTTATTGGATTTTAAAAGGTAAGACGGTGGGAATCGTCTTGTATGGACCCTTCGCCACTACTACACATATATACATTTTTAAATACATACATATTATAAATATAAACACCCATGACTGGAGTACAAATATTCGTGATTAGCAAATGAATGCCCCCAGAGGGACTCGAACCCGCGACCGCTGGCGCAGAAAGTAGGGTCACTACTAACTGAGCCAAACGAGTCGTCAACCAGATAGTTGATATACTTACTACAAAAATATATAAATTTAAATATGACAATATTTAATATATAAATTTAAATACATATATTATAAATATAAACACCCATAGAGTGGAGTACAAACATTCGTGCTCAACAAATAAATGCCGCCAGCGAGACTCGAGCCCGCGACCTTTGGTGCAGAAAGTAGGGTCGCTACCAACTGAGCCAAACGCGTTGTCATTATTATATTTATTATTATAATAAAATTCTAACTGAGTCCAATTTATATATGAAATATTTTTTGGACAAAAATTATTGAAATAGTCATTCTTGATACAGAGGCCAAATCAACCTCGCAACGTATAATTTTGGCTAGTTTTATAATTTTTCAAACGACTAATTTCTTAGATGCGAGGTATTTTCTCGAAGTATTCTATATCTTCACCTGGACCAGCTATCATCATATTAAATTTCATTAAAACTCAAATCATATCTGTTGTGCCCCCTTAAATATTTATTTTATTCTGTTTATTAGTATTTGTCGTTATAGCGGCAACAGAAATAGATCATCTGTGACAATTTCACCAGCCTAATTATCAAGCTTCATGAGATACAGCCTGGTGACAAATGGACAGACAGACGGACGGACGGATAGCGGAGTCTTAGTAATAGTATGGTACTTTGGGTATGGAACCCTAAAAATTAAAAAAAAAGTGCGTACGCACAAAGAAGACATGTCAGAAGTGAAACTTCTTTATTTATACATTTAACTCACTGTTTACACACTGTATAAATACTAATGATATTGTAATTTCACTTCAAAAACAATTCCTCACTTCAACCAGCATGAGCAGCCACGTCATATGTTAGGCTCTATATTGTAATACTTTTGCGACACATAGCGTCACATTAAAAATCACCGACTTGCGGTGGGTGAGATCCCCGACCTGCGCGTCTTGATCGTCTGAGGGGTGGTGGCGCTGACTCTTCCCCGTCTCTGAGTGCCTGGTACTTGTACTGGTACTCGTTTATATTTTATACTAATCTAAAGCTTTAGATTTCCGAACCTTAAAACCTCAAGGTTGCGTTAAACGTTTAACGCAACCTTGTTAGAAGTCGCATAGGAAGTTTCACTTCAACAATTCTATTACAGAAGAATTAACAGAAATACCAAGCAAATGCATCACCTCGGTCCGACAAGTGCAGATCCGCGCTAACATCCAGTACATAGAGCTGGAGGGGCGCTGCGACGGCGAGTCCTTGCTGCGGGTGGTGGCCCACGCGAAGCCCAGGGCCATTGTAGGCCTTCGGGCTGGTACCGGAGCCCTGAATACTTTGAGGTAAGAGGTTCCATTTGTAAGCCCCTTTTTTCAAACAGCAGATTTGTGAGACTTTACAGGGAATTTTCTATACTTAAAAGATTCTCTTGCAGTTTGGTGTGCCTTTTGAGTCTTGACATGGGCCTCTTCTAACATTTTCCATTGAGTTTGGTGACGAGTCCATCCCATTATACTTAATATTTATAATGACTAATGCCAAAGTATGGGTGGATGTTTGTTACTCAATGACATTAGAACGGCTGAACGAGTAGATTATTGTGTGAAATAACATAGGTTGTTTTTTTCTCTATTGACTAACAAGAGCAAATTTTGGCCATAGTTGTTAACTATTTTAAACCTAGGTGATATTTTCCAACACATAAATTTTCTAGCGCTGCTTGTTTATAATATTTGAGCTGTCTAACAGTGTTTTAGTATAATGAAGCGTTTGTCTGTAATTTTAAAATTACTATTTTCTTAAGCACATAAAGTTATTTATCTGAATTCTGATAGTTCACGGTAACAATTTAAACGAGCAGGCTGGTCTAAAATGCAATCATGTGCCTTAGCTCCGTATTTCGTAACGACATTCCTCGTTTTCAGCAAACATTGTGAGAGCGAAGGTATTGAAAAAATATTCATGCCGAAGCGAGGAGACACCGTTGACGCTACCACAGAGTCGCACATATACCAGGTAAACCCACGTATTCTGTCCTAGTACTTTCTTACATGTTTATTTGACACACACTTTCTTTTCCTATTTTTTTGCGTATTTATTTTGGTTTTTGGGAACCACAAAAGTAAACAGCACTTTTTAAAATTTTGATTAGTCTATTTATCCAGGGTAATTTTTAACGGCTTATCTGTTTGCAATTGGATTGTCAATGAAGGATAGCGGAATGCAATATTGTAATCTAATATTATTTGCAATTATTTAAAAAGAGCGACTGTTGAGATTTTCGCCGGTTCTTCTCATTTGAATTAGCTTTCAAGTTGATAATAGGTCTCTGACTTAAGTTCTTAGTATAAATAAAGAGTGTACTAGTGTGTGTTAAGTTTTCCGGTGTTAGCTTGAGTAAGATGGTGTATAACACCGAACTAAAAGCAAGAAGGACCCAAACCTTGAAAAACGTGGCAAAACTGCGATTACACAACCGTACCGACAAATACATGTTGTCTCTTTTACTTCCGAGTAAAACTAAACGTTCGTTCTCTTTCACTCAAAATGACAGAATATTGTTTCAATGGAGAATGGTGTGCGCTCACGCCTTTCAAGGTAAATACAATTTAGAGCTATCGGAGTACTGTAGGGTAGGTTATATACCACCGAATTAAAAGCAAGAAGTGCTTTTAGTTCGGTGGTGTATAATAAATATGTTGGGACATTATTACAACAGCGCCACCTAGTTCCACAGTAAGCTACGTAACGTGCTTGTGTTGTGGATACCAGATAGTTGATATACTACACATATAAATTTTAAATATATACATATTATACATATAAACACCCATGACTGGAGTACAAACATTCGTGATTAGCAAATGAATGCCCCCAGCGGGACTCGAACCCGCGACCGCTGGCGCAGAAAGTAGGGTCACTGTCAACTGAGCCAAACGAGTCGTCAAATATAATATGTATAATATGTGTGTGGTGTGGTGTGTGGTGTGCAGGTGAAGCTGACGGACGGGCTGCTGTCGGGGCTGGCGTGGCGCAGCGCCGGCGACGCCGAGCTGGCGTGGCTCAGCGCGCTCGTCACCGCGCCGCGCGCGCGCGAGCCCGCGCAGGGACACGGTACTTACATAATATTAAAAAAAAGACGTGTGGCACTCGGAGACTGCCGCGGTAAAGCTATTGCATAGCTGTTTTTATCAACATATGCAATTATAATTATTTATTTATTTTATTTATGCAGTTTTTTTTTCTTTGATATTAATTCAAGTTACACTTTTTGAGCGTGGTGATCGATAAGAAAACAATTTTTTTTTCTTTTATTAAATAAATGAGAAGTTAATATTGTTCAAAATATTTTTATTATCTATTGAAAAAAACCCGATGTCCGCCATCTTGGATTTGATAATGGGCCTCATTTTCGCAATCAGCACCCCGAGAAACCGCGAAAATGACACCCATGTCATTATTGAAAAAAAAATTGTTAAAAAGCGCCTATTGAATACAATATGTAATCTGTATACAACACTAGAGGGAGCTGTTTGTAAAATAATATGATATATCACGTTATTTTCGTTACGGAATTTCTGGATTCGGTCTCCGCGCTCAAGGCCCGCGATAGAAGATATGCAATAGCTTAAAAATAATAATGAGAAAGAGAAGAAATTAGTCTTACCTTTTAAAAATCCAATAATGCATCATTCATTCTACATATTTGCTTATTTTTTTAATTAACATGATTATTGATTACTAATTAAAATAATAATAAATTTAGTGTAATAATCTTTTTTTTTTTTAAATAACATAATACCTACAAAGAGTCAAAATCAACAAAAATGTATTTTTTGCTAAAATGATTCTTCATAGAAATGCCGCGATAAGACGTAGTATTGCAGCCTACCGTTTCCATACGAATTGTGTTTCATTCATCCTTTTGTATTGGAACATTTTCAAGTGATTTCATTCATAATTACTCAGATTTTTGGTCGCGGTTAAGACGCTCCTGAGCAGCTTATTTTGCATGTGATTGGTGGAAAGTGCAAAACGTCACCTATGATTGACCAATGACAAGCGACGTGAGCAATGTCAATTGTCATTATTTTAAACAAATTAATATGGCGACTGTTTACAAGTGCATTATGTTTTTGTTTTGTTTTATTGAGTTTTACTTGATTTTAGCGTAATATAGACATTTTGTGTAGTGTTCGTTTAGTGTATGTTTCACATATTTCTTAGTTACGGTGAGTTCTATAAGCCATTATTAATTTGCGTATTATAATGAAGTTATTTCAAATTTGTAATAAAACTTTCTATTAAAATTGTGCGTACGTGCTAAATTAGAAAAACATTATGTTTGTTTTCCTTGTTTATTCTTTGATTTCATTTATGTGGTAGTGATAATATGTTTTATGTTATTTTAAAATGCGTTACTTTAACAAAATTATTTTACGTGTATTAGCTTAAACAGGTAATATTCAATCTGAAAGCAAGTATCGTTATAGGATATAATAATTAAATTTTAAAACTAGTGTAAAACATATCTAAAAATTTCATAATTTTAATTTGGTTTGCTAAATAAATAATGAATCATTCTCTTCAGTAAGATAGACAAAGTTGTTCAAACAGATGTCAGTAGATGGCGGTGTTTATATTTAAAAATAATATAAATATATTAAAATGCAAAATTAACAAAAGAAAAAAAGAATATTTAAATCTCACAAAATTATGTTTAGGTTGAAATTAATTATATTCAAGGTGAGACCGCACTAGGCGTAACTACACTGCACTGCAGCGACGCGACACGGCACTGCAAAATATTCTTTGTATGAAATAGTATGAGGCATACCGCACTACGCGGCAGCAGCACTACGCGACACGGCACTGCACGGCAAACTTGACCAACTCGCCAAAAATGCCGCGGCGTGCTGCGTCGTGTAGTTCCGCTGCCGCTAGTGCGGTATAGCAAGCGACGCGACACTGCACGCCAATCAAGTTCCTTGAACCCTTTTAATAATAAAATGTAAAAAATATGGTGGGATATTTAACGTATTTAATTTTTTTTCTAATTAATTTCATTTCATAACATTACATCTAAATAAAAATATAAATACAGTTGAACAAACAATTTGATTGATCGAAAAGTATAAAAAATAATCTATCGAATAAAAAACATTACATATGAGACATAATACGCTAACTTGTAAAAAAATTATTTTTATTTTTTAAAAAGAAACATTTATCGAACAAATAATAATTTTTGAAGACCAAACGATTGGTTTATAAAAAATAGTCATAATATTTTTTCAGACACCAGGTTCAAGGAATTCGCTAATAAATGTCATAGCATATTTAATGCGTAAAACGAAAGGTTGCTTATAAAAATGGCTCTATACGAAGAACGATTTTTAGTTTTACTTGTTGGCCAATATCCAAAGATTTAATATTATGATCTCCAAAATGACGTTGAATGAAAAATACCAGTAAAAATGTTAGTTTCATCCATCGTGCTCAAAGGTTGCCGAACTACTGAAAAGCAAAATCTGTCGCGTAGTGCCGCGCTAGTGCGGTATACCTGTTTTTGCAGTGCCGTGTCGCGTCGCTGCAGTGCAGTGTAGTTACGCCTAGTGCGTTCGCACCTTTATAATGAATACAAAATAAAATAATGCGGTTTTAAATCAAATCTCTGTACTTTCACTTCATAAATGATGCGTAATAATTCCTCATAGATGGCGTTATTAATATTTTTATATTATTTTATTAAATATTAAATGTATTGACTATTTTGCTATAACATTTTACATAAATTAAAAAAAAATGTTCTTAAGATTTTTCTTTATTAATTATTAAGAAAAAAATATATCTTCACTACAACACAAGGGTGTTATCCCAATAAGGTACTACTAGTACCTACTAGGTACTTTTGCATCGCATTGATTTGCAGTGTTTTTCTCATTTTTTTAGACAGCTTACCTTTGCTAATATTTCACCCTTCGCCACTGATAGGTACAAATGTAATAAAACGCTTGGACAGTTCAAAGGTGCTACGATATCCATGCGACCCCACTGCGGTTTATTACTGAAACGTGACCATAAAGAGTACTACACGAAAAATATTACGGTTAATTCTGTCAGTTAAGATTACTGTTCAATATTTATATTATAATAATACAGATAATATACACATAGAACAACAATAAGACTAATTTTAATATATAAGCCTTGAATGAAAAGATGATGTTTTTTGAAACGTCATCCACAAAGAGCGTGGTGATGGGGTTACATGTGTTATACTAACAACTTATATTAAATTAACTCTAATTTTGTCAATATTTCCTCTGCTCTGTACTGGGGTCATATTGATAATTACTTTATTAATTCTAATGTTGCTAACAACTGAACAGGCTGCAGATGATAAGGTGACATCTCTAGAGGCGCCTAGATCGGAAGTAATAGTTGTCATACTCACAACAACATTACCCTTTTCTCTCCTAAATGCACAAAAAAATGCGCGTGCGCTGTTTCCCGAAGTGTTTACGTTACGAGCGCGCGACACTTGAGATCGAATGTTTTCGTTTCTGAGAACTTTTTGTTTATGTTATAAGGTGTTCGAGTTACATTTCTCGCTAGCCACTTATACACACGATAAGATGAAACATAAACAATATTAAGTGGATGTTTATTTAATTTACAAGAGGACTTTGTTTCGACCAAAGTCGAGTCTACCCGCACGACAAAAAAAAAATCATATAAAAATACCCGCAACATGTCACTAGATTATTATTTTTTTATCTAATACCTTCAATATGTCACTTTCACAACATACGTCATTATTCACGATTATATTTCAAAAAAAATTCAAAAAAAAAACAAAAGTACCGTTGTTATCCACGCTCTTTTTTTGACGCACCCCAAAAACTCCATTGGTCCGTGTGTAGTTAAATTTTTCAATATGGAACTGTGCGAGCGATAACGCAAGAACTATTCCACAGTTAATGAAGAACAGATTAGTAAAACTTTCAATAATATATACAGGCTAAAAATAATTCTAACAGCAAAAACAAAACAGCTGGTAGTCGGGCGTCAATTGACGCCCGGTGGTAAATGACGTCATTTTTCGTAGGGCGTAAATTGACGCCCTATGGTATAGGCCAGATTACACTAATTTTAGTACTGCCAACAACAGCGGATGGAGAGTTTGAAGTGATAGGTTTTAAATTATAATTAGGCTTATAATTTTTATTACATGAAGTTACAATAAAGAAAACTTAACAATATATACAAAGCCAATGTACACTTAATTATTACAAGTCGTGTCCGCGTGGAATAGTGGCAAGAATGCTAGCTGCATTCCCCCGTTGAATGGCAATGCCGATTCTTTGGACGAAAAATGAGCCAGCTATCCTGTCACCAGTAGAGGCGATAAGACGAGGTTTTAAGTCTTTTAAAAAGTGCTTAGCACTTTGACTCCATTGGCCAAGGGTTTCTACAGCAAAGTATATAAAAGTATAATTTTATTAATTAATTAAGTTCATTAATTAACATTACATTTTAAAATGTGTAGCGGGGTAAAGGGCAGTGACATGACTGACATACTTATAAAAAAAACAGTGCTAATGTCACATTAAAACAACATTACAACATTTACTACAGATTATAACACAATTAATAACGAAATAAAAATATATAGGTACAAACAAGATCAATACATCAATAATATAAGTGTTTCTAACGGGTTTTTGTTAGGTTTGTGATTTTGACGAGACTTTCAGTTGCATATAGCTAATGTTATAAGGAGTAAGTTAAGCTACTTCGTTTTTAGAAATTATTATTTTCATATAAACCGAACTTAATATAAAAATGTTAGGGACTACTGTCAGTAGGCAGAGGTCATAGTACGAAATTGTTTCTGCTCCGCCACTTCCCTTTGCGTGCCAACGTTAACTGAAAGTGTATTCCACAGAGGAGCCGGCGGACGAGGAGATGATGTCGCTGGAGGCGGCGGGGGCGGCGGCGCCGCACGCGGCCTCCTTCGTGAACCCCGTGCGGCTGTCGGAGCTGCGCGCCGCGCTCGCGCGCCTCGGCCTCGCCGCCGAGTTCGCGGCCGGCGCGCTCGAGTGCTGCGGCGGCACCGTCGCCATCCGCCGGGTCAGTGTCGGCTGCTGCCCACTGACCTCTATAATACCACTGGACAGGCTGTTACAAGCGTTTGACAGCAATTTTTTTGTGTCCACTTGAAGCGCCACTAGCGAGAGTCCCGAGAACTAATTTTGACGTATATTGCAAATGACAGCAGAAGTGTTTGTTTACTGTAAAGTAATTTTGCATTTTCGTTGTTAATATAACATACGTAGTAATTATGATGATACGGTTATTGATTAATAAAAATAAAAAAATAAGAATCTGTATTTGAAACAATTTTATTGATTGTAAAAACTAATTATTAAAAGTTATCGATATTTGCTCGCTGATATTGACATCATTAGTTTTAGTACCACAAACTCTCGCTACGTCTCGCTACGTCCGACAGCGCCAAAATGGCGAATATCAAGCAGCCACAAAAGAACGTTGAAACAGCCAGTCCAGTGATATTATAGAGGTCAGTGCTGCTGCCCCATCGTCCCACTGCTGGGCATAAGATGACGTCAGTGTGGCGTCACTTCGGGCAGTTTGTAGACTTGTCGCGAGTTCGAGTCTCGGTGGAGACGTTCATTTATAGTTTTTTATAACTTGATATTTAAAAGCAACTGTTGGGTGTCTCTCTCGAGGTGTTAATTCTACTAATTTAATTGGATTTTTTTTCTGATTTAATTGAAAAATATTAGGATTAACATTAAAAATATTATTATATTAGATTTATAATAAAGTAAATATCTTATCGGATTTTTCGCGCATTTATTTTCATTTTCGGTTCCCAACGAATTTCGAATGCTTTACACTTTATAGCAATCAACAAACCTTAAATCAAAATAAATCCGAAATCGGAGCAACCAAAGTCGAAATTAATTGGCGAAAAATCTGAAAAGAAAGTTTTATTAAAAACAAATACTGATTATTTATCAAATCCTTATTTACTGTGAAATTCTCTTCAACGTAACTATGCTTTCTTTTTCCAGTTGGAGAACGGACGCGTCGCTTTAGAAGGAGTGTATTCCGAAGAGTATTTCAAAGTGAGAGAGCTGTTGTACGATCAATTCGCTATTGTGTAATAAGTCTGACTTAAATATAAATTATGAATTATTCAATTTTGTTTTAATTATCCTTGTCTTAAATCGACTTAAAATAGATTTAGAAGTAACATTCGCTTTTACTGTCAATGAATTTAATAACACTGTATATCTAAACACACGCTATAAGTGCGACAGGAAATACGCAAGGCGTAAGAGTGAAAGAGACAGCTATTCGACACGCGTGCTCATGGAGGTTAGAGACCAGGAGGACCATCGCCCTAGAATGTAGTGTCACAGAAATATTGTCAAACTACGGAGGCGCTGCGATCGCTATGTTGTCTCAATGCCTAACTTCACGTTGTCACAATAGTGACAATACCCATAAACAGCTAACTTCACAAATACTACTTACCGACGACAGCGCGTTGTAAATTCTACAAATTTTCAGGGACAGGCGGGTAATGCTTTAGTATGAAACGATGGTCCTCCTGGTCTCTAATCTCCATGCGCGTGCTCGCAATGACAGGTGACAGCTCGATTGACTGGTGACAAATAGGACCAATCCACGGCACGCGTTTGGTGCGTTTGTGGCGTATCTTGTATATAATATCATTGTTTACTGTAGTAATAATATGTAATAGATATTATATAAATGTATGTAAATATTATGTTATATTATATCCTTCTTGAGAAATGCTTGATGCACCATACAAACTCCCGTTTTAAACCCCTTAAAGGATGACTTCGGGATATATATTTTCCAGGATCTCAAATTATGATTATAACAATATTTAACACATTTTGTCTTCATATTATAAATGTTTTACCAAATTCATTTTCCATTTATTAGTACAGAGATAGAGAAGTGATAAAGACCCATATTGAGTAATACCATATTTTTAATTCAACCAAATAAAACAAAAACATCGATTTTATAATTTATTTCACATATCTCCGAGACCGATCATATAATAACGTTGTAAACAAATAAACATACATTCCATTCATTACAAATAAGAGACAGTTGTAGAAATCTACAAACCTGCTACTACTATCAAAACGTGGCGTCGCCATTTTGTTAACATGTTAAACAAAATGGCGACTGCAATATATATAAAAATCATATACACAACCATTTTACCATTAAATGTCGCATCTAATGCAAATAAGCGATAATCTAATAGTGTTTTGATAGTAACAGCATTAAAAGTAAGGGAAAAAGTAACTTAAAATCTAATGTGGCACATCTCACGTTTGTACACCTATCACACCGTCGCTGCATCAGCGGTTACAACTAAACAACTAGAATATTCTTAACATAAGAATAACTTCAACAGGACGCATTAAATATTTCACTGGATTTAAACCATTGCCGTCTTCGACGAAGATAAAAGTGAGTGCTTCACGTTACATTTACGTTCATAGAAAGAGGTTAGGCTCTTTTGATAATGTACGTGATATTTGCGTACCGGTTGTATAATCTGTTGAAAAAATCTTTTTTTTTTCAAAGTTATCTTTTTGTTTTGTATAAGTTTCAGGTCTTTTGAGTTAAAGTGAATTAAATACAGCCATAGTTTAATAATCATTAATTTAAATCTAAACTAAGTTGTAATTTCAACAAATTATACAACTCATATAAATATTTTACAACGATCAGTAAAATCTGAGA
The DNA here is from genome assembly GCA_951802675.2 of Boloria euphrosyne. Taxonomy (NCBI): domain Eukaryota; kingdom Metazoa; phylum Arthropoda; class Insecta; order Lepidoptera; family Nymphalidae; genus Boloria; species Boloria euphrosyne. The sequence goes on from OX637888.1 coordinate 11,509,546, forward strand.
ATTACATAATTGACAATATACAAAATTTGTAATCTAAAACAAACTTTAATGCGTATAGATTTAGGTACACGATAGTTTCCATAATTTTTCTATAGGAAATTAATTACACTTTTATATACACAAATAAAATACCTTTTACCTATTTTTTTCTTATAAAACTTGCAAAATATTTAAAGACGTGAATGTATGAAGGTGTACGCCGAATTTTCGGAGTTTTATTGATAGATTTTGATAGAGTACAAAATTTGTGTAATTGGAATTTTGCGACATATCACCTTCATCCATTGTTGTCTTTATTAATTCTTGCTCACTAGCAAATATATCTAAGCCTACAGCTACACGAGAGACCAAAATGTAAGGGAAGGTTGATAACTAAATAAAGCTTTAACAATCACTTCTAAAGTCCAGATCACTCATAGATTTTTACCGATCGCAATAAATTCAACTTATTGTATAGTTTGTAACTGATTGGTAACAGGGTGAGGTATTCATCATCAATAATACTGTTCCACTTGCTTTCTCTTATATATGGATTATATATTAATACATACATTATATATACGTATATACTATTTTTTTTTCTATATATACATATTATTTTCTTTTTCTACTTTAGTCCGTCCTTCAAAACTGTTCTAAAGATAAAATTTTAATTTACATATTTGTTGCATAATTTCAAACAAGGGTTAAGGTATTAATAGTAACATAATATTGACATTAGTTTTAGCATTTTATTGTACATCTTTATATATAAAAATGTCACATTGTATGTAGAACCTGAAGAACAGGTACTTTAAGATACAAAATCTACCCACAAAAAAGCTAAAGAAAAAAACAATACCACAGGCACTAATAATGTTGTTTAGAATCTTTTTTGATTTAATTCAAAACGAAGCACATATAATTAACATTTATTTGAATTTAAGCAACACTTATGCTATACACTTCAGGACATATAATTATTTGAAATTTGTAAATATATACCTTTCCTCCACCGCACAGATGCAACATATGAAAATATATTCTACATGGTGTTATTAAGAAAAATATATAATATATAAGTGGAACAGCTATAAAAATAGATTGTTTGCTTCAGTATAAGTTATATGTATGTAGGATTCATATTCTATTTGTACACTGGTCATCCACCAAGAAGTCACAGAGCCAACATTTTTAGGGTTTCGTTCAACTAGGAATACTTATAGTAACGTCACGTCCGTCCGTAGCTTAGTTCATACTCTTAATACTAGAAACGTGTACTTGGCATGGATATCTTGAAAACAATTAAAAATTATTATCGAATTAAATGAAAAAATCTGTATTTCTGAGACCAATTATAATGTTTTTTATGAGAAATCGAATGCGGCCATTTTGCACCAATGTTAGAATGTATCACGGATAGTTATATTCTTCTTAAGGACATTTTATTCATAGACAAACTGAAATCAGCATTTTACAGAGTTCAAACTGAAGATAAAATAAAAATAATTTAATAGGTAACTGTTGTATCGACTAAGCTGGATGAATCCTTGGTGGATCTCTACACTATTGCCCTTATCCATAACGTTGCTTAACTTAAACGTTTATTTAAAAAAAAACTAAGAAAACTAAGCAACGTGTACGATCCTGTTATAACGTCGGGGCGTCGCTACATAACAGTGAATAAATTGTATAACGTACTTTGTACGAAACTAACATTAAAACAAATAGGATGCCGAAAACGACGCATTACGTTTACAGTCGGGGAAACAACACCTTTAAGTATATACAACAGTATTTATTCAAAATTATATGTACATATTAGAGTCAATTATGCTAAAAATAACTGATTCACAAATTTTATATGGGCCTTTTTGGGATACAGATAACATATACTATAATTTTTTAACAAAAAAAAATTTAAATAAAATATAACGTCATAAAAGACTGGCCTAATAGCTCTGAGATCAAATATGAACAAAACATTAACATTATCTTAATTTGTTGCGACCTCCAAGTGTGAGCCAAGGAAATTCCCGTAATTGACGTCAAACTGATTATAATGAATTGAAAATGTATGAACTAACCAATTATTTTAACCATTTTCTATATGTTGGTTCACACCAATTGTGTTTAACTAACTTTTAAAATAATTTTCTCGAGTATAATTAAACGTAGTTAGTATATTTTAGCATAATTAGACCCAGTTATCCAACATTTACTATTAGAAAGGACAATCAATACATAATTTTTTTCAGTATACTTTATAAAACTGTTTTAGTCCAGCCTTTAAGAGATGGACTATAATGTACAAGAATAACTTACGTAGATTTAATTTTCTATCCATTTAAATATACTATACATGAACATTTATAAAAAATCGAAATAAAAAAGTGATGTAATATATAATTTAGTTTTTTTTTTTCTTAAAACATAGATGTCACAATTGCTTTACAACAGACTTATTTACACCAAATATATACGATTATTTAATAAAACTACGGATTCTTTCCTCGACCATATCATAATCTCGAAACCTCACAGTATCGTTAAAACTATATATATTTTTAATATTATACAAAAATAGTAACAAATTTTGTACTACATTCGTCCATCGTTTTGTACATAAAATACGGTACGTGTATCCTCAAACAAATATCGGAATGGGGCGCACGACTCAAAACTACTGGTTTTATAAAACAAAAATAGAAAGGAACAGCGTCAGCACTCGCTATTGCTGTCTCTTTCTCGACAGTTTTTAAACTTCTAGCACCCATGATGGCTGATTTTACATTTATACAGATTCGTATTTAACAACTACATTTAGGAAACAATTGCTGTATGTCATATGAACATAATTTTAAAATAATATGGCTGACCAGTATTTCGTGTAAAATGAGTTTATAGTCGTGTAAAATCTTTCGATAAGGACAAGTGTCAATTCAATTCTTTTGACAGATAGATTACTTCGCCAGTGTCACGTAGAATGGAGAAGACGAAGAAGCGAAGATTGGTCGATAACATAGAGTCAATAAGTATATTTAAATTATAATTGAATAAGAGAAGTAAATCCTTACTAAAGCTACAACAAGGGACAAGTGTCACATCACTATCGAAAAATGTCAAAACAGCCATCACATTTCACATCATTCAAGCCAATTTTACACCAGATAGAGCCAGCTCAGAGACCGAACTGAAGTTCGTCCACGTCATGTACCCCATTACCAAGAACCACTTCACAGCCATCAAACAGACGAGTTCCGTCAAAACATAAATAATATGTACACTTGACGTGAGTACCGCTAAATGCAGCAATTTAATTCACAGTCGATTTTTTACAAACCGCTGATATGTTGTGATGAGATCGGTTGCGGTCCGTTGAATAAAACTAAAATTCTGTGTTGCCATATACATATCGAATCTACTGAATTAGTAGAAAATAGTAGAAAAAACAATTGAAATTACATACATTTACTCTGCACATATTGAACATCTATTTTAATAACAATTTTATCATCCGACAGCTTATTATTTTGCTCCATTCCAATCACACGACCGCGACCAAAGCATGTACTGTACATAAATAAGACAATCGTATTGTACGAAATCATTAGAGGCGGGTGCGAATATACCAATTCATTTGTATTTACAAATACTCATCACAAACAAAAATAGACTCGACATCTCTGCTATAGAACAAACCTAACGTCAAAGAACAATCATTCAGAGTACTTCTCAACTACTTACATATCTTGTCAATAACCTGGACACCTTTATAATATTTACAGTTTCCATTACATAACAAATTAAACACATACCCGGGACTCTTTTATGACGAACCTAACATCGAAATTCAAAAAGCATTTTCATAATTACTACCGAGTCCTACATCTCAGTATCTATAATCAGAGTCGTTACAAGGTTGGACACTTATATATCATTATTTTAACATCGAGTCCTTACTAATGGTACCGTTCTATATCTCATAGTGTACAACTGGAAACCATGATTGTCACCTGGAGGCCTTAAGCTCTATCTCAACGTCTATAAGGAGTCCTCGTGAGTCCTTGCGAGTCCTGTGCTTCACAGTGGCGAGTCCCGCCGAGGCCTATCGCAGACAGGCCTCCAGCATTTCTACGAAGAGCTTGTTCATGTGCGCGCGGCGGTCGCGGTGCACGCCGGCCCAGAAGCGGCGCACGGCGACGTCGGCCAGCCGCAGCGCCGGCAGCACTAGTAGCAGCTGCTGCATCGCCGTCGTCGAGTTGTTGTAGGGCCTGCGTTTTGGATTTGTTATATGAATTTAGAGTATATTTTTTGAAAAATAGCAATTTTTTTACTCGAGCAATGCGGCTAGTCCACTAATTTTTACGATTCAAAATTTTCATTTTCTCGTCTTAAAAAAATACAAGAACAATAATGATTGGTCTATCTATGGTTTGATTTAGATGAATGTGAAGTTTACAGTTAGAGTATGATCTGACAACTAAGGTAAATAATTATTAGTTAGCAATAACTCATAACAATAGCGGTTATAAAATTATTTACCAAGCATAAGATTAAGTGTACATATAATAGACAAAGTATACATAAAAGGTCATCTTCATTAATTAAGGGATTGTGACTGAACAGCATCTGATGATGGTTGACTGATGTCAATAATTTATGGGATCGAATACGACAACAACATAAAATTTCTCTTGACTATTGCTTAAAACTTGTTGGAAGTATGCCGAAGAGATTGGCAGAAGTGGAGAAAGCAAAAGGTCTCCAGACTAAACATTAAAGCTTCGAATTTTTATTTTTCCCAAAGCGGTACAAAAGTGGTCCAATATTTTTTTGTGTTTATGAATACATAATAGAGATGTAACAATTTAATTTTTCATTTTATTACTTTGTGTCATGTCTGCTATTGTAAAAATATAAATAAAGTGGTGAACAATTATTTCACTTCTTTTTTTTTACGAACAATATGATTCTCATGTATGGTTGGGACAGTTTTGCACTTAAGTGTATAATAAGGAAACGTGTTTGAAAGCGGTCACAGTACGCCTCTCACTCACACGTCTTGCGTGTGCGTGTACCTGAGCGCGTTGACGGCGTCGTTGAGCGCCTGCAGGATGGCGTCGCGGAAGCGCTTGAGCGCGCTCTGCTCGTCGATGCGCGCCTCCGAGTTGGCCAGCGCCAGCGCCTTCAGCAGGTAGCACTCCTCGCGCTGCGCGCCCGCGCGCTCCAGCCGCCGCGACACGCCCGAGATCTGCGCCCACACAGACGAATTTTCGCTTTTAAATCCATTACCATTATTGAACTATGACATTTTTTTACTTTGATGTCATGACTAAACATGTCATGATACACTGCGCCAAATTAATTTTAATAAATTATAACTTTACTGAAAATGCCTCATTTTAAACGATAACGGTTAGGCTTAAGGCGTCTCTTAAATATTATTAATTGTAAGTTTCCTTCTCATAAATATATTTTGTTATTAGACAAAGTATACTTTAAAAATATACAAACAAAATAGATATAACATAATTTACCTTTATCTATAATAGCCATCCATTGAGCCGTTTCCTAGTTACACAAAATAAATATATGTATAATTGATCTTCAAAATTGCTCGTTTAACATACTAATTACACCGTTAACATATAATTTAAAGCTAATAAAAGGCCTTTTCAACCCGTGTACCTGTAGGAACAGGTCGTGCGCGCCGAGCTCGCGCGCCTGCTGCTCGTCCAGCGCCAGGTCGGCGGCGAAGCGCAGGCGCGGCGCGCCCGCCGACATGGAGCGGTACGCCACCATCAGGCTCAGCATCTCCGCCCACGTGCTCTGCAGCAGCCGCATCTGCGGGTGCCGGCTCATGTTGGTTATGGGAAATTAAACACCCTAGATGGGCGAGTCTCTATATATACGTAAGTTTTACAATATCCTGTTTCAGTCTTTGTAAATTTCATGAATTTTATTATTTACAAATCAAAAGACAGTGTGCCGAGCTCGGGTCTATCCTTATTACAAAGGATCAGGCCATAATTCACGATAGCTAAGTGCGAATTTGTGGACTGCACATGTCTTTCAAGAACTTCCTAATTATCACTCTATCACCATAAGACAAGTAGCAGCCATGTTAGAATTGATTCGCTTTCACTCATGAAAATATAAAAAATTCTAGACCCGGGATTTGAACCCGCTTCAATAGAATATCCAAGCGAATCACTTAATTTTCGTATGTCATATATAGAATAATAACACTACAGCACTTAAGCACATGAATTCACTAACAATTAGCCCTCATGAGATGCAAACTGACCTGATCATTCAAGGCCAGATCCGTGAAGCCGGGTATCTGCTTGGCCCAGCCGATGATGGCGACCAGCTCGCGGTCGTATATCTCTGCGAGCAGCGACAGCGTGCGCGCCGCCGGGTCCGTCACGCCCGGCGGCGGCGCGCCGCACGACAGCAGCTCGGGCTCGTACGACGTCAACGCCTCTAGCACCTGACGTGCCAATATGTTGGGACATTATTATTTATTACACACAGCTCCATCTGGTTCCGGTGTAAGCTACGCGGCTTGTGTTACGGATATCAGATAGTTAATATCACCGAACTAAAAGCAAGAAGGGCCCTGACCTTGAAAAACGTGGCAAAACTGCGATTACACACAACCGTACCGACAAATACATGTTGTCTCTTTTACTCCCGAGTAAAACTAAGCGTTCGTTCTCCTTCACTAATATTGTTTCAATGGAGAATGGTGTGCGCACACGCCTTTCAATGTGAATACAATTCAGAGCGGTCGGAGTACTGTAGGGCCCTTCTTGCTTTTAGTTCGTTGGTTAATATACCACACATAATAATAAACCTTTGAATGATGTATATAAAAAGATAACCAGACGGTATAATTATCGAATGATATATAACAATAGCCGTCATCACGTAGACTATACATTACACACTGTATAGCCATCACACAAAGACTATACATAAATAATAAAAATCTCACGTTACGGACGTTTTTTCCCGGTTAGGGTACCCCTCCGCATCGTCCCATAAGGAACTTCGTTCCAATAAGAGTTCTATGACATCATAAATTATTCTTAATTAATTCAGTATAGATTAAGATCCCAGAGCGTTCTGACATAACTTATTTTCACATGGATGAAACTTTCACGACTTAGTAGCGTCTAGTATACTTTAAATACCTGCCTACTTGTGGAGCTTGCCCTGTGACACCTGGGCAGGTACCAGGTGAGAAAGGTAACTAAAAATATGAGTTATCTTACTTAAATTTGTATGGCTGATTTTTATATATATTTTGTAGATTATTATTCTAAACTAGAATTATAAAGTGTCAGACACTTTTCATGGACCAGAGCTTTTGTCAGACGCTTTAAAGCTCGACAAAAAATTAATGAACTTTACTTATTTTTTCATGTCTGACTTTTACATATGTTATTCAAGTAACTATTACAAAGTTATATTTCATCAGTCAGACAAATTCGAGTGACCAAACATCCCCTAAACACAAAATTATTCAGCCGGGAGTGCGAGCGCGAGAGCACTATGCGCATGGGTCTAAGAGTAAAAAATTGAAATGTATTGAAAATACTTACTAATTTCAATCCAAGATTTTTGCATCCTTATTTCAATAAGATCCCTTATTAAAAAAAAAAGATTTAAAAAGATTCAACCCATGCAAAATGTATACCTATATATTTGTCAAGTTGAATCTTTTTTTCTTTAAAAAAAATTGTCAGTTTGACTGTGACTGTTTCACAAGAAAACCAATAGACACATTTTAATGAAATTGAGTATGGTCATAGGGGGTATCAGTACTGCAGGATTTGTTATTTCTGAGAAATCATATCAGTACCTACTCAACAATTATTATGTAAAAAAATGTTCTAAAAACGCATTCAACAGACCGGAAACCAAATTCTTAGATTGAAATTAAATATATGACTGGATACGTTATAACTCATAGTATATATTTCTGACAACTGAGATATTTACCTGAAGTAACGAGAATCCTATATGTTGACCCGAATAACCAACTAAGATTATACCAAATTTCATCATAACGTGTCCAGTGATTTTCTCGTCACAGACAGACAAACAGACAAAAATTCTAAAAACTATATATTTGGCCTCTGTATCGATAATAATGACTATTTATTTATTTATTTATTTACTTGTTTATGTAATGGATAAAAGAATAATATAATAAGATTTTTAATTTAAATATTTAATGTACAGATTCGAATAAATTAAAATTTTATTATAATACTAGCAAATAGTCAAAATCGGTCCAGCCATTTCAGATATATATATTCTTTTGACAGATAACACATCTAAATGTGAACTTAGATTACTATGTTAAAGCATAAATCTATAGGCGTGACTGTTTTTCAGTAAAGTGTACCACAAAACGCTCTGGTTGCGGGATAGTGTTTGGTCTCGCTTCGCTCGCCCTAATAAATAAAAGATTGTATGTTTGTGCTTTATGCATTTCTAAACTATATATTCTATCTGATGAAATTTTGGTAAGGTCTTCTAAGGACGCCGGGGGTTATTGACCAAAAAAAATTTACTTTGTGTGTATCAAATAAATATAAGAATTTGCACAGGTTTTTTAATTTTTTAATTTTATTTTTAATTTACATGTAGTTATTTAATAGCATTGAGGGAATATGTTGGTAGGAATATAGTTTTATAGTAATAGTAACATAGGTATTAATTTTAAGCTAAATTCTAACTTCCTATTCTCTAATCTACTATGGTTTCCGCTATATTTACACAATGCACATATCAGTAGGTGCTTTACTTTACGAATATTTTTATTAATTTATATTCTGTAGGTACTTCAGGTGTGTATATATTTTTGTGTTTAGGGGATGTTTGGTCACTCGAATTTGTCTGACTGATGAAATATAACTTTGTAATAGTTACTTGAATAACATATTTAAGAGTCAGACATGAAAAAATAAGTAAAGTTCATTAATTTTTTGTCGAGCTTTAAAGCGTCTGACAAAAGCTCTGGTCCATGAAAAGTGTCTGACACTTTATAATTCTAGTTTAGAATAATATTCTACAAAATATATATAAAAATCAGCCATGCAAATTTAAGTAAGATAACTCATATTTTTAGTTACCTTTCTCACCTGGTACCTGCCCAGGTGTCACAGGGCAAGCTCCACAAGTAGGCAGGTATTATAAATTATACTAGACGCTACTAAGTCGTGAAGGTTTCATCCATGTGAAAATAGGTTATGTCAGAACGCTCTGGGATCTTGGGATAGTAGAATTAACGTTAAAATTTCCTTCAACGATTCGGGGAATTTGCAACTACTGAGTACAAATCTATATTACTAGCAATTCCCGCGGTTCCGCCCGCGTTCTAATCATTACTAAAAATAGGGTTTGGTTTCATCCTTCTACTAAGAAGGATGAAAATTTAGGTTTATAAGTATTTTTTATGCCAAATCATAAGAAAATAAAAAATCTGGAGGGGGATACCTTTATCACCTAGGGGACTAAAAAATAACTTACATTAGAGATATATTTACAGAGCAAAAAGCCTAACAAATCAAAAGCACACATGGACCATTAAAATTAGCATACGTTATTCAACCAATCTAAATTGGCCTTGTAACCTATTTCCGGTCTTTATAATACGAGCTCTGTCCCTAACCTCATACAATATGGTCGGCTCACAAAATTAGACATTGAAAGTAAAATGTTTAGACTTAACCTATCTGTACATACATAATATATGTGCATACGTAGTCTAGTGTTTGTTTATAATGTCGAAATAGAAACTTTTTTCTAAATTCATAGAATAAAATTATATACGGTAAGAACACCTCTTTTTTAAACCGACTTTCAGAAGGAGGAGGTTATCAATTCGTATGTAAGTTTTTTTTTCTTTTTTGTTTGTTAGCTCAGAAGTCAGCAGAAAATTCTTTCAATATAATACGCACTTATGGACTGATAGTTGTATATTTCCAGTCTATTAGGTTTACCTCATAATAGAAAGTAAATTTTTATAATCATTAAATAACACAATACGTATCTACTTTCCTCTAAAAATTTAAAAATAAATTATTTTTAACAAAAAAACAAAAACCGACTTCCAAACTAAATAAATCTAAACTAAAAAGTAGAAAATAATACTTTTAAGAACTTTGTTAATTTTGGAGTCGGTGCCAGCCAGGTGTTTTGATTATGTTTACAAATTAATAGATTAATCGAATATGTATCTATTTAGGGTTATTTTGCTTTAATTATTTGTCTGTATGTTTATTCCGCCTAATCTCCAAAACGGCTTGACCGATTTTAACGGGACTTTCACTGGTAAATAGCACAATAACAGGAATAACTTAGCTACTTATAAATAAAAATCTTTTTTATTATTAAATAACTGTTAAAAGCTAATAAAGTAACCTTAGAGACTTTAAAATTACCAATAAAATGACATTGAAGGCATTAGGTTTAACGGTCATGTATCATATTTCCTAGACTGCTCTAATTGTGTGATGAAGATATTACACGGCTCAGTACTTTACGTCGATTTTGTCGACGTGCCTAATCAAATCATGTCAGGACTGGCTAAAACATTATATGTGATATGTGAAAGTGTGTCGCTGAATTAAAATTAGTCAGTTGCTATTATTAATTTTGTCATATCAACTGTTAAGGTCGCGAGAACGCTAAATAATCGATTTTATAATTGTTTTTTTTTTTAAAAGATTAGTAAAAAATTAAATTTCTTCCAATATAAAAACATATTTTAGACATTTTAGTTCTTAGTTCAGCTTCAACGTTCATCCTTTTAAGTATGTTAAAACGTGATGTAATAAATTTTATTTAAAATACGATTATTTCATACTTTCACTACAATGTTTCAACATTAAATATCTAAATAATCAAGACAGACGGGAAAAGAAAGGTTATTTCGTTCGCTTTTTTCTAAAAAATATTTGGCTTGACAACATTTATAATTTAAAAATTCATAAAAAATAATTACAAAATTAATTCATAAAACAACCCTTAACATAAACCCAAACTCCTTAATGTCATTTCATCAATACTACTTTTACCTATAGAGAGAAAAAAGATGTATTTTTGAAAAATCCATATCCAGGGTATACATAGTTTGAGAGGTTGGCAAGGACAGATTAGTCTTAACATTCTAATACAAAATTGCAATAATTATAATAATATTAGCTAAAAATAAATTAATAATATTGCCATATTAAATGTGAATATAATATATGTATAATTAAATTTTTTAAGGTACATTTTGAAAAAAAAAATCTAAATTGTGGGTAGGCATTGTCTGTAACGAGTATATAAACCTCTGAGACATCAAATATCTTAGTCCCGCCCGTGACCATAATTGCTGCAAACCATTCGAAACGTCAGGAACCAAAAATCAAGATAAATCCGCGACAAAATCCGAAGAGATAGTTTCATTTATAAGTCGAATATTCGTGTAAACCAAAGAAAGTATTATTATATTATATATTTAAACATTACTATATTATTATGTATATGTAATTTTATGTATTTATACAATAAAATATTTAATTTACAAATATTATTTTATATGTATACCTAACTTTGATGTGTATTCAATATTTATCTATAGTATTTTTTTTATTTTTAATTTTAAAAATAATTTTTAAAAATTAAATGAGCTACACTTTATGCACCTTCCTCTCTTTCCGTTTTACTGGCATCTTAACTGTTAAGAAGGGATCTGTGAGAGATCACTTTTAGTGATAAGGCCGCCTTTGCACATAATTCTTGTTAAGGTATCATATAGACTGACCTTGATGTCGTCCAGCAGCGGGCGCGGCGCGGGCGGCGGCGGCTGGTCGGGCGCGCGCCGGTACTTCTGGCGGCCGCCGCGCACGCGGTCCAGGCGCACGCCCTCGCGCAGCATGCCCGTGCGCAGGCACTTGCGGAAGCGGCACGCCTGGCACGCCTTGCGCCGCCGCTTGTTGATCTCGCACTCGTTGGACGCGGGGCACGTGTACTCGATGTTGCCCTGCGGGGTTACACCATCATACATTACCAATAATTATAACAAATATAGTACCTTAAAGCATGAGAAGCTTTCTTTGAAAATGGTACGGAATATAACGTAAAATACGCAATTAATGACCAAAACATTTTTTTAACAATTCACAAACATTAAACACAAAAGAAATCTAGAAACTCAGTTTTTGATATCGCTTTAATTTGTTAATTAAAAACATACAATATCAAATTTATTAATGTTTAGTTATAATCTATTATTACACTGTTACCATTATAACGGAAACATTTTTTAATGTTGTTAGCTCTTATTCAAATCCGCCTGAAGACATCTAACAATTTATAATCCCACATTAACTAAACACAACAAGAAAATCTAGAAGGCGCAATCGCCTATAATATTAAGCCAAATCAATATTAAGCCATAAACATGTTGAGTTCTCTCAAACATGCATATTTCCTTCACGATAAAATGTTTTCCTTCACCGTAAGACGAGTGGTAATCATTTTGGAAATAACTCACTCTTGTGTGCACCTGTGCCTTTATTGATACATAAAAACCCTGAACAAATTCGGGGGACTCTACCATTTCAATTACAAACTAACAAAGTTACCAACCTGTATAGTTCTTTTAAAAAACGCCTTGCACGCTTCACAGCTGGCAACACCGTAGTGAAATCCCGAGGCGATATCCCCACAAACTAAACACAATCTTCTTGGGGCGTCGTCATCTCTTGCGCCGCTCGCAGCCGCGGCCGTGGTGGAAGAACAGTGCTGCTGTTCTGGACTAGCGTTACCCACTATGGCCCCATCCCCAGGAGACACGCAGAATCTAACCTCCTCTTTAGGCTCTAGATCAAGCTGAAAAAGTACAACGAGACTGTTAGTTTAACATTACAATAAAATTCTAAATATTAAACTACTTTTTATTATCAGTACAGACACGGAATTGAGTTATTTTTGGGTATTTCTTTTTAAGAACGTTAATTACGAGAATTTGATGAAATTTTGTATAATGATAGCTGGTTATCGGGACAAAAATGTCCCTGGAGAAAAATATCCTATCTCTGTGCAATCTATACTGACGGTTAAATCGTACTTAAGGAATATCCGAGCGGAGTGAGTTTCTGGTCATTAATAAATACAGAGGGTTATTAAACTAAACACTAACATTATAAATAGCTAACTTTATATCGACGTACCTAACGTTTAACGTAACCTTTTAACGTTTGACGTACGTGACAAAATAATGTTTACTGCAATACTACGCGAGAGAAATCGCGAGCAAACTTTGTTTATATACGACATAATATGTACCTTTTCTATAAATAGTTATGATGAAAAGGATACGTCGCAAAATATATATTTATAAAATCCTTTGAACAAAGTTCAAGCGGTATATGATTTAAATTCCTCCTGCGTGCCTTTGTTTAAGCCATGAGCTTAAAAAATAATTAATATTTAACACGTATGCTATACTTTGAAATATCGATACTACTATTATATATATGATGTAACCTTGATTTCCACATATATAGCTCTGTTAGATCTTTAGTCATTGACGTCACATTTGCTAAGAGCCCTATCTAGAATGTAAGAAATAGGTTAGCAGCCATAGGCTTTTATGGAAAAAAATATGTTATAGATAGTTATGTTGCCAAATGTAAAATTAAAATTACTTTAATAAAAATAGACAATTCACTGTTTTAAGTCCATTTCTCTACACATAATATATGTTTTGAGTCAACGAGGAAAAAATCAACTGATAACCTCCATTTTTTATATCTTCACTTTACCTATACAAGTTTTTTTTTTTGGAATCATATCGTCATACATTATCAAAAAATTCTGAGTCCAATCTTTAATTAAATATATTTTGGAAAATTTTTATGAAATAATTACTATTATCGATACAGAGGCCAAATTATAATTTTTAGAGTTTTTGTGTTTCTCGGCGCTAACCCGAGTGGAGCGAGGATGAGTCACTAGTTTGAACATTTACATTATAATTTAGAACATCAATTACATTATTTAGCATCTTGTGTATTGTAGGCCTAGGTAGGTCTGGCATTCCGCAGTTAAAGCCAGTCGAAACACAATGTAAAGGGGGAAGCAATACTTAGAAAAGATTTCGCCCTTATCGACTATTTGCCAACACTTTAGTTCTGAGGGCAGCTCAATTCCGGTGTTACAGTTCTTTTGCTTTGTTCCAGCCAGCACCTAAACAATACGTACGAATAAGGGATTTGGACTTAAATCGGCAATTAATATATCATTTGACGCCTATAGATTTGTGCTTTAACAAAGTAATGAAGTGCTAAACAAAAAAAACGCTTTATGAAAGAATTCGAGTGATACAAACATAAAATATTAAGAATAATTAATCTATATGGCCATAAAAAGGTTTCACTAAATACTTATTTATTTACTAAAAAACTTGTACTGGCTCATTAACTCAGATAGCGTAGAACTCAAAGAGCGGATACTTTGATAGCATGTTCCTAGTTCCTACTCGTAGTCGTATATCACTAAGAAATTAATTAGATTTAACGTTTAGAAAATAATATTTGTTTCTAGTCAACACAACTTAGCAGTTAAAACATTCACGTTATTACGAGAGACAGACAAATAGACATTCAAGGGTAAATTGTCCCCCTGACCGATTTCGGCCGCAAGAGTCAATCTCACTGAGGCCAGCCAACTGCGGGAGAAATTAATTAATAGTAACGACTTAACGAAACGATTCTTCTACACCATGGATAAGGAATGGCTGCTTTAGGATGATGAGATTTCTTAATAAAATACTAATACCCGCGGCTTCGCCCGTATTTAAACCAAGCGCTACCAAACACAAGATCACCCGCTGGCTTTAAAGAGAACCTGAAAATATCATCAGAATCGCTCCAGCTATTTTGGAGCCCATATTGATTAAACATAGACACACCAATTCTTATATTTATATATATCCATAAATAATACAATACTTAGTTCATACATTGCAAGAATCCAAGAGCTGCATCGGGCGGTGCTCGGTCGGCGAGTATTGCGGCGGCGGCTCCGCCTCTTGCTTCACTCGACGCAATAACGGCTCCCCACTGACAGCAGACATCATCTGATACTTGAAAACAAGTACAAGTGTTAAGAGGGTTGTAAAGCTATAAATTTTCATACAAATAGCCATAACGTTTTTCACCTCCTAAACATAGTCCAATTTTCATAATTTTTGGAAATGCTGTAGATATAATGGAAATTTAGGTCTGTACGTTTTGATTTTAAAGACATATTGCTTACAATAGAAATTATTAGCATCTAAAATCGATATTTTTGACTTGAAAACTTCCTCGCGCGATTTTTTTTTAAATTAAACTAAACTAAATTATTAAACAAACGTACGTACATAACATTTAGATTAAGGTGTACTGAATCGAATGACACCAAAATTGTCTTATTTCGTAAATGTTTGGGGAGGTGAAAACGTTATGGCCCAGAACCATATTTCACAGAGGAAATATAGGTAATACTAATAGGGTTGTGTCCACTAAGAATAAATCGCATATACGACAGTTTCTAATGATCAATCAAGACTTAGAGATCACAAAAAACAATATCATTTAATAAAATAAATATTTTGGATTATTAATATTTCTACAAAATAAATTCAGCTGAAGTAGACATTTTGTCATGCGACAATAACCACCAATCAGAATACATTACGTCACGCCATGCAAAACGCCATTGTTGTTTTATTATTAAATTTAATTTATTTAACGCCATTTATATTTAATTTGTTTAAATAAATTTGGACTCCAATTCGGGACCCCTCGATGAGTGGATGAGTGACCGTACTTGCTAGCCACTACACCAACGAGGCAGTCAAAAAACCTTTAACTACGTTTATACTTAAAAATGTTCACGACTTTAGAATTATTCTATATACATATATTTTTAGGTATATAAATAAAAATTAATGATGCTAAGCTCAAATCTCGAGAATGGCTCGACTGATTCGTATATTTTTTTTGTATGTTCCTAAAGGCATACGGGGGGTTTTAATAATGAAAAAAGTTATTTGTTATATATATCTAAAAAAATATAAACTATTAGTATTACATTTTGGTGTTCTTTTAAAAAAACGCACAGCAAATATTCTGTTTAAAAAATGCCGGTCCAACTTTGCTGTCACGGGTTTCATAGTAGTAAAAGCTGTAGGTATTAGTCCATTGAAAAGTTACATTTAGGGTTGCGTTTTTCGGAGGAGGCAATTTTATTTTTTGATGTGTAGGGGGGATCAGTATAAGCTTAAGTTCAAGTTTGCAGGGTCGCCACCCTTGTCCCACGGCTGTCCACCTGTCCACGGCAATTTTGAAAAAACGGGTGCAAAGGGTGTTCGCGCTATATCTCACAAACTAGCAACCCTACAAAAAGAAATATAGAACATTATCCCCACAAACTTAAACTTTAGCTTATACTGGACCCCCTCTCTTCTATAAATCAAAAAAATAAAAATGCGTCCTCTGAAAAACGCACGCTAAGGCCTAAAAAATGTAACATTTCAATGGACTATATAGAATTATAATAATGAACCTAATAAGTAATAATATATAAACAGTACTCTATCATAATAAATTGCAATTAATTATACTACATACTTATAACTAAAATTTGATATAAATCCGATTTGCCTCCTTGATAAGAAAGTAGGTATTACAGATATAGTTTAACACAATAACTTATATTTTTAAGTTTACATATTTTATTTGATGCCTAGAGCAATATATAATACAATGAAGCAGATGTTTGCACTTCCCATTATATCTCACTAGCCAAATGTAGAGACAAACTAAATTGAGAGCATCGCTGAAATGAAAAAGAATGCGAACAACGAAGTAAGCTACAGCAGTTGTATTATGCTACTATATTATTAATATTATTCTTTAAACACTTTGTTTTTATTTTAAACTATACGTTTTAATATTTTCGAGCGGAACCCTAATTTCTTTGTCTAAAATAAAAGTTAGCCTGATTTACTTGTTTTAACATCAGCTATCTGCCAGTGTAAATCACGTCAAAAACTGTCCAGCCGTTTCAGGGATTAGAAACAAACACACAAACATACAAAAATAGTAAAAATTGAGTTTTTTTAAGTACCGTTTTCTTACATAATATGCATATACGATAGTAATTAGTATAAAGTTATGTTATATATCTGTATAGATTATCGTTACCATTAAGTTAATTAGAAAAGAATAGATTAAACTAAATTAGTCAAACTTTACGCAACAAGTTATGCAGATATAAAAAACAGCGATACGAGAGCGGAGATAATACCTACTCGGATAGCGAAAATAAAAATTATCTATTTACGACAATGTTTCAAGGATGCGATGCAGAGTTTAATGCACTATTGACATTGTCGGGTTTCCGATAAAAAATATGTCGTGACGCAACCAGCATTTTTAAAACACACTACTTATCACGCGAGACCTATATAATTTGATAAAAGTTTCATAACTTGAAAGAAACAACGCAATATACAATCTAAATTAGGTAAATATAGCTCCCCTAACATAATTATTCCATAATATATATATTTACAAAACTAGGCAATGTAAACCCAGACCACCCACATATAATGTAACTTTTAATGGACTTTCGTTTGATATTAAGAGAAAGGAAAAAATAATGAAATCTTACATAACACATAATACCTATACCGAAATTTGTTAAAATAATTTAAAAATATCAATTCCCAGTCAATAATAGTCGTCTAATTCCAAACAATAAGCTTAGTTCTACATAATTATATGAATATTAATAAAAAATAAGCAGTCTCATATAAATAACGGCGGTCCTAGCCGAGCCTATCCCAATAGCAAAGCGGTTGACGCCCGCCGGTCGGGCCGCGTTAGCCGAACATTTATCTACGAGCCTCGAAGGTGAGTCCACGGGCGCACGGTCGATGAACTACATCGGTTGTTATTATGAATCTATTTTGCGCCACAACACGCCGAAATTCTCGTGCTTAGGCGATTTATACCGATTTCAAGGTCCCCCGCTCTACCATTTTTTGCTCCCCTGCCAAATAAAATTGCCGAGCGCTCCGAACGTAATAAAAGTAAAAGTGGTGCAGCTTATAAAATTTCAGTAACGGAAACGGCAATTTAAAAGCTTGTTCTGAAGCTTTTGTGTCAACATACATAACTTGTAATATGCATATTAATTAAGTTTTGTAAGTTTCGACTTTAAACTGCTTAATGTAAGAGCAAAAAATGGTATTAAAGTAAATATTTAAATGAAAATCTTAATATAAATAAATTGTTTAGTTATAAAACTAGTTTTAGAAACTATGCGCAGTAACTTGGTTCTCGCGACTGCTGCAAAAAATTATAAACAAAAAAGAACCTCATACCTCAATTCGATACGGGTTGAACATATAATATTTTCAGCCAAAGCGCTACTTAATCGTTTTTATCAACGCCAACACTTAAACTCTTTATATTATTATATTATTTTTGTATATTCATCACATCACGACGCGTGAGAAAATCCATATGAGGAAATTATTGATTCATAACCGTCAGTTTTTATCCTTCTTTCTTTTGAATCTATGATTCTATTTCATTGAGGTAGAGTACATCACTATGTCATTAATCTTAATAATTAATACATTTATCTATACTTTTTATACTTTAGTGTAATTTTAAAGTAGTTCAAACTGTTTGGAAACAAAGGACTTTTTTTTCTTACAGACATATTGGCCACCATTGGTTTTATCACTAGTCAACCGGAACGTCGCGCTCTGGTCTGCATTCACTTTGCATATAATGAATTACATAGAATACTTAAATACGATACTGTAACAACTTATATGCTAGTAAATAGTAATTAATTTCTGATTTATACTAAATAATTATAATAAATATTAAAGATAAAAAAAAGGAAAATTTCTTCAGCAAAATGTTGGTACATTTGAAACGGAACATTCGACAATTTAAGCATCAAGATTTGTTTTAACTACTTACTTAAACTCATGTTTGGAAGCAGATATCAACTAATTCTCCTCCAGGAAATAAAAATAAATAAAAAAGACATTAAAAAACCGAAGAAAAGCTTATACATACAATAATTATACATCTAATAATATTTAAGCTTACTAAAAGCTCCCATTATATTTTTCGTTTGAAGTATCCTTTAATGCCAAGGCCAGCACAGTTTATTTGTATATATTATGATATAGCATTTAATAGCAAATATTTAGCATATTAAAAGATAGTGATAAGGATTGTATTTGGGCATTTCAATCTCCTAATCAGATAAGACATGCGTCGATGTGAAGAAAAACTTCAGCGCGACATTCTCAGTTTATGAAAACCGGACCTACCTCAACGGGACGATTATTGAAATCGTGCTGTATTTTTCCATACGTAATCTTATCATTTTTTTGCTGAACAAAGAAATCATTATGCTGACATACTTAGGCTGTGTGAATTCGTTGTCCCGCAGTCTACGTTGTACGTACGTATTTTATTTTGTAGGTTGTTACTAATTTATACAGTTGGTGTACGCATACTGTCGCTATGCACAATACTACATGCCTTAAACACTTTCAATAGTATTAAGCAAAATATATCTTTCAAGTTATTTTTCAATCGAAATCATTCTTCAAGATACTAAGAATCCAGAAATTACATCTCGTAATTTTAATATATACTAAGCAGACTCGCAAAAAAATCACGTCGACCAGTTTTTTGTACGACGTTTTTATCGAATCGACGATGCAATTTTGTACAAGTTGATTTATATTTCACGAAACCTCAATTATCGTAGAGTGCATTTGTTTGGGTCTAACCTTGACTGCGATCTGAGATTCCGGTCTCCATTTTTTAGGATTAGTCAGGACTAATTATTTCGAGCACCTGCACTAGACCTTATCTCGAAGATCGCTCGTGGCCGGGAGCCCAGATAAAAATTAGCAGTTATATATTATAATGTGCAATATTTGCGTGTGGTCTGCTTGCTGTCCAAGGTCGGTACATTAGCTATTCGCCGCCGGTCGCCGATGACTTCACTGCCACATTTTTATCGAAGCGCAATATCTTGCTTTTAAACAATAGACGATCTTTGTTCAATATAACGAAAAATTTTAAATAATATATTAAATTAACAAAATTAAGGCCCACACTGCGCGTCTATAAATATAGTAAAAACTTGCGAATAGATAAGTATTATTATACATTATCTATATCGAGAAAGTTTCAAGGTCCAGTCAGTTTATTTTAAGCTTACTATGAAGGTAGCTAAAAATAGTTTGGACAGTAATAAAAATAAATTCACTACAGGAAATCTTAACAATTTAAAACAATAATGTATCCTATTTGACTAATAAACGATCACTATGTCATAGACCGGTAGACATAATAGCCTTTAATGTACATTAAACTCATGATTAACATTAGAAAAACTAATTAACTTGCACAATTTGTCTTAAAGTATTTATGTTTCATCTTACTTAACTAGTACCTAATAAAAATGGAATAAGAGTATTAGTCACCTTCATACATAAATATCCATACAAATGTGAGGTTAAAAACCAAACGTTAGTAATTTTAATAGACTAAGTATTACATGTATAAAAATGATGTTGAAACAGATCTATTCTAGATTCTAAAGTTCACATACAATTTTATGTAATACCTATAATTTGTAGATTATTATTTAAAAATTGTCTGTCCATAATACTTCATCAATGTCTAACCGCAGGCGATGGAGATGCATAATTAATGTCAGAAACATCATCCATAATAATTGAACTTTGGTCTACAGAACTTAGAAACAACTAAATGCTTATTAACTTAGTTTTTTTTATTTAACATTCCACAAGGCACTTTCTAAATTGTGCTATTTAGTATTTATATATTATCCAAATGGTGTCAGTGTATTTCAAGCACAAAAAATAAAACATTCAAATTAATTAGGACATTAAAAGTTCAAACGCTCCTGTGAAAAGGCGTGTTAAAACATACATAGAGCTATGTATGGGTAGGTCAGGTTCAAGCGTCGCCCAGGCAAATTCGGGTGAGGTAAAAATAAATAGTGGGGGGTGGTCGACGGGTTTAGGAGGGTGGGCGGGGGCGGAGGGTTGCGTCTAGACGTCGGCCTTGACCGCGCCTGTTTCCGCGCGATCGAGGTCGACTCGCCCCACAGACCGAGTGAGGCGGAGCGGTAGCGATGGCAAACTAAAAACGGTAAACGTGCATGCTACGTCATTGTTTAGAACTTGAGCGCAAATAATGACAATGACGAATCAGAGTTTTAAACGCAAATTGTAGTCATATTTAAAAAACACACATAGGTTATATATTTTCTATTAAAAAAAAGTGAAACTTTCCTTATTAGATGTGATGTAGAGCGTTATTTCACAATATTCTATGATTGTATAGGTATTATACTTGTAAATGCATACGTATATTCGTTTATCCTTCTTTTCCTTAGTAAAAGGGCTACGGCTCTACTTTACAATTTTTTGTACAATTAATGGGACAAAGGATGATTTGAGCTACCTTAATCCCGATACATCAAATGATTTTCGTAGTGCAGTTAAACTGCTATAAAAACTACATTAAAGACAATAGGTTGTATATTTTTGGAAAGAAATACTATTATTAATCGAATAAGTAGTTGTTATGAAATAATTGGAAGTAAATTATAAAATAAGAGTAAACGTTATATCAATCAGCGTAATAATACGAGCATTAAATAATTATTGAACTTTACATTATGGATAACGCAGTGATAAAAACACGAGAGGCGGTGATAAAAACTAGCTAAAACAAGGTGGTCGGTAAGGCGCGAGGCGGCGTCGCGCTCGGTCTGTGAACTCTAGCGATTCGACATTGCGCCGACTTTGAGCCGAGCTAAATAATGCAGATAGCTGAGGGTTAACGACCGACAGCGACCAATATCAGCACGCGGACGAACGCTACTTCCAAACCACCTGCCGATACGAGCGTGACGCACGTTATATAACCGTGACCTGCCCTAATCGTCAGGAACCTAGACAATTTACATCTCATTGTGACCACCACGTCGGATATAGGCACAATAGGCCGTACACGAAGTTTCTCGGCTTGTTGTAATAGGTTAAGATCTCTTATGTACGCGAGAATGATAAAGAGATAAAAAATACTGACATGCTATAACTTTCTGTGCATATTTGGGCGCAGCCATATTTTAGCATTAAGTAATCGCCTCGGTTATGTAAAAGTAACTACTTGTTTATCATCTGAATTCATACTCTGACCTACATCTTCCACTTGAGCCTCATTAAAATTACAAACCATTACCACAACATAAAAGGAGATAACATCCCGAATTTCAATGAGGTCAGTAAATCAAATTCGTCCTTTCCACACAACGCGACGTATTGTCGCTACAAGTGAACATAAAAAGAGGTTAGAAATCAAAGACGCCGCAAAATTGCTAATCGGAAATATTTGGGGGGGCAGTTGATTCACGCAGACGTAACTGACACCCCATATCCCTCCCCCTCGTTGCGTGAGGGAGAGTGACTGGCAGAGCGATGGGGAGGGGGAGGGGAACGCACCGGGTGACATTGCGCGGGCGTCGACACCACGACCTACGCCACTCGCGACACGCGTTTCTCGGAAAACTACGCCTCACTCAGCTATACCTAGGTTTCGGAATATTAAATTATCGATGAATTTATTGACATAAATGCTGCTGATATTATTTTTTATACACTTGTTTTTCATGCAAGATGATTTACACTATATACTGTATTTAATAACAACACACAAAATATATAAACGCTACAAAATACAAATTATAAAATCAATTATATAACATGTACAGTCTCGCATTTTAAGCACCTATCGCATGGTATTAGGTCATCACTGCCAAAAATAACTTATATTAATGCTACTAGAAACTCGATACTATAACAATTTAAAAAGTGTCTCAAATAGCCATTATTAAGTTTAAATGTAATCCTCGAAAGTTCTAACGATTTATGTAGTAAGAACAATTTAAAATATTTCTAAAGTAATGATATATTAACCTAATTAATTCTTAAATCAAAAATCCGATGCGTTCACATTTTCTTAATCATAATAAAGAAGCAGTTTAAGACAGTAATTTGCTGGCTAAATTCAAAAGCAAATCTAACATATTATTATGGGTAGGTATGTGAGAGACGAAATTTAAAAAAAACTTAGAGCAGATAAAAACCTATATCTCATAAATGCAACCTTTTAAATAAATGTTCATGAGTGATTTCACTAATTTGGAATTTAACTAAATTTTCTTATTTTTTATGTTAGGGTGTTTGTTTGTTTTAACTGAACACTGTAGCTTGTCGAATATAAGTGAAATTCGAAGTACCTACTTCCGGTGCATCTGATCATATTCTTAACAAGACGCAACTAGATTTTATCGAACTACCTACCAAATGAGGAAAACTGCGAGAAAACATTTGTATTTTAAGTTTACAAGCAAATTAGTTCAAAAAAATCCCAAACATATTAAATTTCAAATATAAGATGTGCGAAACATAATTCTCAACTCAATTAAACATTCAAGTCGTCTCGGTGATGCAACTTGAGTTCTTAATAAGATAACAAAAGCACTTGCTTCAATATCGACGGCAAATAGGCTCATAGCATGATGATATTAAATTTTCACGTAAGGCAAAACTATAATAGAAATATTTTAACAAACGATGTGTTCGTTCATAAAGTTTCAATGAGTTATTTATTTTCTTATACTCTTAATATATTATTTCAATAGATTAAAAAAAAGCTCAAATATATTTATGGAATTTAGAGGCGAAAAATATTGTAATGAATTCTCTCATAAGACAACTCAATTTTAGTGATGTCGTTACTACCCTCTATTTTAGTCTTAGGTAATAACGTATGCATATTCAGAGATCACACTGTTTGCACTTTCGAGTTGTTTATCCACGTTCTGAACGATCGTGGTCAACGAAATATGATTTATTTTAGCAGTTGGCTATATTCCACACGTCTTTAAATAGGAGAAGGTAAAAGTTTGTGTACTTACGAGTACTACATGCGCAAAACACGCCATCTATCGTCCGATGATTAATAAATAGTAATTCAAATACGTTGATGCTAATAATAAATATTACAAGCCACAAGTATAAATTAAAACCATTTGAACATTCTTTGACAAGTAAATTAAGTTTACGAAAAATATAATTTACGCTTTTTGATACTGACAACTGCTATAACATCAACAATACATATCAGCTAAAATGATATACCTACCTCAGCTTAGCCTTGAACTTTGAAAAAGTTGGCTGAATTACATTTATAAATTAATATTTCCTTTTCTGCACATCCGAAGGACCTGTTTGGAACTTCGAAAAAGGTATTCTAAATCACTCGCAAAAGCTTACAGACTACTAATATTAATACTAGGTATTAATATTACTTGGTCTAATAAATGTAAATATTTATGAATTGTTTTTTGGCACGAAGCAAGACAGTACTTCATAGTGAGTTTATACTTATTTCTAGAAAGTTCAGATAAGATACGAGACTAATGTAGCTAGTTTTGTATTTCGTCGGCTAAATATTCTAAGCTGCTAACTCAATTAACTACATGCCAGAAATTAGAATTAAAAATTACGTAAAATTATATAAAATTACAATTATGAAATAAATGCAATATCTAAATTCCAGTTAATAGATACTAGTACTTACCTTTATATAACTTCATTAGTTTTTTTTTTATTTTTTCTCTTTCATTTAATACCAAAAATAAGTTAAGCTTAAAATGGAGTTAGCAGCTTAGAATATTTAGTCGACGATTTGTTAAATCAAGTCATTCTGTTATATTGTAGAGACTGTAAAGTATTACGTAACAGATAAAGTAACAAAAAATCTCCATACATTAAAACTCATTGCCCTCACTTTTAATAAAATATTAAAGCAGCAATTAGCAACAATAAATTAAGAGATGAAGATATAATCGTTATATGCAAAGAATTGCAATCATGATATCATATTTGCAAACACAAAAACAACAAACGCCTGAACGCAGGTTGTTGCCACCAATTAATTTTAGTTTTGTATCTTTTACACAAAATATTTATGGAAAACCCACTTTTTTAATGTTATAAATGTGAAACGGCAACATTTTAGGATTTATGCATGATTTTTACGACATTTATGTAATTATTGCTTGAAAGGTAGTTTTAATTTATGCTGATATGCTAATATATTATTATTAATTTCAACATGTACCTGTATACATATTTGTAAACGCTAAAATAAGATAAAGAATATATACGGTATACAAAACAGTGGATAAAGTAAAGGTCTTAGTGAAAACAAATGCGAACGATAGTTATGTGTTATGGGCCGTGTCTTCTGGACACGGACATCCCTTAAATACGAGAAGGGTCAGGCCATTGTCCACCGCTGACCAAATGCGGGTTGGCGGACTGCACATGTCTTTGTAAACTTGCTGGGTTCTCTCAGACTTACAGGATTCCGCAAGATGTTCTCCTTCACTTCACGGTAATCATGATGTAAATTATTAATACATGAAAATATCCAAGGTGCGAGACCCAAAATTTGAATTTACTGTTTTCCAACGAGCGCGTCACTACTGGCCGATCACTGCATTTAGATATAGGTACCTATACTGACAGAATACGGAATATTTTTAGCAAATATTTTAGTTGTCTAGAAATAATAAATAGTCATTTATCGAGTAAAATTGTCAATTACCTCTAACATTTAAATAATAACGTAGAACGTACTCGGCGGAACATTGGCAAAAATTAAATTGTGAATAAGTATCCATATGGCTTACTTTGTTTACTACTACGACGATTAAATTACTATTAACTGCAATATGTCAACATTTCTTATCTACACGTGGCGGTCTATTGATATTATGTTGCATTGTCAACTCACATAGCATTTTGCTAAATCCAGCTTAATAAGATCTGCAGGAAACATCCACTTATCCACTGCACACATTTTGCACACTATAATACACCACTTATCAAAGATTTTTTTTACAAAATTATTTGATTAAATATAACTTATTGTGATTTGATAATTTTATTTTACATAATCAATCAAAATTTAGATATTTCACGTCTTACTTGTACTCTTACTGCGAACACATAGGCTAATATAAGTTTGCAAAACAAGAGGTTATCATATATTAGTTGAACTCAACAAGAGGTTAGAGTGATTTGTTTATACGAAACATTTAAAACATTGACGGTATCGCGTGTAAAAGAGGACACGGCGCGTGAAAACTGCGACAGTTACGCACTGCGCGTACGCACACCTCACGCACTCGCCCCCTCTTCACTTGCCACGCATCTCTCAGATTGGTCCCTTCGTGGCGAATGATCATTGCCAGTGAACGCCCTACACTGTACCTTTGTGGATCGACGAATAAGCGAGCAACAATAAATTTTCCTGAAGCCACGCCAACTATAATGAAATGCGATTGGTTCAAAATCCACTCGGCTTTTCAGATTGGTTTACTTTGATATTAACAAGTAAATCGATTCGTAGAGGAGATTATTTATTTTATTAATTTAATCGAATACGAATTATTGATACTTGTATATAATAGAAACGCTCTATTATCTACAATAATTACTTCAGAATAAAAAATAATAATAACACATTTTTATACGCAAACTTCTCATTAGTTAACCTACATTAATGTTGGAAGTTAACGATTCAAACCAGTAGCAATGACTCTTTTAAGTAGATAAAACAAAGTATCGAGTTAACAGTTTATTATAACGTCATAAACTATACGAGTATTTAACACAAACGACTTGTTTATTATTCATACAAAAACGTAAAGTTTACATTAACATGGGATATGCAAAAGTCAGTATGACACATCATCGACAAGTCCCAACCCCTCTAAAAATCGATTTCATATTAATCATCCAAAACGTATATGCGAAGGCCAAACTGCACTTTACGACATCACAATAGTTCTGAATAATAATACGGGCATAATGTATTATGTATAGCATTAGATCAAATTTGCATTCCATATGTCTCCTAGACTGTAAAATAGGTAAGTCGTAGAGTCGGAGCGCGTTATTGAAACTAGACTCTACCTTTGAGAAAGTCAACTTTTGCGTAATTATGAAAGCGTTCCTAGAATATATAATTATGAAACACAAAAAAGCACATTTGGGTCGTTTTTTTTTTGAAATATTTTGAGATTAATTGTAATATAAATAATATGCGTTCTGTTTGACTTTTTTCTTTTCTTTTCTTTTTTTGTTACGATTAAATTGTGTTAAAACGTATTCTTCGTTATACATTGAATATGTATTGTTTGATATGCACAGAAATTTGAAATTGTACCAAGTTATTTTGTTTTTAATACAGAGTAAATAATTGGGTTTTATTATTGAAAAAGTTTTAAAAGATGAACTTTGTATTTTTAAATAGGTTCAATTAAATTAATTTAAAAGTGAATAAATCTATTTAACTGCAAAAATAATTGTGATATTTTTGCTTTATATTGCTTTTTAAGTTCTTCAATTCCCACAAATTATTGCAAACTTGCAATAATAATATAAATTATCCTAAAATTTTAACATTTTTAATAATACCAGAGTACAAAATAGAATTAATACAAAAAGACAAATAAAATTGAAGTGTTTGTTTGTAATTTGAACAGCTTTTCACTACATGCATATGAAACTTATACGATACTTACAAAAAAAAATCATTTTTAAAATGTTTATCTGTCTGTCTGTTCCGGCTACTCTCTGAAGCGGTTAGAACAATTTTAACTTTCACTCGCAGATAGCTAATGTTATAAGGCTTACCTCATACATTATTAGCTACCTATGAGTGCTTAGGCTGTTTTTATTATAGAAATTTTGTATATTTTAAATACGTGACGGATTTTTGTGCTACAAACGTTTTTACCTAAGCAGCTAGTCAGAATATAAAATAAAAGGCCCTTTTATTTTATATTCTCTTTTAAAAAGGGTTGACCGTGCATGCGACCAAACTTATCTTTTTTTAACGAAAATTATATCGCCTTGTATAGGAACTGCAGTCTAAACCTTAGTAGAAACTTGATAGCCCGAATAGTTAGATAAAAGGCAGACTAACAAAAACTAAAGCGGTCAGTATTAATAGACAGGTAGGTAGTAGGTATACGTAGAGACCTACGTGCGTCTGCGGTATTCATTCCTAACCTCGCCACTAGACGCTTAATTACCATTTGATACATATGTAAAAACATCTGGCAGATAAGAAATAATTCCTCGTAATTATTAATTCCTAAATCTACCTATATTAATAAAATGAATGTTCGTATGTTTGTTTTCTACGCTTTACTAAACCATTGCTTCGATCGTGACGAAACTTTGCTGGATTATTCTGTAAACGCCTCTGAACATATCTGGTGTAAGAAAATAATTTTTCTTTTTACGATTATCTTTAAGAATATAAACTAAAATGGCTTAGGAACGTACTCAAGCGAAACGAAACGAAAGCGAAACCCGCACTCATAGTCACTTAATGAACCATTAAGTCCTTCTTTAGTATGGAGATTCTCGACTTAATGTTTCATTAAATGACTATGAGTGCGGGCGTATGAGACTTAACATGAAATCTCGAAGAATTTCGACCTATAAACATGAAAAAGAAAGTAGCTTATAGGTGGGAGACGTCAGCCAAGAAGGGATTTTGTCATAGAGCCAAATTAAGCGCGTCTACGAAATATCGTAAGTTTATTATAAAACTCCTATGTTATTGCCGATACAGACATAAAGATAAGTTATTCTGTATACATATATGTAGGTAAAATCGCAGCGTAGGCGAGTCTACGGGCAACGCTATTACATAAAAACACATATGTAATTTCCATTTACATACATAATATGAATATCGAATCCTTGCAACTAGACACGTATGGCTAACAAGGACGAACAGACGATAAAATAAACATTTCCGCCTTTTGATAGAATGTTGCGAAAGTATCATAATTGTAATAGTAATATTTATATATTTACCGCTTTAACCTTAAACATAGATATTGTAAGAAATATGCATTTTCTAAATATATACTAAATATAATAATAAATACATATAGTTTTTTTTTGTATGTTTGTTTGTCATGGATAACTGGATGTCACTTAATGTATCGAATTTACTATAACAGGTAGTGACGAACTCAAGTAAAGCTGTATAAGTTGCTAGTTTACAATATTTTTACTGTTTAATATTTAAACACGTCAAACTAAATGAAATCAAAACTGTAGAGTGTAGAGATGGTTTTAACCTATTTCTAAACACCTGTATTGACTGAGTGTTGTAATTATGTGAAAACTAAATGAAAATTACTAATTCGTTACAATCGAGTGCATTTGCTGACGGAACTAGGTACGTTGTGAATAGTGGCACTCTTCTATGACCGTCAGTTTGAGTTCATTTTTTTTTAGGCGTAGGGAGAAGTTCCTTTTTAATATAGCATAAGTACCTATGTATAATATTATTGTCAATGAGTATGCCTATAAATCATTAAAGATACTATATAACTCATATATTAATTACTTTGACTAAAGTAAAATATAATATGATTCAACAGTACACTAACTCAGTGTAGATAGATTTAGAAATAAAATAAAATATTAAAGCTTTTGTACTTTAGATTATTTCCCAGTTTTATTTTGAATTTTCTTATGGCATCGTCGACAAACCTTTAAATATTGCCAAAATTAAAAAGTCTAGCTGAGTTAAGTTTCTTTAAATTACATTAAAATATTATAAAATAACAATTTATTATAACAAATGCAAGTTACAATGTAGCCCAAGTCAGTATAACTCGTAGAGTGTTGATTATTTCTATCGAAAAATTACAACGATCCGTTACATGATTGCTGCTTAAAAGTAGGCCAATAAACGAACAAACGATATATGTTTATATCATATTTAATAAAAGTATGTACGTATATAATCTCTAATAATTGCTTGAAATTGTTTCTTGAAACATTTTAGTGCAACTAGATCATAGATCTACGACCGAATTCATAATGTGGACCTAAATTGACCAATGACCATACACTCAATTGACAAAAGTCACGCGACAAAGCGAGCATTAACTGTGGACATAATTTATGTAAAAATATGTCGCAAAATGTAATGTTTATTATTTGCACAAGTCTCAAGGTTTGACATTATTGAACACTGATAACGCAGACTAAGGTCGCTACAGACAGAGCACATTCTCACATTAAATTCGATATTTTAGTTAAATAAAAAATAGTGAACATAGTGGGTTGTTGCAATGTACCTATGTATATGTAATATGTACGTACGTATGTATGTATATACGTACAAAAACACACATACACCTATTTCACGGCGCTTCCTGAACCCGCGATCTCCGTCATAGAGACAGATGTTCCACTCGTTATATACCTACGTAGCATGAATAATAATTATTAAAAATTATCATAATCTTATTACGTACTTTTAAGAACTTTTTTTATTCATACAACCAATACTGACATTATTAAACAAAGCAATATTAAAAATGTAATATAATAATAATTAAAAAACAATTATTAGTCATAATCATTAAAGCATTTTTTTATTAAAGATAAATATCTAAATTCTAAAATTAATAATTATAATCAAATGTAGGTAAATGATTCAAAAGCTAACCCTTCGCAGAGCTTTCTAATATGCGTAGACGCAAAAATCCAGACATTTCGAAAGCTTTGTTAGTTCAAGGTAAAATGGAGGGGGTGCCTGGTAACGAGATGGTCCCTAGTTTTTCGGTGTTCCTGATCAATAGGAGTTTAAGAACCACTGATGTATACGTTGTGTTAGGGCAGGCATGCGGCGTCGGCGCGTCGCCCGCCAGACGAGCTACGCTTTTTTGGCTGTAGGGTTGTCTCATCGGTTATTTATGTCATAATTATACGAATGTTTAATAATTTATACCCATATTAACTTTCATTACCCACATGGCGATGAAATATACGTAAGCGATTAAATCAGCTAAAAACGTATGGTCACATTATTCGGATTATATCGAATTCAATTTAATGAGTCAGTCTTATTTTTTTTTATTGACAGCTTTATTTATATAAAAATCGACATTCATGTAATATAGCCTATAACAATATAATAAAAGATCATAATCATTCTGCAATAAAACTTAAAAATTTCAAATTAGGGCAAAAAATGACATCTAATCAATTAACCAGACATGAACATTAAAACCCAACCCTATCAAAATAATTGTGTGGGAGAGGCCATTCGTGGAATAGCTGTTTCTATGTGTGCGTGTTGTGTAATATACACAATCGAAGCTGTGTGCGCCGCCGGTTCATTGTCAAGGCCAACTGCCAAATCTCCCGCTCGCTTCCCCCACGCGCTTACTCCTTCAATTATACGATTTCAACGAAGCCAGATAGTTGCTGACTACGTATTCACCGAAGCCTTCTGCGAACCTGCTGCGGAGAACCTTCAATGTCTAGTGCGCAATGGAAGTAAATCACAAAATTGCCTCTCGATTTTCAAGACACTAGACGTGTCTGCTGGCCTTCAGAGCATTCCTAGCTTATTTTATGTTAATTCTAGAATAGGTATGTAACGTTTGATAACGGTTGTATTAGACATGGATTTATTCATTATACAAGAATAACCTTATAATCTATCAATGTTTATTATCTCACTAGCAAACCCGGCCCGCTTCGCTGGGCGTAAGTTAATATAAAATAAACGGTTTTTATTTATTTCTAATAAAATAAAAGTAGGCTAAGTTACTTCATATATTATTAGCTATCTGCAAGTGAAAATCCCGTCAAAATCGGTCCAGCTGTTTCTTCCAGAGATAATCGAAACAAACAAACAGACAGACAGACAGACAATTGACAAATGAAATTTGAAACAGACACTTCAATTTTATTTATATGATTATTATCACACAAGCTTCATTTAATAAAATACGCAATAAAAATGCTGTGTAATAAAAATTCTAACGGCCTCACTATTAAAGCACGTCATGCGTACATCATTAATGACAACAAAAAAATATTTAATAGAATCAACGAGTTTGACGGAATCGTGCGCGCGGAAAATGTACAAACGTTTTGTAGCTCTTTTATAAAAAAGCGTCACCAGTGGCATGTAGTGAGAAATAATTGTGTAAAGCGGTCAAGATAGACGACCAAAGTATGTAAAATGATAAAATAGCGCTATAAAACGACAAAGTTGTACCGCAAACATTTCCACAGAGTGATATAAAAGGTCAAGTGTAACTCTAAACAAATCATTACATAGATGCTTTAAAAGTAAGGCAATATTCCTCTAGATGCGGAAATACTAGTATTTTGCATGTTTCAAGTAATTGGTATCTATGAAGTGCCCATGACCATAGTTTTATGATCTTGTGACCCAATTGATAGAAATATCTCGCAATTTAGTTTGATTACAAATCATGCCAATAGCACGAATCGTACTTATTATATATTAATAATATTAATTAATTACTTTGTATCTAATTAGAAATTATCATAATAATTATCTTTTCTATAAAACGACACATGCCGCGGGTTCATATCTGTTTAAATATAACAAAGTATTCTTAGTGAATCATCTACGTGTGGAAGCCAAACTTCCTTTTGTCGGAACGCTAGGTAGTTACGTAGAGACAATTTATCTTGTAACGACTGAGCAGATTCAGTTATTTCTTTTTTTTATATAATAATATAAATTATTTTCTAAATAATAAAGCTTTTTTAAAAGAATACAATGAATAATATTTGTATAATATTGATTATGTATAATATAGATATACACAAATGCACCAAGTGAAAGCTAGGCTCGTAGACAAATGCCTACGAGCTTACGTAATAGTAACAGTTTTATGCTACGAGAAACTGTAGCATTATTGTTGTGAAGAAAATATTACAAGAATAATTCTATTATTTCGTTCTATTATTAAGATGTGAAGTCATATTATTAAATCAAAGTTTTTTGTAGAATGCAATATATACTATATGAAATATATTATAATACGCTTTTACATTCATAAAAGTTTAATTTGATAATTAAGTATAATTGGAAATACAATTTTAAATGTGAGTTGTTCTTACTTTAAGTATACATAAGTTATTTCCTATTTTTATTAGGCATTCGGAAGAAAGAACCTAAGATACGGCTGCCTACCCTAGTAGATGCCTAGTCTAGACATCTTAGGATTATTGTAAAAATATAAAAAAAAATATAAATATATTAAAAAATCCTCCAAATTTCCAACAAATTGCATTAAAAATTGAAATCGATTATTAGTCATCTATATACTAATCATCTTGACGTAATTTTGAATCCATGCGTCACAACCGTGAATTTCACGCTATCACATGCGTGATGCGAGTAACTTGTAAGTACTAGTACATCTAAAATTAATAATTTAACTGGTTGGTATCGTTAAAAATACAGTATTTCACTTCATTTAAAATGATGCATTGTGACAAAGTAACGGTGTTGCGCAGTAATAAAAAGCGACCTTAAAGGATTTTATGTATTGCTATAAAAAGAAAATTAGAACATTTAAATACTAGTAGAAAACATATCGATGAAACATATATGAGCACTCTAAGCCTATAGATCACAAATATTAAATGATGAAAAGTAGCCTGTCCTTTCTCAGGCTCTAGACTATCTATGTACCAAATTTCATTTAATTTGGTTCAGCAGTTTGACAGACAGACAAACAGTTACTTCCGCATTTATAATATTAGAAAGAGTTATAAGACATTACTTTCTTAGATTTATATGAATATTTGCCAGAAAATGCGCCTTTTAAAATAAAACTAACAGTTTTTTTAGATTTTGTCCGCGGATTTTTGGGGTAGAGTCTCTTGTGATAATGATTACTGTAAAACAATCGAAGCGTCGGGAAACAAAAATTAAAAAGGTTATTTATGAAAAGGCAAAATGTCTTCATTATTTATACATTCGAAAATCGTAGCGATAGACGACTGTCGACTATAAATAGAGTCGTGTTTTAGCCTATGAATTGTTTGTGTTAGAGATATTAAAATGCTAACTCACACATAAGAGGTGATATTTTCGAATACAAGATAAAACTGCAGTCAAGGCCAAGTAATTATCAAATTTGTATGGAACAGATTACGACGATACAGAGTGCCTTAAATTATTGCACATCATTTATCCACGCGAAAGATTCGATTAGTATGATTTAAAAAAAACGACTTAGAGATATTAATTAATACATAGTTTTGAGGCTTCAGTTTCTAGAAAATTTTACAGAACCGTTCATAAATAGTGTGTCTTTATAATTAAAAAAAATTGAAATTAGGTCACTATTTTCGAAAATATCATGTAACGTTAAAAAATCGGTTTTTAATGTAGGTAACATTAAAAACCGATTTTTTTAAAGTCGGTCTTTTGATATATATTAGTATTACACATAAGTAAGTATGTATTAAGTAGAATTCATTTTTTCTTAATTCAACAAAACAAAGACTATAACCCCATAGCAACATGAAAATTAAAAATCAAAACGCAATTCTATTATTTCAATTCCAAAAGGCATTTAACAAAAATGAAATAGACTTTCAATAGATGGCCTTGAGTGCGTGCATATTCATCAGCATATCGCCTAAACAGGTTAGCCGTCTGGAGTAACAAAGAAAAAATCGAACAAGGAATCAAATAAAGTAATAAGAAACGAGTACATAAATCCTTGGCGAGTCTAAACATTAGGTATTGAAATAGGAGCAGCAAAAAAAGCCGTTAGAGGCTAACGCTAGACGCAGATATGGCCGGCGGGCGATCGATCAGCGCGTTGAGGCAGGTCGGGTACGCGCGTTGCGTTTCGCACGTGTAGCACCGGTGTTTGGAAATCTAGCGATCTGACATTAAGCACTTAGCCTTGGTTGTACGAAAATCAATGATTTTTAGCTATATCAAGTTAAAAACTTACAAATTAATTCACTAAGCGTAGGAAACGTACACGTATTATAATAAAACTCCGTAGCTCTACAGAATAGATCGTTTCAAAGGACTTCCGCGCCGATGTTACGAGGCAGAATAGCTTATAAGGAGCTGAAAGTAATTTTTGGACAAGCGAATTCGTCAATTGTTAACCACTTGTTAAACTCATTCAGCACAATACGTAGCTTTTGATAAGAGGGATATGTAATATGTTATGAAACAATCAATTATAATTATATTATATTCACTTGTAGAGTTTTATGGCTAACCTTTAGTCACACGCTACAGTATATATATTTGCTTTTATGATTTATCATTCTCATTATTATTGCTAGAGAAGCAATATTTTTGATAAGTGTAAAAGTATCAATGTTGATAGAATGTTAGGATAGGTCATGGTGAATTGTGTAGAAAAATTCAGTCAAAACGCTCCGTAGCGCCTACGTCTACAGTGTCTAAACATATAAATTTAATAGAAAGTACGCACCACATCATCCATCTCCATCCAGTCCATATCGGCTTAGTGAATCGGGTTGACAGCGAGCTCGATTTTCGGGTGTAACACGTTAGACTACTGCGCGTCGCGACGTTCGACACACGAGTGCAGCGTCGTATCGTGTGTTGCACCGAAAATTCGTCCCCTCGCCCTCCCCGCACCCCGAACCACTCTCGCAAATTTTTTTGAATCGCACAACGCCATCTAGGGAACGATCGGAAGCCTCTAGCGTAGCCTTGAACTTGACAACAC
This sequence comes from Boloria euphrosyne, assembly GCA_951802675.2. Taxonomy (NCBI): domain Eukaryota; kingdom Metazoa; phylum Arthropoda; class Insecta; order Lepidoptera; family Nymphalidae; genus Boloria; species Boloria euphrosyne. The sequence continues at coordinate 11,545,348 of OX637888.1, forward strand.
ATCGATGGCGACCCAGTTTCTCCGCCACGTCCCGCCCCCGCTTCGCGCATTGTCACGGCCGCGTCAGCTCAATGGATCCGAATGCAACATAAAGAATATTTTCGCGCCGCTGCAACTCTCGTTTTCATTGTATAATATTACATCACGCACTTGCTCGCGTATTTACGTAGACTGATTAACATTCAAGAGTGCCGGCGCTACCTTTAAACGTTTTGCACCCGTCTAGATATACGGCGTGGTTTCGAGCAATTCTCTAGTCGGAATTCACCATAATAACAAAAATTCTCATGAAATTGTAAAAATGAACATCCTGATTATAATTAATTTTCATTAACAAAGTGTAACAGACTTCATAACTAGTAATGAAAAAGAAAACAATGAATTAGATTTACAACTGGTAGAGATAGTACGTGAAATACATAAATATTAAATAATACAACATCACGAGGTTAGTTACTGAATTCGAGTGGTTATTACTTAATATATAACCTTCCTCCTTCCTCTTTTTTAAATCGATAAAAACGATTGCAAATAAAACTTAATATGCTTAATTTATTGGACTTACCCTAACTTATATCGGGTTCGTCCCTACGATTTTTTTTTGAGCGGAACCTTTATTCTTTTTCTAACAAGCCTAAACTACTTATAACATCAGCTATCTGCCAGTAAAAGTCCCGTCAAAATGTGTTTCGTCGTTTCCAAGATTAAACAGACAGACAAAAAAATGTGTTTTTCTTTTAAGTACCATACATAATATATATAATATAATATTATATGCATTTAATTAAAACCTGTTATTTTAATATTACAAACATACATTTCAATTTTATGTATCTGTAGAGTCATATTCAAATTTAAAATATTTTATTCAGCATAGAATTATTACAACTTTTTACTGAACGTCATGAGTCTACTACCAGTTCGGAAAGAAGAAGCCGCTGACCTGAGAAGAACTGGCGGAAGAAACTCAGCGGGACTAATAAGTATATATAATATTTAACTCTACATTGTATAATAATGCATCATTTTATGCCAATTTGACATAACATTATTATCATTATTTCAATAATATGTATAATGGTTTCAGAGACTATGTTTTTTATTAATTTCCTATCATGCAAACATTTTTGCTATATGGTGCGCGTGGCTCACTCACCCTGCATTTTTCTTTTATTTCTTTTAATGCCTTCCACGAGTGCCGATTGGGCACAGTTGACTTCGCCAATGTCGCGTAACACCCTGCATTTCCACATAAGCGACTTAGGGTCCGATCCTCACTAAAATGCCATTCACAGTTCGTTCTGTGACCGATCTCGGTGTGATATATAATATAATCAAGTAAGAAATATGTGTATGCATCATACTGTCAGTAACAGTCAAGTTTCGTGCCATCCGATTCCAGTCACGATCAACCTCGAAGAAATTTTACTCCAATCCATTCAACGTACTACGAAGTTTTCTTCATCTTTCATTAATGAATCGTGAATTTAGTCAGATTGTATAGAGTGTACACATGATATAAGTTTACAAGAGATGCCTTATAATTAATTACTGCGGTATATGTTATTACGAATAAGTGAATTGTTTTCCTTATTATTTTATATGAAAACTAAAGCTAATGATAAGTTTTGCGTACAACAATTTAGTAGGTACCTAAGCTTAAATTTACTCTATTCTGTCAAGCTTTTCTGTCAATAAATCTGTATCTCTGTTTGTTTGTGAGATAGGGTAAACCTTGATGAAAAATCAACGAATATAACTTTTTACTGCAGGAAAATATAACATCTCTGCGAACTCTACACTAAACCGTAAAACTTGCCAAAGGAACGGATCCGAGTGGAGCGTGAGTGAGTCACTATAGTATCAAATATTTGCATAAATCTTAGAAGGTATTATATACTCGGAAATTAAAATGTTTTGTTGGAAATTCGACATACAAATTATATCAACCTCTTCTTGCTAGTAAGGAAAATCATAGATAAATAGGTTATTGGTGTTTATTGTTATGGGTAGGGACTCATTAACCGTAGAAATTTTATGAAACTACTCGCCTCGATACCACGTTCGTAAAATTAAAGTTCTCGACCTGATTTAGACTATAAATATAAATGAAAACTGTTGGATTCAACTTATTCAAAGACTGTTGAAAGTAGGTGATGGAATATAAAATAACTATGCTCTCTGTAGAGTAAAAACTTAAAATTAATCTATGCTAATATTATAAAGAAGTAAAGTTTGTGTGTTTGTATATTTGTTAAATTGTAAGGGGTAATCTCGGGATCTACTGAACCGATTTTAAAAATTCTTTCACCAATAGAAAGCCACATTATTGCTGAGTGTCATAGGTTATATAAAGAATCGAAAAATAAAAAGGCTTTTACGTGGTAGTCCGTTTTACAAAGTGAATCGGAGAAAAAACGGTCGAATGAAAGCGTTTCTTACGCGATTATATATGGAAATTACGTTATTTTTAAACTATACTAAAGAGGTTACACCTGGGGACGAACCCGAGCGAAGAGAGGGTGAGTCGCTAGTATTTAATACAGTTTAAGCTTGCATTTCCATTGAACTTAAATTTGTCACGGTATTCGTGTAATGCACTACGAAACCTTTCAATAAATTGGTACAGCACCCTTTATAGGGGTGACGAAAAGGCATATGAATAAATGTAATTGTCCTTTTCTTCATTACAAGAATTAACACATTAGCTGACAATATTAATTCTTAAAACGAAACGAACTAAAAATCACACCGACCATTTAGGACAATTTTTATACAAACAAAATAACAATCAAACAGCAATTTTGTCATAATGCCTAAGTACCTGCAACCGTTTAATTTTATACAATCGCATATTATTATAATATAATACTTTCTTAGATTTTCACAAATATTTGAAATTTTTAATTTTATTTCCGACGTTTCACATGTAACTGAAAAAACTGACTAAATAGAAAGATCTAAGTTATTTAAGTAACAGATATTCGCTTTTTTATGAATAAATTCCTAAAACTTTTTTTAAGAACTAAAAGGGATACTATAGACAGACGTTTGCATCTCTACTTTTATTAAAAAACCCGAAAGTATTTTGTCCTAAAGAATTCGTGTAACTTCAAAGATCAGAAACTTTATTGAAATTCGGGCATGATAACAATTGGGTTAGTTATAAGCTGATACTCAACGTAGGCAACCTAACAACTGCTGCGAAAAGAAGACCGAAACCTTAAAATGTGTGATACTAATATTGCCAGAATGGGAAAGGTCAAGGTTTTCTGGTAGTATTGAAAAATGTTTTTTGCAATTTCAAGTTCTATAATAAAAATATGTCAAATTTGGAATAGCACTACCTTTTCCCCAAAAAATGTCCGATTCCCGTGGGATTTCCACGTGGAATATTGTGAAATATATGTGTTAATTCAAGAAATGTGTTTGTTTATCTTAGTTATCCGTATAAAATATCGTAACCGCAAATGTATCTACAGCTTATTCTACCTTTTAAGTACATACTATACATATTATATAACCCATGACTGGACACACAGCACATTTGTGCTCATCACACACATGAATACCCCTCGGGACTCGAAACTGCGATCGTACGCGCTTGCACAGCAAGTAGGATTACTACTGACTGAGCAAAACGCGTGTAGTTAAATAATTAGCAGTGGGATATCGTATAATCTACTCAATTCAGCATCCCAATAAGCCTAAGGCGTACATTAACTATACGTGAAGGTGACAGAGTTCGTCTCGAGAAAAGATCTAAGTTTCCTCACGAAGTTATCGAAAACTATCAGCGAGTAATAGTCGTGATGAATTTGTTTCGCGGATGATAATCTAAGTCTTGCGACACACATTTGAATCACAAACAAATTATTATTTTTGTGTACACGGCGCGGCGGTATGACGCAATAAAGTGCCATCTACATTTCGTGGTGTTTAAAAACAGATTAAAAAACTGAAAATTCAAAGAATTAAAATTTGAAATTAAATTTAAAATTTATTTTGTTATTTTATAACTAAAACCAACATTTTCCAAATGCTTTTTGCCTAAGCTATCCTGCCACATAACTGCTAAATAATTAAACTGCCACATAGCAGTTTAATATTTATTTTAAATTACTATCAGTCTATTTGTATTTTATTGTTTGTGTGTTATCACAGTAAAATATTAACAGGAAAAATTGTAATGTAATTCAATTCAATTCTCTTGTTAATGGCTTCAAGCATGCCAATTGAGCACAGAATAATATATATATATATATATATATATATATATATATATATATATATATATATATATATATATATATATATATATATATATATATATATTATTCTGTGCTCAATAAATATATATATATATATATATATATATATATATATATATATATATATATATATATATATATATATATATATATATATATATATATATATATATATATATATATAATAGCTAATTAATAGCCAATGTCATGTGGAATGGAGAAGACACAAAGGAGATTGGTCGGTAACATAGAGTCAATAAAACTGTAAAGTAAAAGAAGTGATCAATTTATTATTATAACCTCCTTTTTCAATGTTGGCAAAAAAATGTACCTTATTATGGTGTAAAAGTTTCTTATTTACCCAATCTCATTTCGTATAACTAGATTTAAATGAAGGAGAGAATCAAAAAATAATATTTAAAAATATTTTGTTATCATAAACATACATGACTCACGCATATTTTTATGAGATAACTAGTAACGCCATCTAGTCTCAGATGTCTAATAAAAGTTTTAACTTGTACTTTAACTTTTATACCAACCTACTGCACTTGGTCAAAGATACAATTTTAACAATTATTTTTGTTTTTTGAAGTCAGAAACTGTGTATTTTACTTTCTATTAATGACATTTAGTAATTTGACTGAGAAGCCATAAAATATGAAAACTCTCCATAGTTAACAACTTATGCAAAATACTTAAGTGTTAAGTGTTCACACTACCACTACAATATGTAAAGGTTTTAAACTCTTAACACTTATAGAAAAACTTTAGTTAAGTATATATTGAAAATGTAACATAATATTATATATTGTTAACATAGTATGTATGTACAAGTAATAGTTGAGTATTTAGTAGAAATCTTATCCATTTTCGACAATAGTGATGCATGGTAAAACTCAAATGAGTTGATAATTATACCTACAGTTTCCCACACACGCAAAATAGGCGCACAGTCGTCGAGTTGCGGAAACCAGCCCTCTCATACCATACCATACCATACCAATTGTATCTACATCCCAATACTATTAGTATTGTATATGTATGAACTATTCAATAAAATTTACAAGTAGTAAGCAATTTATACATCCAATATGCATAAGTAGTATTGGCACTAAATTACTTCTATATTAAGATAAAAATAATCATTTAAAAATAAACAGTAGCAGAAACACATGTTTATTGGATATTAGCACAAAATTAGTCTATGGCTGTGGCCCCTGAAGGACTTTTGACTCTTTCATTTCCTCAAAACTTTTTTATATATTTAGAGTCCCTACCACCTCTCTTATGGGAAAAAAATCCATTTATTCCGTGTATTTAGAGGCTATATTCCTTATCCTAAATTGCAGCAAAGATTTTCATTGAATAAGTGTTCAGAAAGCAAAATAACAAAAAACCTCTCAGATTCTAAACAATAAATAAAAAATATAGAATATAAATAAAATCATAAAATATATAGACATTGTTTTGGTCTTACCTTATTTCAGCCTGACACAATTGGTAACTAGAACTTTGTGTATACATTTCCTCATTTTTCTATAGCTTTCTCATATTCATTATATGATATAAGTTATCTTCAAATTTTTGGTATCAACTTAAATCTGAAAAACAAGAATATCTTATGTAATTTCTGTATAAAATATACATATTGTACAATACTTTCATTTTGCATTGAACTGTTTTAATTAGCTTTATCAAAAATCATAGTGATTTGATATTTTAGTAAAAAGTATATGGAAAATATTTGTTATTGTGGTAGGTCTTATAATATAATAACAAGGCTCTAGTTATAATAAATTGAGACTAATAAAAGTATATAAAACAGACAATATAGGTACACAAACAGTTTTACTTCTAGGGTAAAACTAGGTGATTGGTAACTAATTATGTAAACTCAAACACTACTTTTAAAAATAAAAATTACTTACTGACATACCAATTATTATAATTAGTAGCTTTTTGGTGTTTCTTAACGTTGCGGTGACTATTTTATAAGTTAATAATTATTTAATACGAAATAAAAATATCTCAGGATCTGTCAAATTCACGTATCTAAAAACATTCGAGAATATACCAATATGTCAAAAAAAACTTTGCGAAAGTGAAGATTTTGCAAAACATATATATGAAATAATGGTATAAGTATAAAATTTTAATAACTATAAATATTAAATAAGATAAATATTGAATTTTCTATTACCAAACAAGGTTAGAAAATTGACGTTTCATAATACTTTATGTTTTTTTTTTTTTTTGGGATTTTTTGACCTGGTAATTACAACCTTTAGGTCAACTCTTATTTATTCGTATACGTAATAATATGTCTATGAGCACATCCCATTAAATTGTTTTAATTGTATTCTTTACGTATTTGTAGATGTGCTTATAAGTAAGTTCGTCTTGTAACAATTGTTTTAATGGCGGCGGGCGGGACAATAAATCACACTTATTTTCAACATCACTGAGTGAACTCAGTGATGTTGAAAATGGCGGCGGGCGGGACAATAAATCACACTTATTTTCAACATCACTGAGTTCACTGGCCAACACTAGTCTGTCAATCAAAAATTTTTGACAATCAAAGATAACATGCTCCACAGTTCCATCACTTGAATTACAATGAGAACAGGTTCCATTCGCAATAATGCCGAGTCGAGCAAGGTGTGACGGTGTAGTATTATGACCGAAACGCAGTCTATTTATGATAGTAATAAAGTCTCGAGAAGCATCTGGCATACGATGATACCAAGGTCTTGCAGGTAAGCTTTCTTGTATGCTTCCATACCATTTTCCTTTCGTATCTTGATCTTTCTTCCACATTTCTAACCACAACTTTAGAATATTTTGGTCAATACATTGCAAGTAATCAGACATAGGAACATTCATTGTATTTCTAACGTCAACAGCATTAACTCCTTCATATGCAGTTTTATCAGCCATTTCATTGCCAGAGATACCTTTGTGGGAAGGCACCCATAGAAAGAAAATTTGGATATTTTTACTGTGGTATTGGTGAATTATTTGCTTAATGAAGTAAAGGATATAATTAGACTTGTATTTGACGTGAGGGTAGTTAAAGCTGTTATCAAACTTAAGGAATCAGAAATTATTAAAAAACATTTATTGTTATTGATTTCGCGAATACGCATTAATGCCTGATACACTGCATATGCCTCTGCCGTAAATATAGAGCAGGGTTCATGCAGAATAAAACTTGAAGAAAATTTTGCCTGTGGATCATATAGAGCAGCATGTACATAATCACTTGTTTTGCTCCCATCAGTGTAGATAACATAGTACATTGTATTTTCCTCCAAAAATTGAAGCATTTCCGAATTATTGTTTATTGTCTGTTGAACTACATTAATTGGATGTGAAATACACTGATAAGAGAAAGAGTAACATGGCCATGGAAACTGTTTTCTGATTTTAGAAAAATTATTGTCTATTTCCAGAAATATATCAGACAGTGTTGGAGAATTACCACATAGTAGACCGTGTGCTGTTGTTAATGGTCTTCTTGGGGATCTATCTATATAAGGTACAATTTTATTTATTATTTTAATGTTATTTGATGCTATTAGTTTGAGACAGAATCTTTCAGCAAGTAAAATTCGCCTCAAAATCAAAGGCATCACTTTTGTCTCAACTTCCATGGCCCTTATGGGAGTTGAGCACATAGCACCAGATATTATTCTTAAAGCCTTATTCTGCAATATGTCTAATTTATTTACATGAGAACTATTCATATAAGCGAGTGAGCTATAATCTAAGTGACTTCTTACAATACTTTTATACAATATTGACAATATTTTAGGATCTGCACCCCATGTTACACCACAAAGTGATCTGATAACATTTAGTCCTGTGTGAGCTTTTTTGGATATATATTTAATATGTTCTTCAAAAGTTAATTTTGGATCTAGAATTATTCCTAAAAATTTCTTTGAAGTGACTTTATTTATAATTTCATTATTGTAAATAACATTTGAGTTTGGGGTTTCATTGCCAAAAAACATAACACTACTTTTAGAGGGGTTAATTTTTAAATGTAAACAATCATTATAATATTGTAATAGTTGAAATAAGGATTTGTTCATGTTATCTATTGCAATCTCTAGGTTGTAATTACTGCTGTATAATACAATGTCATCAGCAAATTGTAAGATATTTACATTCCTATTATTTACATATTTACAAATTTCACTTGTGTATATATTGTACAGCAATGGAGATAGTGTGGCACCCTGCATTGTGCCTCTTGAGGCATATTTGGGTCCATATAAAATATTGTTATGTCTAGCATAGATTGTTCTATTGTTCAAAAAATTAAAAATCCACTTACATAAGTGCCCAGGCACACCTAACCTAGACATGATTTGAACTAGTATACCAGGATCAACACTGTCAAAAGCACTTTGGACATCTAGGAATACGCAAACAGTGTTTAATTTTCTATGTTTTGCATTTTTTAGGTCAGAGATTAAAGAGATGAAACTGTCTGCACTACTACGCCCTCTACGGAAGCCATATTGTATATGTGGAATGAAACACTTTGATTCAACATACCAGTCAAGACGAACTTTCACCATATTTTCGAATATTTTACCAAGACATGATGACAAGGAAATTGGTCTATAAGAACTAGCAAACTCAGGAGATTTGTCGGGCTTAAGTATTGGGACAACACACTGTGTTTTCCATGACTGTGGAATACATTTATTAAGCCAAAGCAAATTGAGAATGTTAAGAAACAACTTTTGGGCAGATACATCTAAGTTTTTAATTACGATGTAAGGATAATCATCTAAGCCAGGAGTTGTATTTCGTCTAGAGTGCAAGCTTGTTAAAAATTCAGACCATGAAAAAGGATCCAGTAAAAATTTAGAATTTGGGTTATCATTGTTGGTTTCAAAAAGAATGTTCAGTTGATCTACTTCAATTAAGTTGCTATTATCTGATAATTTATTTAAGAGTGGAGATATAAACTCATTTGTATATGATTTATTCTTAGGTCTTATGCCTTTGAACATTTTTAATAAATTCCAAATTTTACTTATGTGAGTATTTCTATTAAAAGTGTTACACAAATTATTCCATCCTATTTTTTTCTGTTCTGAAATTGTTCTCTTTTTCTGGGCATCTTTTCTTTTGTAATTAATATAATTTTCAATAGTAGACTCTTTTCTATATAGTTTTAGTGCATTATATGAAGCAATAACACTTTGTTCACATATACTATTCCACCAGGGAGCTGGTGGTCTGCTTATGAAAGTGTTTGTTTTAGTGAGCTTTGGAATTGACATTTCTTTAAGAGTATCTAAATGAAAACAGAAATTATTATAGGTTGAAATAGGATCATGTGGTTGAAGTATCAAATCATTAAACATTGTTTTTGAAAGAGCTGTATATGTTTTCCAGTCAGCTTTTTTATATATGAACTTATCTACAGGGGAATTGAGATGATATTTATCTATATGTAATGAAATGTCTGTTATTGTTGGATAATGGTAACTTCCCATTGTATCATCATGTACAGACCATTCACATAGTGGTGCGAGGCTGCCACTTATAAAGCTTACATCTATGGCAGAAGCAGTTTGTCTAGGGCGATTTATAGTTGTAGTTCTACCATCATTTAAAATACACAAATCTAAGTCATCAATTAAATTAAATAAATCCTGACCTCTACTTTTCGTTGACAAACAACCAAATGCAATATGATGAGCATTAAAGTCACCACTCATAAATATGGGCTTTGGTAGATCATTAATAATGTAACGGAGTCTATTAATTCGTATCCGTCCACTTGAAGGTGGACAGTATACACAGAGAATTGTTAAACTACTATGTCCTGTTGATACAGATACAGCAACTGTTTGAATGTCTTCATAAAATCTGGTATTTAATATATTATACTTAAGGTGTGGTTTTATTAGTATTGCAACTCCATTATGTGTATTGTTTGAATTTTTATTGTATATATTATATCCTGGTATTTTAAAATTATTATCTTTGAACCATGTCTCATTAAGAAGGCAAATATCAATATTTTGTTGTTTTAAAAATTGGATTAATAAAGGTTTTTTACTATTTGCACTTTGAATGTTATACTGCGCAATACGTAACTTGGATTGTGTAGAACTAGGCCCTACACAATCCATTATGTTAAGTTTTTTAATAATGTATCTTTAATAGTTTTAATATTAGTCGGTGTACTATCATCTTTATTGCCTAATTCCACCAACGTCTGCACTAGGGCCATAAGTACATCGTTATTGGAAATTATTTGAGTTTTAAGGTCTTTAGAATTAACTATTTTAGCTTTATTTACATCTTGTACAGACTTATTTACAGGAATATTTATAGATTTATTTACAATAACATTACTATTTACAAGTTGTGATTTTGGTGGTGAGAGTGGAGGAAAATCTGTTTCATTGGTGATGACTTGTTTTGTAGAGGTGACACCTGCATAAGATATGTTGTTTTTCTTTTCAATGATCTTTTTTGCTTTAATAGGACATAATCTAGATATCGCAAGGTGAGGCCCACTGCAATTTATGCAGCTGATTTCTGTTGGTTTATCACATTCCTTATACATGTGTTCACCTCCGCAAATACTACATCTTTGTTTACCATTACAAATCCTTGCTGAATGATTAAATTTAAAACACCTATAGCACTGTAATAATGGTGGAATGTATTCAAAAACTCTATATGAGAATAGATCATATTGAACATTATCAGGTAGTACATTAGATAAAAAAGTAACGCTTACAGTCTGTAATGGAATGCGCTCTTGTCCTATTTTCTTTGTAAACCTTCTTATTGCCACTATTTCATAAATTGAAGAAAGTCTTGTATAGAGTTCTTTGTTAGATATATTCGTTGGAACAAATCTAATGATGCCGGTTTTTTCAATTTGCGCTGCCGGTATGAATGCCTTCATGTTATATTTTGTGAGGAAAGTAGTGTTATTAATAAAGTTATTGGCCGTATTATATTGCTTGAAAATAACTGCTATTTTATTGGCATTCACCCTCTGAATACCCGTCACACCTTTTATGTCCATTGAGAAAAGATGATTTAAGTATATAGGGCTCTTGTTACCCAATCTATCATCGTTTATGGATTCTACATACACTTTAAAGTCTGTGTTGGTTGAGTTTTCCGGATATAGTCTTTTATAATTCGGTTTGTAATAGGGCAGATACGCATCTCGCTCACCGCCGGAGTCCGATTGTCCTTCATCCCTAGGCTGTGTCCGTTTTATTTTTTTTGAGGTGGGCGGGTTAGACCCGCCCCCCTCGTTTATCTCCATTGCTATTGTGCTTTTCAGCCGCTAATAGCAATATTTAAATTCACTTTAACTATAAAAAATTCACTTTATAGGAAAAATTTAAAATTAATTTTCTAAAGTCAACCGCGCTTTTTCAAGGTTCCCGCCAGAATCTCCCTAATACTTTATGTGCAAATGCACACAGATTAATGCAACACTAAAGCTTAAAGCCTTAAATTCAATCTGATTTAGCAATAATTAGCATACAATGTTGTTCAACAACACATAACGTTCAAATATTTTATTTAAACTATTCTTTATTATTTTACTAATAATAAAATAATATTATTTAAATTATTGTTAACAAAACATATAGCACAAGGATTTATTATATTTTTATTATTTTGAAGTAATAATTTTTTAGCCAATTGGTAATTACTTAGTAATAAAATAACATGAGAACACATTATTTAATAAAAATAATAATAATAATATAATATATTATTTAATGTTTTATTCAATGTAAAAAGTTTTTAAACTTTACAACTGCTTACTGCAAAGCCAAAAGGTAAAATTTAAAATTAAATAATTTGAATCATACAAAATATAAACTACATGTATTATATACTATTTAATACAAGAATTTTTAAGAAATAACACTATTATATGTTAAATTTTAAATATTTAAATAATTATAAATAAATCATGATTTTGACATTGAAATAATAAATTATAAGCTATAAATAATAAATATGGCATTCCGCATTTGGCAACACATTTTGATCCATTTTCTTGAGCGCCGACGTTTCTCATTTTTCAGGCCAACTCATCGGTCTTTTTGACACAGAATAATATGTTTGTTTTCAAAGAGTTATGAATTGTAACTTAATTATTGTATAATAATATATATTAGAAAGTAACAAAAACATGGAGGTGCAATATCTCGTATTATTTTTGAGTGTTTTATGGCATGGATGTGATGCTATAATGTGGAGTTTAGCTCCAAACACGCAGAAGTGCCTGAAAGAAGAACTACATGCAAACGTGCTCGTAGCCGGTGAATATGAAGTAACAGAAGCTGATGGCCAGAAAATTGATTACATCGTAAGTTTCATATTACCTAGATCTATAATTTACCTACGACGTCAACATAACTTTCGAATGTAGATATCTAAAAATGAGAACCTTTTTCTATATAAAATAAATATTAATTCTATCAATGTTATAAATGAACTAAGAATTACATGAATGGTACACGATTACTATCATTACCTATGTTAAGTTTATGTAACCTGCTACGAGTTTTGTAGAAGGATCCATTCACCTCTGATAAGATTGCAATCAGCTAGCTATTAAAAATAACGCCGTTTCTAATTTTCTTATATCTTATATTTTGCTTAATACTAATGTATTGAATTATTTCTATTTATTACAGATTCGAGATTCCAAAGGACATATTTTAGCCCAAAAGGATGCCATTAGTAAAGGAAAATTCACATTTGTTACAGAAACATATGACACATTTGAAGTGTGTTTCATATCAAAAGTACCCCAAGGTATATATTATCAAGTCTTAAATTTTATATTATTAAACAACATTTCTAGTATATGGCTTATACATAATATATAATTTAACAACATTACTTTTATCTTATAGATCGAATTTTGTCTTATCTTTAATGCAATTGAAATCAAAAATTGTAAATCAAATTTAATAAGCATAGAATCAAATTGCTGATTTTATTTAGAAAGCTATAAATTAAGATTTAATTTATAATAATTATTGAGTAAATATAAGAATTAAAAATTAAATATATACAGTGTAAACTCTGTATATAACACACTCAAGGGACCGTACATATTTCGACGTTATAAAGAGTTGTCCTTAAATAGAGAGAAGAAAAATCTGTATAAAAATTAAAATCTGAAAACAAAAATGCTTTCAGACTAGTGTTACTAATTACATACATAAAAACAATTCTTATGAAAATGCTATTGTGTATAGTTTGTTAATTTTGTCTGACGTCTTTTGCTGCACCAGTAATTTTGATGTATTTTTTTACTTATTTTATTCATATCTTGCGATATTGAGGCATCTTGGTGATAAAGAAAGTACTTTGCCAATGATTTTGCTGCTTCCAGTGCTTTTTTAATGCACGGCAGAATTTTTACTAATTTTGACAACTTAAAAAGTACTATTTATTATTTTATTGTTGTCGTTATTGAGAGTGGGAGTAATGTTATATAGAGTGTATCATTGTATGGAAGACAAACTTAACCAACCAAAGCCAAGTGATTTCGACGTTATAGGGAGTTTGTTATTAAATTGAGTGTTGTTATAATATGGAGTATATGTATGTATCACTGTATTTTTCAAATCTTGTAGTATACCACTAAAATTACAGCAATATTAAGAAATAATCTACAGATATTTCTCACAATATAATAATTTTCAGAACGGCGTGGGGTGTCACAAGAGGTCACTTTAGACATCAAAGTAGGCATAGAAGCAAAAAATTATGAAGGCGTAAGTACAAGATAAATTTTATTTTTAATTTTTATGTAATACGGTATTTTTAATGTAATTTTTATAGCTTTGTCTTTTAATCTCTTCACTTTCTTAAGAACTTTTTTATCAACTAGTAGTTATTTATTTCTAAATAAATGGGTTTACTCATTAAATCATATGCATTTCAAATAAATTTATTGGTTTTTATACTAATTATAGAAAACACATTTAAATGCATATAATTTAATGTTCTTGTCCAAATATAAACTTTATATTACTATATTATTTTTATTTAATTTCGTTTATATACAGTTTTTCTTTTTTTATCGGTGACTCATCTATGACAATCTACATCTGCCAGAATTCTTGGGTAATACTGTGTGCTTGGAAATAAGAACTAACCATATCACGCATGAGTAACACAAATAACTTCCACCAATGTTTTATATTTTTAGCTCTTTGACTTTTTTGGAGTGCACAAATATTAATCTTGATAAGAAACTTTCTTTTACACACACAAATACACACTTCATCTTCATCACTATATCTTCAGGTTGTACACTACAATTTAGGCTCTGACATTTTTTTCAATATTGCAGTTAGCAGTGAAAGTGGTATATGAGTAATTTATTAATATGGAAGAGAATCAGGTTTTCGTCTTTAGAATGCGGGCGGAGTCGCGGGAGTTGCTAGTAGTTTTATAACAGATGCCAGAACTTAAAATAGTTTAATGACTTGATGTATCTAGTAGTAGTATAGTATTTACATTTTTAATGATAATAGGATTCTTTCAAAGAAAGAATTCTGTTTGGAACTTTAAATGTTCTTAAAGTGAAAAGCAATATAGAATTTTATATTCATTAGTTACTAGCGACTCACCCTTGGGTGGGACTCACCGCTCACGCTTGGTACCTAGGGACGAACCCAAGCTAATTTCGTGGTTAGCATACAATTTTTACAAACTTTGAATGTCTTACTTATTTATATGTAATCAAAAGCCTAAATAATAAGATTCAAGCTTCTAACATTAAAAATGACGTAATTTCCATACAAACTTTCATCCCCTATTTCAACCCTTTACAGCCCTTTTTTCGCCTTTAAAAATAGCCCATGTCCTTTCTCAGGCTTAGAATATCTGTGTACCAAATTTCATTTAAATCGGTCCAGTAGTTTTTGAGTTTATTCATTACATACAAAAATACAAATCTTTCCTCTTTATAATATTAGTAATTTAGTATAGATTGACACAGATGAAGGTTATAATGGGAACTTTATACTTATATTCACACTCAAAAAAAGTATGCTCTACATATGCATAGCCTGTTCAAAAATACATATTTTCATTATTTTCTTTGTTCATTTTACACAAACTTAATAAAACAAATAGATGACGCCATCTACTAACATTTATTGAAACCAAGTTTTTCTTTGATCCTGAAAAGAACCTTACCATAGTGATTGCCGTTTATTAACATCTTAGATATTTCCTGTTTCCTTTCTTTACGAGTGGTTTGATATTATGTATTACAAGCAATTTAACCTAGTTTCCCTAAGAACTTGTATTTTTTATAGAGGAACCCTAATAAGTATCCTAAGTTACTAGTGAAAGTCGTGATAAAACTAGTCCAGCCTTTCTCAATCTTCAAATTAAGAGACAGAAAATTTTTTTACTAATTGAGTTTTTCTTATAAGTACTATTTATAATATATACTTTCGTATGGTATGTATTTAATAAAAAAACTGTAATTTTGACATTACAAATGGACACTTATCTGTATAGTTGAACATTATCCATAAAAATAAATTTATTAAAATCAATATGTAGGTCGCGCGATGGTTTAAGATCGCTCGAGGAAAGTAGTGGGGGCAATCGGCGCATGTGTACAATCACGCACAGAAATTCTTTGTGTGTATTAATTATTTTTTATTTCTTATTAGCGAACATGCATGTGATTTAAATTTTGTTCATTTTTTTTGTAATAATTTTCGAATAGGTATTATATCTACACTATTATTTTCTCATTTAGTTAATTTTTAATTGCATAAATTAATAGGTAAACACTGCTAAAGTCTATGCTTTGATTCAATTTTTTTATGGAACTGGAACATTTTCAACGTTAATTATAATAAATTTAGTTAAAAATGTATAAAAAATTCCAAGAAACATTTGTTCCTTTTATTGATTTTTTTATTTCTTTTAAATCACATATAAATTCATGTGACTCAGTTTTAATAAATTTATTAACTTCGTACACCATTTTTCTTGCCTGCCGAGTTAAAATCTTGGTTTTCGGCATCTTAATAATTAAAAAAAAATTATATATATTATATATAATTACGTAATGTAAAAAGTTTGCTAAGGTTAAAGTTTGTTAAGTTGCGCGCGCGACTGTACTAAAGGGTAAGCGGGACGTTCGTGCGGTGCAGGGGAGCGGCGGGAACTGATCGGGCCAATAGCGCACGCCTCACCCGCGCGTCCCGCTAAATATATCCAAAAATTAACTTCTGCGCATTCAAGGTCAGCGCTCTTAATTCGTTGCGCGACTTATACCTACTAGCAAAATCAAAGGAACGTTTAAATAAAAATATTTTTTTATAGATTGGTGAAGCTGCAAAGCTGAAACCTATGGAGATTGAACTGAAGAGGTTAGAGGATTTGTCAGAAGCAATAGTTCAAGACTTCACTCTTATGAGGAAGAGAGAAGAAGAAATGAGAAACACTAATGGTAATTTCTGTTAATTTTACTAAGTGAAAAGGCCTTTTGAAGTTGTTTTATTGTAGCATGGCATATGACATGGTTGTTGGTAAAGTATATATAATGTTGTGTACATAACATTTTATAATGTTTTAGCTTTAAATTTGCAGTAGTATTTTGTCTTTATCTGTTACTAAAAAAAAAGAAAAAATATGGGCCAGGCTTCTTTTTGATTATAAAGCCTAAGATAGTTTCCTTAGTGTCCATTTTTTTTTATTAACATTTCTAAATTATAACATTTTGTTGTTACAGAATCAACAAACAACCGTGTGCTTTTCTTCAGCATATTCTCTATGGTCTGCCTGCTGGGACTCGCCACATGGCAGGTGCTGTATCTCCGCAGATATTTCAAAGCCAAAAAACTTATTGAATAATATTTTTTTACTTCACACAGATCTAGTCACACTGGGATTATTTTTAAATGCATGCTACAGCACAAACATTTAAATATTTCATTGTTATTTTTAAAAATAAATTAAAATACAAAACATATAATGCCATATATAGGTATATGCCGTTTTAGTGATTTTTTGGTATAATTATGGAATTTAAAAATACACTATACCGAAGTTAATGAAATTTTTATTCATTTTTATATCCCGCCGCGGGAAATGGACCGCTCTTTAGTACAAGTGGGATTAGGCATTTTTTTTTAAATAAAAATATTTGACTCTTATTGTGTTAGAACATTATTTTTTAGTCTGTGTTTTTCTTTTTCAATTTCCAAAATTAACTTCAGTACCTATTTCATCACAAGTGCTCCAGTGTGATTATATCTAATATAAGCAGATCTCGTGGCGCCGCGCCGTCACGTATTATTAATTAAATAAAACAATTTTCTTTTACTTAACAAATTTATTATTTAATGTTTGTATGTATATGAACGATGTTCGTTGCTAAGGATGTAAAAAAAAACAATTTATAAAAAAATCATTTTTGTTTTATTTCTATTTTATTGCGTGAGCCTGTATTACAAAATTTAAAAAATATATAACAACTGCCTATATATGTTTCGGTACGTCTATGCAAATAAATGCAATAATCTTATTATTTAAGAAATATTTGACCATGGTATTTTTTTTATTTTAATATAATTTTATTTATTTGCTAATTTTTGATGTAAAATAGTTTAGGCACAGTGTTACATGACAGAATTCTAAATTTATTGATGGGCTCTTAACAAGTTTTCAATAATCGACAATTTTAATCGATTTAATAAAAGCATGGAGCCATAAAGTTGAACCCATTGATATACAAAAATGTAACACATATTCATACAAATACTTCAAAAAGAGTCGTCGCTACTTTACAAAGAATAAAAAACTTGAAAGTCCTCAATTAAACACAAATTCGAGCTTACGCACACCACATAAAGTACTTTTTTGAACGAAGAACCTGCTTCAGCCAAAGAAGAGGACATCTGAAAAAGCTCAATTAAATTTAGCATCGTGCACTTTTTTAAGACACTGGTGACGCTCTTACTTGAGAATTTGGTATCTGTTTTTGTATATCAATGTTTTGAACTTACCTTTTTTAGCTTTGATTAATGTTTAACAGATATACAATTCTTGTATCACAAATCATTAAAAGATGGCAGCAGGCTGCTGAAACCTTTCTGGTGGGCTTAGCAACATGTTTTTGATTTTTTTTAAATATACTAAAGACCACGAACACCCAGTTTGTTAAAAAAAATGGGTTTGTAAGATTTCAGTAAAATATTTTAAGGTCTGTTTACAAAATTTCTTCATATATTAGTTTAATGCCTAAAACAATAATTTAAAAATATTAAATAAAAACTTTAAAATTTAGAAAATCTAATTAATAAGGACAAATGAAATGTATTGAAGAAACCGAATAGTTTCTGTAATTTAGTAAATGCACTGACCTCTATAATACCACTGGACTGGCTGTTGTCAACGTGCTTTTGTGGCTGCTTGATATTCGCCATTTTGGCGCTGTCCGCCGCTGTCGGACGTAGCGAGAGTCTGTGGTACTAAAACTAATTGCTTTCAAACGCTTGGAACAGCCAGTCCAGTGGTATTATAGAGGTGAGTGAGTAAACGTTTGATAAAAAAAAATTACAATAATGTTCAGATAAAATATGCACATTGCATTTTATTTATGTAAGTAAAAAAAATATTAAATATATGTACCTATTATATTATACTCGGAACTTTTAAAGAATACTGTGTTAATAACATTATTGGAAATTGCATTATAATAAATCATACAAATAATAGAAAAATGAAAATAAAATATCTATAAAAATTATATAATAATAAAATAATTTCAAAATACATCTAATACTACTTATGTCTCCAATTTATTTCGTATAAAAGGTAAAAAGGAAGGAAGCATCACAAACACTTTAAATAGAACATTAATTGTCTAATAACATCACACTTCTGTCTTTACATAAGTTCTTTAATACCACATGTTATGGCTGGAAGCTTTGTTTGCTTTGATTAATTACTTTTAAGACTTTATGAGTTTTCGAGCATATTGGTTTTTATAAATTATTACATAACTGTATAGAGACTTTACAAAGTATAGATTTATCTACAATTTTCTATTCAGACGTCTTAAATATGCCATTAAATCACAAGTTGGCATTTGAAGATGTTTGCACCAAATTAAATAACTTGCCTTATATACAATAAATGTCCACTTGGTGGCTATGTACATATTTTGTGATTATGCCTTCGATCAAAGCGGGGAATAGTCTAACTGAACTGTTAGGTGTTTAACGCCGGCCTCCCGGAATATTCTTGCTGCTTGCTCTGTGACGTACCGAGGGTCCACTTCTCTGGCGACCTCTAATTTTATCGCACCAACGTGAACTTCACTACATAAAGTCCAGAAATGTGGCTCTTGCACCGCATGCACACCAGCTAAACCCATTACTCTAGTGTATAGGTTTGGAAGAGCGCGTTCTATGGACGTCGGAGTACGTTGCATGAGAACTCCACCCGAGTCCAGGACTAGTGGGAACACACTAGCCGCTATAAGGAGCGCTATAGCCATAGAACAGATCGGGTCTGCTCTCATCCATCCAAATAGTTGCATTAAAATGGCTGATATGATAACACCAACTGAGCCCAGGGTGTCGGCAAGCACGTGCAGGAAGACTCCACGCATGATGGCTGACCCAGCGCCCGTGGGAGCTTCAATTTCATCATGGGAATGACCATGGTTATGATTGTGGGAGTGACCATGGCTGTGAGAATGACCATGGCCGCCGCCGTGCCCGTGACCATGGCCGTGGTGGAATGCGTATATGCCTACCAGATTGACTAGGAATCCGAGTATAGACACAACAAGTAAGCGTTCATGTTTCACCTGAAAATAATATAATTTATTTTTTAACAATTATTATTTAAACTTTGCACTTATGTTTAAGTTATTGCATATACTCGTACTATATTACATGGTTTGAAAAATGTTAATATTTACAACAAAAGTGATCAGAAAATACGTGCTCGGTTGTCGGCACTAACAATTGAGATAACTCTTACGACATTTTGCTTTAGTAGAAAGTTACGTTACTTATTTAATAAGGTAAATATTACGTGACCGAATAGAATTTCGATTACATATTAAGAATGATGTTTAATAAATATATTGGAAATTTCAATTTCTTTCTATAGATATACTCCTTTTTAAAATGGTTTTTTTATGTCAAACAATACACTTGTTATTCATAAAAAGCAAAAAGTACCTATTTATTACAACATAGGATATCAGTATTTCATAAATAAATAATTAAATTATCAATTTTCAAGTTAAAAATTTTAAATGTGTACTATAATGTAAAAAAATTATTTAACATACTGGTATACCTAAATCCCGTGTAAAGTACTGTAATAAAGTTTATGAAATGTATTTTTTTTTGTAATTTAAGCTACAAGGTTCCTCGCTATAGTAAAAATGTATAGAATTATTAAATACACACTTAAAATTAATAATTTAATAAAAATTACTAAAATTGTTTATATTATATCTATGAAGAGAATCCTAATTGATTCTAAAGGAATTCTGTTATTCATAAAACCATGTAATATAATTTTGTAATATCTTGCTTCAATGCAATCTATTACCAATTGTAATCTATTATAATATAATTACATAATACAGGGAAATTCGCACCAAATATTTTATAATATTATACATGTTACACAGACTTTGTATGACTTGATATTTGCTAAGTACAGTGTAAACTCTATATAACGACACTCAAGGGCCCGACGTGCATATTTTGACGTTATAGAGAATTGTCGATAAATGGAGAGAAGAAAATGCATTATAGAAAAAAAAAACGAACTAGTGTATCACATACAAAAAAAACATTTTTAATTTGAATGTTATTGCGTATAGTTCGTTATTTTTGTCTGACGTATTTTGCTGCAGCAGTCCCTAATTATGTTGTATTCTTTTACATATTTTATTATCTTGCGATAATAAAGAAATTACTTTTCTAATAATTTTGATGCTTCCAGAGCTTCCTTAATGCTCGGCGGAGGCTCAGGCTCATCCGTCTCATATTCTTCATCTTCTTGTTCTAGATCCTCAGTTTTTCTCACCAAATCCACAATTTCTTGTCTGTGAGTGAAGCCGTTGTAATCAGGCAATAGTCTACTTCGATGTAGGTTTGAAGTTTTTCTGTAAATTTTCCTGTCATGTTAAACTGTTGAATCCATTCTGTTAATGTAAGGTCGTCATCGCTATCAAACTCCGGTTCCGTTTCATTACTCATAGAATTTATAGAAAGTCCAGCGTGTCGAAAAGAGTCCTGTATAGTTTTGGGTGCCACTTCTTCCCAGGCTTTAGTAAAAAATTCACTGCATGCATCACATTAATAGAAGTTTTACCTTCAGATTTAACTAGCTCCATCAATAATTTCTTTCTGTAGTGACCCTTGAGGCTTTTAATCACGCTTTGATCCATTGGCTGCAAGACACTAGTCGTATTTGAAGGAAGAAATGCTAACTGTATGTTTTGACTTTTGAAGGTTTGATAATTCTTAAAACACTGCGGATTTTTCGATTTGCCTATTACCATCAGCTTTTTCTTTTTTGTGCCATCCATATTAGCAGTCAACAAGCACTGTAATACGCTCCTTGGAGAGCTTTCCTCCTTTAAATTTCTAACACACTTTCCCCCTTTAAATTTCAGAGTTATCTGGGGTCAACTTATAGACAGCGCCTGCTTCACACCGTTGCCGGTGAAACCATGGTAGCACAGCTTGATCCAAATCTTCGTATTTAGGTTTCTTTAATTTTTTGGAAGATTTTCCACCCTTCTCTGCTTGTAGAATTTTTTCTTTATTTTTCCATATTGTGGCTACCATAGAGTGACTAAATCCGAAGCGTCTGCCAACATCACTTATCTTCTCTCCCGCCTCTATAGCGCGTATCAGTAAAACTTTTTCGTCAATACTAAGTGATTTTCTCTTATTTGCCATGTTTAAAGTTTCAAAGTTTGTAAGCAACTAAAAATATGATAACGTATAGATAATCCATGACTCCTACTAACAACAGTCTACATTTTTTTTATGGGACAAAGGGGGCAAACGGGCAGGAGGCTCACCTGATGGTAAGTGATCACCTCCGCCCATGGACATCTGCAACACCACAGGGCTTGCAGATGCGTTGCCGGCCTTTCAGGAAAGGGAGGGACGGGAGTAGGGATGGGGAGTGGGCCTCCCGGACTCTCACTTACCGGATGAAACGCGACAGCATAGCTGCCACTTCACGCCGGTCTCCTGTGAGAGTGGTACTATATGGGGCGTGCCGGCCCATTCGGCTGCTACCCGAAGGTAACAAGCGTGGCAAGGTAACAAGCAATCCCAATTTGTAAATAAAATAATGCATTTCTTTGAAAGTTCAGTATCTATGATGCCGACACTCGAATTTATTACGGCCTAGGACAGTTAAGCAGATTTTACGCAGCTGCACATTTTTCCTCCTCCTACTGAGGGAGGCCCGTGCCCAGCAGTGGGACGTTAAAAAGGGCTGATGATGATGATGCACATTTTTTTACTAATTTTCACAACTTAAAAAGTACTATTTTTTATTTAATTGTTGTCGTTATTGAGAGTGGGAGTAATGTTATATAGAGTGTATTCATTGTATGGAAGACAAACAAAACCAACCAAAGCCAAGTGATTTCGACGCTTTAGGGAGTTTGTCATTAAATTGTGCATCGTTACATGGAGTTTACACTGTACTATAATATTGAAGCAAATGGTTCTAAGAGTTGCAGTTTTATCTTAAAATATTTATAACATCAAAGATAACTCTTCAAAGATTCTCCAAACAGAAAGTAAAAAGATAAAATAAAGTGTGACATTCATCTAATCAAAACTAACAATTTCTAAGCTGAATAATACAGACACACAAAATGTATCTGTTTGTTATTTATTGCTTATGAACATGGTGCAATTATGGAATATCTTTTTTTGTTATTTAAAGTAGGATATTGTAGAACTTTAGAAAACAGTATGGTCCTTTTTCATATAGTTGTTCACAATCAGAATTCATTTATGTTATTAATTCTGATTTTAATAATTTTATACTCACTTCTGGTGGTTCTATAGCTCTTTCAACAGCCTCTTTTAGAATAAAGAAGGAAATGAATAATAAGAAAAGTCCATTGACAAAGCCAGCTAACACTTCAGCTCTAGCATAGCCATAAGAGTAGCGTTCATTAGCTCTCCATTTAGACACTAGGGATGCAGCAAGTCCAGCTACCAACCCAGTGCAATCAAAGAACATATGGAATGCATCAGAAATTAAACCTGCAAATAAAGTTTTAGGGTAATACTCTTGAGAGTTTAACTATAGCATTGAATAAAATGAGAAAATTTTAAAAGACTTACCTAAACTGTTGGTCCAAACTCCATAAAATAACTCCACAAACGCGAAGGATAGATTTAGTATAAGGAAGAGAAATAAATTTTTGGAATTCTTATCAGAAAATATTAGCCTAAGCCAATTTTGAAACTTTTCAAGGGTACCTGTAATCGGACCTCGCGTTTGCCGCGTATCTTTTTGTATAAGGGGCAGCATTATTATAACTTATTATTAGTACTTATCTCACGTCATTTCATACCAAAAATTTAAAAAGAACACGTTCTACACAAGAACCACTGCATACGTGTACTTCACTAGCGGTTTCTAACCTTACACTCTAAATATTAACAAGGAATATGAAAAGATGTCAGAAGTAAGCTAGAAAACTAATATTAACTTGCATCATTTGTGTAATATATGCATTTTTAAGTGATGTTTGTAAAAATATTGTAACTATTCAATTCGAACGACAGCCTATCATTATTTGCTGTCGTCAATCGGTAATCTGTCAAATTAGGCTATCTTATGACATGTCCTGTTTCTTTCAATTTACAGATGACAAAAGTATATACATTGCAAATTCCCTGTTTTCCAATTACAGTAACGCGACTCAGTGGCGCACAATGCCGATTTGTGCTGATGCTAATTGGAACGTGAATATAATGATTCGATTATATATTTCTGCAAAATAAATATGTTTATAGTATTGAATTCTAAAATAAAATTGTATTCACATTATAAACGTGGAATATAAAAAAAGTCAATGTTATTACTCTTGTAACCTTCATCGATACACGGTATATTTATTTTATTAACACAGCATCACGCAAAAGCAGTGTTCGATTGTGCGAAGCGCTGTTGTAGTTGGAACATTCAACGTTGAGCATTATGCCGCATAATGCGCCTTAGTGCTGGGAAAAGGCCGATATTAAATACTTGTACAGTAAATGTAATTGAAAGATTTCCTCTTCACACATGAGCAAACATAAAAAAATATAAAATTTTGGAAATTTAAGATTCCGTCATCCGTGATAGTCAACATCACAATATAAAAAATTCAAATTCTAGTTCAGCACAAATTATTTATTATATAAAATATTAATTAGTTTTTTTACTTACAATTTCCTTTACGTTTTAAGTTTTAACCCAATAAACAAGCGAAAAATACCAATAAAACTATTCAAATAACATAATAAGCAATAATCAACACTAAACATAATGTGATTTGTGAATATTCTTTGTAACAATAATTTGACCAATCATATATTTGTATTTGTTACAAGAATTTGTAAACGAAAAATGTGTTTGATGATTCATAAACTTTCAAAAAGACACTCGTTTCCGGAAAAGATAACTATTTTGTCTATACGTGCTCATTTGTATCGTCTATGGTACAAGATTATAACAAAGACTTTATTTATTTTTAGAATATATTTTTTCTTAAACTGAATAATTTTGATATATCCTTATCAAATATATATTATTTAATATTTTAATTAAAGTACATAATTTATTCATTGTTGAAATATTTTTCCCTCCAAATTTTCAAAATTATTCGACCGGAAATTCGTCTATAGATGCGTTTGTTTCCGAAAAGTGAACGTTTCACGTATCAACAGCAACGTCTTTCGAGAAGTTCTAGGCGCTGTTTGCGACATTTTTCTTTCTTTTATCCGTCATCCAATGTTTAATGTGATGAAATAACACGTTGATTAGTGTGTATTTTCGATATTAGTGTTCATAGACGTAATAAAGTAACCGCTAGATTACAATATAAGCTAATATGGGCGACGAAAGCCACCCGAAAACTCTCTACGTCGGTAATTTAGACGCGAGTGTGACAGAAGATTTCCTATGCGCGTTGTTCGGACAGATAGGAGAAGTTAAAGGCTGCAAAATAATTCGTGAGCCAGGCAATGATCCATATGCCTTCCTTGAGTTTACAAATCACACGGCGGCGGCTACGGCCCTGGCCGCCATGAACAAGCGAGTATTTCTTGAAAAGGAAATGAAGGTTAACTGGGCTACGAGTCCTGGTAATCAGCCTAAGACGGACACGAGCAACCATCATCACATATTCGTTGGAGATTTATCGCCAGAAATTGAGACTCACATATTACGCGAAGCGTTTGCTCCGTTTGGCGAAATTTCGAACTGTCGAATAGTACGTGACCCACAAACGCTCAAATCTAAAGGATATGCCTTCGTTTCGTTTGTAAAGAAAGCTGACGCTGAATCAGCTATACAGGCTATGAACGGCCAATGGCTGGGTTCACGATCTATACGTACTAATTGGTCTACACGTAAACCACCGACTAAAGGTCCTAATGAAGGGGCACCAAGTAGCAAGCGAGTTAAACAACCAACATTTGACGAGGTGTACAATCAAAGCTCACCGACAAACACAACTGTATATTGTGGAGGTTTTACTAGTAATGTGATTACTGAGGACTTAATGCAGAGTACATTTTCACAATTTGGTCAGATTCAAGATATTAGAGTGTTCAGGGACAAGGGATATGCTTTTATTAGGTTCACAACTAAGGAAGCGGCAGCACATGCTATAGAAGCGACACATAATACAGAAATTAGTGGGCATACAGTAAAATGTTTCTGGGGTAAAGAGAATGGGGGGACAGAAAACCAGGTAATTATTGATTTTAAACAAAAATAAAAAAACCCCGTGTTTTTCATGAACTTATTTTGATTTGATATTTACAGAGTACAAGCAACCCTCCAGCAGCACCGGCACCAATGGGAGCACAAACGCAGTATCCTTATGCATACCAACAAGGAATGGGCTATTGGTATGCTCAGGTAAATATCAAAACACGGAAACAAATGGAAAATGTGGCTATTCATAAACATTTTTGATAAAGAACTCAGAAATAACATTTCAGGTTTGTGAGTATGATTTTCTTTTTTAATGTTAAGCTACATTATAAAAAGATTTAATTTTTCAAGTACTATGTTAAGTGGATATCCAAATTTTCAATTTGTTTCTTAAATGAATAAATGGTTAGTTATTATGAATAAAATTTTAATGCATATTTAAAACATTCCTAAACATGAATGATTTGATATTATGCATTATAACAGTTTACCTTATAAATGGTCTGGAAAATTTAAATTAAAACTTCATAATATGATAATTTCACTGTTCATTATTTATTAAAGCATGATATTGCTAATTTACAGTTTTCTTCATATTAAAATGACTTATATTTATAAAATTAATCATTTACTTTTTTGTTTTTATAATTTTTAACATAAATTTACTTTTTTATTCAATGATATAAATGAATAACTTCTGACCATTTTCTTATAAGATGGGATGTAATAGAGACAGTATGTTATAAAACCAATGTGATATTGCAGTCACTTTTTACTTTCGGTAGATTTTACCTAACAAAAAATTATTATTCTTACTTATAAAAAATATTAGATTTCGACTATGGATTTGCCTATTAAATCAAAAGTCATTAAAAATTGACTATACTTAATTAGTGTAGAAAGTTGTCATAATGATTCATTAAAATGATTATATGAGTAATACTTCAATTCTTTTGCACAGATTACTTTGCCAATATCACATAGAATTAGAAAGGCACAAAGAAAAATAGTATTGTTTTTTAAATAAAATATCAATTTTCACATTGTTAAAATTTTATCTGTAGACATAATTTAAAGATAACATTTCAAATGTTGCTTGAAGTTAAAAGAGAAAGTCCTTTGTGTATCTGATGTTTTTTTATTTCATTAGATTGCTTATTCTAAAAACTAAAGGTAAATTAGCTTTAGAAGAAAAGAAAGTACAATGATGGATTTTTTTAATTAACATAGATACATGTCATATACTTTTGTAATTTTATCTTTTTGTTTTAAAATATTTTAGTTGCATTTTGAAATATATTTATTATTTATACTTCATAGACCTATGATTTCAGATAGTAAATAAACTTTCTTTTGTTGATCAGAAACAATACTATTTATCATCTATCAATTTACATATTTTAACTTAACAGATTCAGAATACTGTATTAGGTTAGGTTAGTAGTATTATAGTATGCTAAATTATAGCATAGTAAATAGGAACATTTTCACTCTGTTGAACCCTGTGGGTTAGCTGTGTGTTGTCTTGTCAGTAAGGCACAGCTGGTCTCAACAAAAACATCCCTCGTGTTTTTATGCATTTATTAGTCATTTAAGAAATGGTAGAAACACTGCATTCTATATAAATTAGGTAATAAAATATTTTTTTTGGTTATAAACTAGTTATATAGACTTTATTGTTACTTTTTTATCAAGCTTTTCATATAAACCTGTAAAGTTTAAATGTCACAAAACCATGTCACACTGTTTTCCTTCAATGTGTGATGTTAAGTCAATATGTTACATGTAACTGATGTTAGTTTCCTTATACGAGATGTAAAGTATTTAGTGTCATATTTAATATATCCCCATATATTATGTGAATAT
Source organism: Boloria euphrosyne (assembly GCA_951802675.2). Lineage (NCBI taxonomy): Eukaryota > Metazoa > Arthropoda > Insecta > Lepidoptera > Nymphalidae > Boloria > Boloria euphrosyne. The sequence goes on from OX637888.1 coordinate 11,573,499, forward strand.
CTCTATATACAAAATTGTGTCCTCTCTGACACATTCTCGGTCTAGGTTTATTGACTAAATTGTAACTAATAATGTCCACATTTATTTTTTTATATGATTGCCTTAGGGCTTAACAAGGATTACTAAGTTTGTTTGGAAAGTACCTTTTTTAACCGACTTCAAAAAAAGGAGGAGGTTCTCAATTCGTCGGGGACTTTTTTTTTTTTTTTTTCTTCTATGTATGTTCCCCGATTACTCGACGATGGCTGGACCGATTTGGAAATTTCTTTTTTTGTTTGAAAGGGTATAGTTTCTAGTTGGTCCCATAGTCACCAAGTCACGATCTGATGATGGGATCCCAGGGAAATCGAAGATAACTCTCAAATTTTATAGGCACTTATTACGTTTTTCATATATTTTCTAAAGCTGTTCAAGTATTTGCGTCTGATAATCATCATCTCCTGTGGTTGAGCTAATGATGGAAGGTACAACTCCTCAACGGTTAGGAGTTAAAAGAAAATTCTTTCAATATTTTACGTAATTATAGACCCATAGTTAAATTCTTTCAGGCTGTTATTAACCGACTCTAAAAAAGGAGGAGGTTCTCAATTCGTTGGGGACTTTTTTTATGTATGTTCCCCATTACTCGAAGATGGCTGGACCGATTTGGAAAATTCTTTTTCCGTTAAAAATTTGAAAATAAATTATTTTTAACAAAAAACAAAAACCGACTTCAAAACTAAACAAATTTAAACTAAAAAGTAGAAAATAATACTTTTAAGAACTTCGTTAATTTAGAAGTCGGTGCCAGCCAAAGCAAAATAACCTTAAATAAACACATATTCGACTAATCTATATCTATAATATTTGTAAACATAATCAAAATACCGTTCGAAAGTTCCTTGCAAAGGCAAGATAAGTCTATCCATCTTGGCTGGCACCGACTTCAAAATTAACGAAGTTCTTAAAAGTATTATTTTCTACTTTTTAGTTTAAATTTGTTTAGTTTTGAAGTCGGTTTTTGTTTTTTGTTAAAAATAATTAAAGTTATAAGGAAGTCAGGTATAACTTGCTTATAATTTGACATGTATACTGTTGGCTGTTGTTCTGTTCTGTAACATGGATATTGTATACAACAATGTTAGTAAATAATTATTGATATTGTTTTAAATTTAACATCCAAAGCATCTAGAGTACTAAAATAACCAATTGGAGCTGAAATATCTGTCTAATGTTATTTAGTGGCATTCTTATGCTTAAATATCTGTTGGTCCAAGATTCCTATTTCACATACATATGTAATAATTTTTTACATAATATCGAATATATATAAAAATCTCGTGTCGCAGTGTTTGTTATCAAACTCCTGTGAAACGGCTTGACTGATTTTTATGAAATTTTTTGTGTTTATTTGGTAGGTTTGAGAATAGGGCATAGGCTATAATTTATTCCCCTTTGTGATAAGGGCGGCCCCCTCCAGATATTTATTTTTCTTATTTTCAGACCAAATTTTTATTTTACACATTTTTATGATTTGGCATAAAAAAAAATATTATAACCTTTTTTTTTTATTCAATTCAGAATTAGTGCTTGACTACGTTCCACCTGATGGTAAGTGGTAACGCAGTCGTAAATTTAGTCAAAAACCTAGACCGGGAATGTGACACGAGGACACAATTTTGTATATAGAGATATGCACATGTTTGGGGATATATTAAATGACACTAAATACTTTACATCTCGTATAAGGAAACTAACATCAGTTAGTTACATGTAACATTTTGACTTATCACACATTGAAGGAAAACAGTGTGACATGGTTTTGTGACATTTAAACTTTACAGGTTTATATGAAAAGCTCGATAAAAAAGTAACAATAAAGTCTATAACTAGTTTATAATCTTAAATTTTCATCCCTCGGGCGCGGGCGGAGCTTAGTCCTAGTGGCTTAGCTTATCTCTTCCCTCCCAATCTAGTCCGGAAAACATAATCAATTTACTATATAATATTTTTATAATATTATTCTATTTTTATCTGTGCAAATTGCAAAAAAACTTTAATAGATATTATTTGTTTCCCAACTACTGACTTCCTTTTTTAACCGTCTTGATTAATTAGAAGTTTATTAATTCTGTCATACTGAACTTCATTTCAAAGGTTTTTCAACCGACTTCAAATAGGAGTATGTACCTCAATTCCAATGTATTTTATTATGTTTGTTACATTAGAAATCTATAATTTATGAAATGATTTGAATAATTTATATTTTTGTTTGAATGAGGTTATTTGATTCCATTATAAAAGTTGAAAATAAAAATCTTTAAATAAAAAAAAATACCAACTGAACATTTTATATTTAACCTTTTACATATACCTTCTGTAGTGCAGTCTGAACTTGTTGAATCTTTTTTTTTTATTAAATAAGACATGCCCAAGTTGATTAATTTTTTAGAAAAATAAATCAATATAGAAAATAGAGGTTTACACCAACAAATTTTTTAGAATAATTTCTTCTTACTTCATACTACTGTCTACACAAAAATGTAAAAATGACAATCTTTAAAAAGAAAGAAAACCAGATATTTAAATTAGAAGAAAATGATTAAGTATCTAATAAAAACTAAAATCAGTTATATTATGAAAACTTAGAAAACACTTGGAAGTAGTTGATACAGTTGTTAAAAAAATATTTAAATTTCCCAAACAATGGAAATTTACCAAATTAATTACATTATTAGCAATTTTACTCAATTATTAACCAACTTGTCACACAATCTGATAAATTATTTAAATTAACACTTTCTAAGTAACACTTGTATAAATTTTCGTATTCAAAGTTTGTTTTAAGTATTATGTGCAAAAGTTTATTTAAATGAATAATAGAACTACATCCATATTCCGTTGTTGTACTTTCATGTGCGAATCATTTCTAATATGATTACCACTTGTCTAACGGTGAAGGAAAACATCATGAGGATACCTGCTGTGTGAGAAAACTGAATAAGTTTGTGAAAGATATATGAAGTCCACCAGTCCTAACTTGACTGCGTGGTGGACTATGCTCTTATCCCCCTTGTATTAAAGGGCGATCCGAGCCCAGCGTTGGGACGTCAAAAACGACCGATTACGTCACATAGATAACTAGTAGGTATATTTATTAGGCGGAAAAATCTCAATTGTGCGAATAGTTTTAATATATTTCCGACCAACTTCTACTTTTGAGTCGCTCAATTTGTTAGTTCAAATGTTGTTCCTGGCCATTGTCGTGTTATCGTGTTATGACGTAACATGCTTATCCCTAAAGGAAACTTAACAATCACTCTATCACGACATAATATGGAACAGTATGTCGGCCTAAATCGTATTATTACTATTATTTATCATACTAATTTTTCGGAAATATTTCGATTAAGAGAGAAATTTAATATAGCTATTAATTTGAACGTTCGTTTGTGTATACTGCAAATCCTTCCTGAAGTTCTTTACCGATTGCTTTGATTTTTTGACATGTAGGTATGTAGTTAATAAGTTTTTATGTGGATGAGGCTTTTGATGCCAATTTGAACTTAGCACCACTCAGCCAATATATACATTTAAATGAGTATAAATATTAAATAGGTACCTATTTGAGTAATATACCCGCTTTCATTTGCAGTCGAAACCGAAGGCAAGTGATAGTACAATATATAATACTGAACGTTTGTTTTTCCTAGTAGGTACCTACTCTCGGGTTGGACAAAAGAATGTCAGGAATGCACTTGTAAAGCACTTCTGAACAGTGACGTAATGCCACATAATATAACTAAACAAAGGAACGGTTTATTAACTTATTTAAAATATTTAAAAATATTCAAACATTTTACTTATTCTATTGATTGATTTTTCAAATAGAAATGTACTCTATTGTATTTTAATTTGTTTCCAATTTTCATATATTATAAGCTAGAATCTAGAGAAATCCGGATACTTCACTCTCATCAAAATAAAGTTGTCGAAAATCCCATTGAATTTTGCGTAGTGAATGAAGTACTTTAAAATGGAAAACTATTATCTCAGTAATTAGGTCAGTCACACAAGGTCGTGCGTCGGTCGGTTCATTGCACTATTTCTGTTGGAATCACAAAGACTTTGGCCGTGATAAGTTTCACCATCAAGTAACTGTTAACTTTACTTGTGTTTGAGCTTGTAAAAGTATGATTAATAAAGTAGTCTCGTTTTTTTCCGGGACTAAGCCTCAATCATAGCCATAGTAGACCACGCTGGCCAAGGGGCAATTTTTCACGTCTTTCGAAACCTAGCTAGGTTCTCTCAGACATGCAGTGGTGGCGGTGACGACGGTGAGCGGCTTACCATTGAGCTACCACTGCCTTATGTATTGACCGTGTTATAAATAATTACCGTGTAGGTAATCATTTTATTTCGGAAGTATAAAAACTAGACTATACACATGTTCACGTATAATTTACCGTTTCATAAAAGCGATTTAGTTATGATAAGGCCAATTTAGTTACTTTTTAATTTACTCCACCTACATGTGCGTCATTGATTGGTTATTTTTCATTGATTTGTTTGTCAGGAAAACCCCTTTTTTTCATATAAAACTACTTGCATATTATGTCAGTTAATACAATGCAATTAAGTGAAAAATATGTTGTGGTTGGTAAAAATATGTGGGCGGGTGGTGGCGGGCTAAAATTTCACGTTCCAATGAGAATAAAAAGCAACAAGATTTTAACTTTTTAAAAAGTTATCAGTAAAAAGTTAACGATCCAAACAACTTGCACTTTATTATAGGTATTATCTTTTGCATTTAAGTATTTTCATTACCGCAAAAGAGACTGATAAAATGTTGTTAAGTTACGAATGTTTACAAATTTTGCTTAATTTTGTAAGAATACGTTGTAACAATAACTTAAATATATTTAACTAGTTTTTGCCAGCGGCCTTACCCGCGTGATAAGCGGGGCTGGATAGTCCATGCCATTTCAGGATATGCACTAAGTCCTTTCCAATTCTTATCAAAATAATTTCATTAGCTTAAGTGGGAAAAAAACAGAGTTTATATCTACTGACAGTTTTAATGTAGTACCTAGTATGGAGATTGAGCTTTTATGCAAATGTGAAATGATCAATCTTAAATCTATAAAAAGTATGATAAGACTTTTCGAAAAATGCTAAAAGATTTTAATCGCGTGCGAGTATTATTGTTATTACCTACAGTAGTATTTCCTTGTTTGTTGTACATTAATCACATGCTTGAATAAAATTTAAAATACAATTTTTCATCTAGTAGTATTATTTTGAAGTCCTAATTCAGCTCCATATTCAGTTTTTTAGTATATGTTGGGAATTTGGAAGTAACTACCATATATGTATTAAGTTTTTATTATGGTAATCGCTAAAGAGTTAATCCCAGGGCTTCACCGAGAGGATTCAGATTATGGATTAAGGCATTTTTTGACTTTGACATCCAAGTCCTAAAATATTTTGTGAAGATTCGGGCATACTCAATCACTGTAACATGATAAATCTTTGCCATCGCATCGTCTGAAGAACGGAAGTTTAGACATGATTGTGCCATCTATTAGTAAACAGGTCCCATTGTGCACAGTCTGCGCTGACGCACATCTTAGGGTCACGGACAATTTGCAATGTTCAATTATTTGCTACCATTTACAATTTAATATAGCGTTTGTTTGAGAAAATTTTTACCACTAAAACTTAAAGATTAGGATAGTTTTTTTAATTCACAGTTTACTTAGCTTATTCAGCCATTTTTAACGTCCCACTGCTGGGCACGGGCCTCCTTTCAATACGATGGGAGTTAAACTTTGCGTATTTGGTATTAGCAGAAGTGGGATTTCAATTTTTGGAGCCTAAATATCTTGCCTGTCTTGTAGCTAGGATATTGTATTGAAATGTAAAGGTTTTCCTGTACAATTCGAAGTTGTCTGTTTGAATGTCGCAGACATGAAAAAGTTTTTTTACTACCTATTGAAGATCATTGACATGTTTTTTATTTCATCTCTGTATAGATGAAATGTCTAGTTTAGCACTATTTTTTTTTATCGATGAATGTGCTGTTGTAAAATGTTATGTAAAGTGTATATTACGAGGAAAGAATTATGCAAAAATATTTAAATTTGAATGACTTGAAATTTTGCATAATTTTTCTTTACAACCAAAATTGGTTTCGGTGAGTAGAAAGCTGAAAAAAATTTGTTATGTGTTGTAATTTGTGTGGTTAAAACTTTAGAATTTAATATTTGTTTTCTTATATTTTACTTGAACAGTTTTCATATACCTACTATGTTTTAAGTCTAGTTTGATAATTCCATTTACAAATACATACCTACTATGTATATTGGTCAAAATAATTGACATTTAACTCTTAAAGGGACGTTAACATTTATATGAAAAGTAACCTCCTCGTTATATTAAATGAACGATTTTTGTATTCATATTATCTGAAATCATGAATATAAATTATTTTATTTCGCGAATCGGAATCGGCTCCAAATTATGTATTTGAATAAGGTTTCATTTTTAAAATGTATCTCTATTGGTATCTTTTTTTAAAAAACGCATTTTTTATATCTTTTTCATTAAAACAGCATTTCAAATGTTTTAACCGTCGTAGGAAAGGCTTACTTGTAGTACGCCGTACAAGGAGTGATAATGTTAGTTAACGATTATACGTTTGTTTCCAGGGCTACCCCGCGCTACAAGGATACATGGCGCCGGGCTACTACCAACAGTACACAGCTACGTATAGCTCCCCGCAGGCCGCGGCGGCAGGTGAGATATTTATCATTGAATAACTTATAATACTAATAGATACTTCAATAAATCCCTTCTAAAGCTCCATTGATGGGTGTGACTTCAATGTGAGGGGGAGCGGTGGTCCACCGCCCTCATCAGGTGCAGGTTGGAAATCTACATTATATTTCTTGATACTTACAGGTTTATTCTTGACGTTTTTAAAACATTTAAGGCCAGTGGTAATCATGTGAAAATGAAAACGCCTCCAACACATTTTGAACCCGTTTCACTTGGTTTACAAGCAAGTGCTTTATCAAATGTAAATATGAATTTACTACAGTCCCGTCGATTTTATTCAAATTTACAGTAAAACTAATTTTTGGTCGCGTCTCTACTCGCAAGTTATAGCTGTTATAACAGCTATAGCTGGCCGGTCCCCATGATGTATCCTATGAACTTGCCAAATTTCAGCAAAGTCTGTTAAACGTTTGAGCTTGAAATTTAAACATGTTACAAACAAAAAGGAAGACTTATTTTACTTAATTATACGTAATAGTATTTATCGTAATCGTTATAAGTGGAAAGTTTGTAACTCAATCACGCATGAACCGTGAAAAGAATTTAGATGAAACTTGGCAACTAAATAGACCATGTGATGGATAACACTATTTATTCTACTAATTTTCAACATTTTTTGTGATTACACAGTGTAAACTCTATATAACGACACGACGCACATATTTTGACGTTATAAAGAGTTGTCGTTAAATAGAGAGAAGAAAATTATGTGTATTAAAAAAAGAAAATACTTATTTCAGACTAGTGTTAGTAATTATATACATAAAAACAATTCTTATTAAAACGCTATTGCGTATAGTTTGTTATTTTCGTCTGACATTGTTTGCTGGCAATTAAACATAACTTGTCCCACTGCTGGGCACGGGCCTTCCTTCAATACAAAGGGGATAGATCAGGCGATAGTCCACCACGCTGGCCTAGTGCTTGTTGGCGGACTTTACATATCTTTCGAAAACTTGCTAGGTTCTCAGACATGCAGGTTTCTTCAAGATGTTTTCCTTCACCGTAAGACATGTAGTAATCATGATAGAAAAGATTCGCACATGAATATATCAGATCGCATATCTGATATTTTTCCCGGATTCGAACCCGCATCACTCGGTTATCCAAGCGAGCGCGTTACCACTGGGCTACCACTCTTTTTGTCTATTTATATAACTTAAATTTTAAAAGTATTTACGCGAGCTTAGCCATCTAAGAGTAGCGCATTCTTACTAAGAATATACAAATCTAAATTATTAAGAACTGTTTTTTGATTAATTAATAATAATGATTCGGTTACTATGTATGAATTTAATTTGAATATTTTTACTGGACCTCGTAATAGCACACACACATACACACTTTGTTGAGTATTGTACATTTATATTGGCAACACTTATTTATGATTTATGGCCTACTATAAACATACCTTTATGGCATACGTTTGGTGTAAAATAACAACGAGACGTATGAATCGTCAAAATCGGCTTAGTTGTTTAGTTATTTTGATTCTCTATCGAAAATACATAGTATATACAGCGAGTATATACAGCTCAAACACATAATCCTCCATTGGGCTTCATCGCAGTCGGGTAAAAAGTATTGCATGTGGCATGTCGCATAAGAATATATTTTACGCCAATAAACGATGAATTTCAATTGTTAAACAGAAGGACTACTCATTCCCAACGTTATCGCCTCGGTTAGTAATAAAATGTAACAAAACCTTCATAGCAACTATTATTATTTTAATTACAATATGTCGTGTACACACGGGCCAGCTCTTTGTAATGTGATGACTCGCTGGATGTATCGAGAAACGTGTGTTTTTAAAGTACTTTTGAATTAAAAGATTTATTTTACATTTGAATTGTGAACTGTTTAGATACATTGTTATAGTTAAGTTGTATGTACTTATAAATCTATTTTTAGACATTTTTATTGTGATATATCCCTTCATGATTTTACAATATTTTCAGTTGGTTTCTAGAATTACTTCTACTAGTCGAACGTTTGACTGTTATCATTACAAGCGTCGTTAAATATCAAATGCACGATTTCAATGAATATACAATATAAAGCTATTTGGGTTGTAAGTTGTAACTTTTAAATTAAAATTTTAAACAATAACAAATATGTTAAAGGAAAATTGTTATTTAAATAAAAAAATTTAGATTTGTGTATGTATTCAACGCCTTTTTTAACCTCCCTTCAGTACGAGAGGAGTCGGGCTATTATAGTCCACCAGCGTGGTGGATCCAAGTGCGGGTTGACGGACTTCACATGTCTTTCGAAAACTTGTTACTTTCTCTGAGACATGCAGGTTTCTTCATGATGTTTTTCTTACCGTAAGAAAAGCGGTAATCATGTTAAAATTATTCTCACATGTAAATGTCAAAGGTGCAAGGCTCGGGAATTGAACCCGCATCACTGTTTCCTAAGTCAGCGCGTTACCACTAGGTTACCAGTGCCTATATTAATGTGTATTAGAGTTACCAAAATCCGGGTTCGCACCGACCAAAATAACAGTTGACGACAACAAAGTATTCCTACAACTGTACATAAATAAATAATGAACGAAATGGACTGAATAATGAGTCTATTATTATCACAAGTTTTATCATCGTTATCTTGCCAGGCTCTTATCAAAACGTTAGCAATGTCATTTACGGCGTTTCTAAGAATTTACAATATTAAGCATGTATGCAGGTTTATATTAACTTTATTTTTAACAGTTTTGTAATTTTTTGCTACTTAATTTTCCCTAGAAACGTGCACTTAAGTACATAAAATGAAATCTGATATCACGAGCAGGTCAAGGACTGACAGTAAAATGTTGGGTTTAAACAAATCGTCCAGCGATTAATCTTGATTATGTATGGAGCGAGAAATAATTACATAACACCGGCGAAAATTTTAATGAAACATTTTCATATTGTACTTAGAGAACACGATAAAATGTATTATCGCGTTGTTTTCATTGTGTTACAATGTTGTTGTTTGATAAACTACTTTTTTATATTATTTGTTGAAATAATATAATAGATTTTATACGACAAAAAGCTGCCTTAAACGCCTTAAATAGTTCTAATACTGGAATTAAATTCCCTTCTATATAAAGAGATAGATATTCTTCACTCTGAGGTGGAGGCTTTTACTGGAACTTAGTTATAATTTTTAGTTAGATAAAATATTTATGCTAAATAAAATTATATCCACTTGTATTAAAAGGGAAAAAACGTATATTGTGGGATAATATTCTACCGACTATTACAATTTTGAGTCAATACCCATTAAAGTATGTTTAGTTATTCAGTAAATACTTTTTTGAAGTAAGTTCAAACAAGCATAGTTTGTAATAATTGTACAATTTTTCCTTCCCAGCCGGCTACCGCATGAGCATGCCGGGCGGCGGCGCGGGCGGGTCGTGGGGCGGCGCGCCGCAGCCGCTCATGTACGCGTCGGCCATGCCCTCCGCGCAGTACCCCTCGCAGTAGCGCCACCCCCACCCCCACCCCCTCGGACGCGGTGCACACCTCACACTTGACACTTGACACACAGATACCCTCCACAGTGTACAATATTGTGATACTACATCTTACTTGACACACCCCCACACGCCGGCCGGCGTGGATATGTCGTTACAGGGTAGCGTTGAGCAGGTTTTGCCCAGAGAATCAGTTGTTCAGCAAAATTTCGTAGCCTGATGTCGTGGTGTGGACAAATAATGTCGGAAATGAAATTTTGGTGGATAATTCGAGAATTGCTACCCTGCAAGGAAACGAAGAGTTATGACATATTCACGCTGGCCACGAAACTGTACCTCAGTATAAAAATCCATACGCTAGTCGCTAGATTGACCATTGATTTTAACGAACATGTTCGCAATGCCAGGGTTGTTAAAATACTAATTTTCATATCGAATAGTGCCACCTGGTGGCAAGTTACAATTATACTAGCTAACCCTAAAACAGTGTCCCGAATGTCGCATAAAAATTTGTTAGACAGTCGGGTGCATCATACCGCCCAGAACGAAAGCTAGGCTAGCTGGGGTTTTATAAGACGATAGTATGGATTAGCAACTGTGCCTAAACTGTGGCGAACAAATTTTGTTACATTCGCCATTGTTTAAATTACTATAGACTACAAGTAACGATGCCGAGTTAGATGTAACGTTTAGACAATTTAATATGTCATGTTGACATTTGACTAGATATGCTGGTTAAATAACGCTTCGCCCAAACAAACATTTCATTTCTAAGAGTACTTCTGAATTATTAACATTTTGTATAGGGACAAGTGGTTTAGTTAGCATATTTAGTGGGTAAGTTGATGACAATAGTATGTAATATCGTCCAACAGTTACTATGTAAATGATTCCCAATGGCAATAGACAAATACTGAAATAAAGCAACGAAATTGTCTATGAGATGTGATTCTAAATCTTATCTGTCAAACTAGTTAGTACAGGACCATAGATAAACTATATTTTTTACTGAAGATATAGTGTGATTCTCTCTGATCTTTGTGATAACGGGCTATTGGAAACTGAATACAAAGCATATTGACTGTTGTTGTTACTTAGATTACATATTATTATAGTCCAATTGATTCAATATAGTCCAAATGTTTTGGTTTGTTATACTTTCCATAGACTATTTTAGTGTAGTCCAAGTAACAATGATTTGAAATTAGTTAAATGTAATGGTAACTGCCACAATATCATAAGCTGTATTGAAATTCTACTGTGATTTTTTCTTTCTGATTGTACAAACAATGGTGCTGATCAATTGTTAACGTCTTATTGGTAGGAACCTTGCAACGCAGATCCGACGATGTACCGCTAACTCTTTTAGAATTGCGTTTATTTTTATTTATTCAATAGTATATTATGTATTTTTTGTTCCTTTTTCTGTCAACGATGTTAAATAATGTGTGTTTTTATTTTATCAATGATAACGGTACGTGTCCAAAGGTTCTTGCCGGTTTTAAAGTTTACTAAACAGGTGATTTCATATCGTATTGCTCATGTTTAACCCAGAAATAAAATGTACAGCACAAATTGTAACAGATGTGTGGGGATATTTGTTTGTGTGCCGCCTTACACCTGCCTTTATACTATCATGGTACTAGTTGTTATAGATGGTTACGAGGACTTTCTATGATGACTTATTTGACTGACTCACTTTTGGGAGTGTCCGGGGAATCCCAGGACGGGGTCTGGCTGCGTCCATATTGGCATTGCCGAGCCAGGATAACGAAAAACTGTTCTCGCTGGTCGTTAGTCGATCTACATAGATAGGACATACGAAATAAATTATAAATAAAAAAAATGTTATAATTATATAGGGGGAGTAGCGTCGCAGTGTCTCGTGTACATAATTTGATATTTATTTACGGACTGACGTAATGTACGGACTACGGACACCGGACCGTCGCTGGTACTTTCGCACGTTGTTTTGTTTAACTGTTATTGATTTATCGTATGGAAGCAATGTTTTGAAGCGTTGGGACGCCGGTGTTTCTTTGCCGATTTGCTCTGTTTATTTCTGGGTCCAATCTGTGTCGGCGCTTCTGTGATCGAAGTACACTCGGCTGAGAAGTTATTGTAAATTCTTAAACGTCATTTTGTAAAAGGAAAGGAATAAATAGTTTAAGTTTAATAATAACTTGATTTTTGTTTGTATTATTGACGTGTGGCGACACCCCTCTACGTTGGAAACAGACTGTGAATTTCACGTTTGCCTTTATTTTCTAAATTACATTGATATTTTATATGACAAGTATAAATGATTGTTTGATGAATCCAAATTATAGTTTCTGATTTTGGTAACTATATGAGTTTTATTAGATTTCTGTCTATGGAGTGGCTCTGAGTGAGTGTTTTTCTAAATATTTTTTTTTGTCTTGGTCTCTTGTACCAAGAGTAAAAAGAAGTAATGTAGGTAATTTTGCACTGTACATATTCTATTTTGTTATGTTACATTTTTAAGTTATGGTTGTATAAAATGGCTTAAATGGCTCTAAGGAATAAGTGCAAAGGAATATTAATATTATAAAAACAAACTTAATTTAAAATAAGAAAACAGTATTTTTGTCTCACAAATCTGACGAATATTTTGAGGGGTATAGGTAATCTGACAACTTGAAAAAAAAAATGTACAATGAAACCAATAATAATTAATCTTTTTTAAAGATAGATCTTCTCAGAAAATAATTCAATCATTATCACTCAAATTATCAAAATAACAATGAATCATAAAATTTGATTCACAAAACCAATTTTTTATTACAAACTAGCTGGAGCTCGGCTTGCGGAAATCGTCAGATTATATATATTTTTGGTTACTCCGATATCTTTACCCTTACAATATAAAAAAATCAACCACACTCGAGTAAGTCAAGACATCGTTTTTTTTTTCAACTTAATTTTCCTCCCACTTCTTTAGGTTACGCTTAAGTCGTCAGAATAGCAAATTAGACACTTCTTAGTTAATTTTAATCCCCTTTATCTCAATCTGACGTGCTCGAGTATTTCAGATGGCCGATTTTTTTTACTAATCTGACGGTTTCACCTGAGCGTACCCCCTATATTAAAGGTTCATACTGGTTAGGGGTACTTAACAATATGTAAAGTATCCTACCTTACATTAATCTAATGCTCACGAGTAAATCCCAAAATCCACTCTTGGGCTCCCCTACCATTACAGGCGTTATACTTTCTGCCACTTATATTAAATTAATTAAATTTACTTTCTAAATCGAGTGGCTCTTACAGGAGTCGCTTAGTTGGGTAACATTTTTATCAATGATATGCACTTGTATCACCAGTGAAAATATTTATTAATATTTCAACTCTACAGTCTACTACCATGCGTGCGGAGCCAAGCAAGAGGAAACGTGTTACATATGAATAATTAAAGTATATCATATTATAATATGTATATATTAATGATTCTATTTATACATAATATAATATACTTCAAACTTATTCGATACAGATCCATAGGCTGAATCTAAAAATTTTAGAATTTTCGCCTGGCTGTCTGTGACCATATCACAAGAAAATATCGGACAGATTTCGATGAAATTTAGTGTCCGGGTTATTAGGATACTTTTTACCTAATTTCTGAGAAATCTATATTCTATTCTAATCTGTTAGTGTATCAAGAGACGAACCTGAACGAATTGAGTCTCCGAGTCTAGTCTATACATCTATACATATAATTAAAATAGAAGTGTCTGTTTTTAATATCAAATTAACAGCTTTTCACTAAACGCATATGAAAGTATATACGGTACTAACAACAAAAAAAACAATTTTAAAAATTTTTGTCTGTCTGTTTGTTCCGGGTAATCTCTGAAACGGCTGGACCGATTTTGACGGGACTTTAACTCGCAGATAGCTCATGATGTGAGGAGTAACTTAGGCTACTTTTTAACCGACTTCAAAAAAGGACGAGGTTATATTTTCGAAATTTTATTTTAACTAGCGGAACCCGTGGCTTCGTTGACGTTAAACGAACCCGCGCGAAGCGAAGGTGAATCGTTAGGTACCTCAAAATATGATTTATGACAATTCGATCTTTTCGAGTGGAACAATGGAGGATCTCCATTGGAGGTTTAGGTGGTAAGTATTGTGTAACTAGTACGAGTATTAAACGAGAACTAAGATATAACTAACATATGGGAACCAGAGGCAAACAATATGTATAGAGGCTTTTTGGACAGTAACCCAGGCCCCCAATATTAGAGGCCTCATGTTGAAAACAATTCATAGCATTTTAATTTTAAGTTAAAAAAAATTTAAGCCGTAGAAGGTTGGCCTAATAAGTAATAACGCCTTTATATTGACTTATTTGGCTGACCGCTGAGTAGGTACTATCATCATTATAATTTTTAAGACAACAATGTAAATTAGATCTCAAGAAGTGCCGAATGGTAGGAAAAATCTAGGTACAATATCTATACGTATAATGAGAATCTAACTGAGTCGAATCTGTACATTAAATATTTTTTGGAAAATCATATTGAAATAATCATTATTATTAACTTATTATCAATGCAAAGGCCGGAACTATAGTATTTAGAATTTTTGTTTGCCTGTGTCTGTGAACGCATTACGAGAAAACGTCTGGACAGTTTTTGATGAAATTTGGCATTATTTTCATACTATAGATTGCGAGAAAATCTCTAATTTCTGAGAAATATAAAATTAAAATAAATGTGTAGGTACTAGGTACTACCTGTAGGCTGTACTGTACCTAGGTAGTAGGTACGAACAAAGGGTACGAAGTACGAACCATAGATTATATTGCTACATGTACGAACCCAAGCGGAGCGAGGGTAACGTCTCTAGTAGACGTATACCGATTAATAAAACAGTAAGTAACTTAACGAAATCTTTACATGAAATATTTTTTTAAATAATGAATACTTATTAAAATTTTTGTCTGAGTGAGCGTGATTTGTTCAAGAAGTACATACTGGACCGTGAAGGATATTTTTACTGCTAGAAATTCTTTCATTCTCACGGGAAAATGCAACGGACTCTATTTAATCGTTCTTAGATGGCTAAAATAGATTAGAACTAATCGACATAGTTAAGGCCAACCTCCGCACCACACCCAAGTATTACAATAGATGGCTAAGGCGGAAGGCCGCGTTAAGACACTCGAAACGTACGCAAAGTGCAAACGTACAAAAGGACTTACCTGAGCGGATCGACGGTAAGTCACTAGTTAACAATATATTAGCAATCTTAAATAACATTCTGAATTAAGACTTGGTGTCATGCAATTTTTACTGTCTTACAGTTTTAAATCCTAAAATAAGTCGTAAAAGTGCTGTATTTACAAGGCCGGCTGCTTGTTTTCTATAAACAAACTAAGCGTTGTTTCAGAACTATTGAGGCCATAATTCTTCAAGATTATATGAAGAATAAACACTTTCATTTAGTTATTTTCAAACTGCGCGTTCCAGAGCGAATATTATGCTTGTGAATCATAATGATCAACAGAACCTTCTCGGCTATTTCGATCGTCCATGGTCTAATACATCCTACAGAAAGTGTGATCATCCTTAACCCATTTGTGACGAGTCGAAATGTTTTATAAATTTGAATAAGTTGAGAGGAATGACGTGAAAATTGCAATGACAGTGATCTAAAAATAAGGCCGTCGGCGTGGCGCGGCGGAGACGCGCGCCCGGCAGTCGAGGACCGACCGTCGCGAGTTTCACACGAACGATCACACCACAGCAACCATGGTTTACGAGAGCGACTTCTATACGACGCGCCGCCCCTACAGGCCCTCCACCTACAGCACCACGGTGAGTCTGCCTTCTAACACACCGAGCGTACCCTCGCTCCACTACCCCGGGAGCCGGCCCCTCGCCCCTCGCACCGAGTCGACCCTAGTCACTTATGCCCTTCGTTCTATCTTGCCTCCTAGTGTCCTAGTGCAGCCGTCGCACCCGGCATCAACGTAGACCATCCCTCATCTCGTGTGTCGATTTCAGTTTAGGTGTCGCTTGAAATTATTATTGCTTTTTAAGTAAGTCCAGCCGCGCCGAGTTTCGCTTCCTAGCGTAGGGTTCGATGGCGATCCGCAAGTGGGTCAGATCGGCTCGGGAGACGACCGGCAAGCGCGCTAGTGGGCGCGCCAAATATAGCCGCGGCTGGAGGCGGCCGACTAACGGCGACTTCTCCGCTTGCAGCGGCCGGGGGACTGGGAGCTGGTGCCGTACGTGCCGCGGCCGAGCCTGGTGCCGGACCCGGTGACGGCCTTCGGACGGCGCTCGCGGCCCGGCGTGCGTGCCTCTGCGCTCGACCCCGTCGTCCGGCAGAACATCCCGCCCAAGCCGGAATCCAAGCTAGCGCCGCTAGCGCCCTACGTGTCCCCGCGCGACCAGACCCGCGCGCGTGTCCTGTCCGCCGTGGGTCAGCGCGAGCGCGCCTACGAGGCGGACCCGCTGGGCACGCCGCGTGACCACATGGACGTGGTGCTGGCGCAGGCGCACGGCCGGCCGCAGCACGCCGCGAGGCGCCACGTCTTCTACAGCAACTACGCTTCTTACTGATAGGTCGTCTAAGTTGAGGTGTAGGTGTGTGTCGCTTGCGCTAGGGTCGGGTCGGTTGCGAGGGTCGAGGCGGACGCGGTGCTAAGCGCGCGGTTGTTGCAGACGCCGCGGCACTACGTGGTGGTGGACCGCTCGCCCGCGGCGCCGCGCCGCGCGGAGGAGCAGTACTCGTACTCGTACTCGAGCACGTCGGAGCGGACCGGCGCCGGCGCGCCGCAGCGCAGCGCGTACAGTAGCACGGTGGAGCGGCGCTCGACCAACGGCCCGGGCGGATACTCGTACTCGAGCGAGCGCGCCAGCAGCCTGGGCGGACCCAGCGGCTACTCCTACTCCTCCACCACGAGCGGCCGCCTGCCCTACGGCACCACTTACCGCCACTACTCATACCGCGTGTAGCGCCCCGGCTCCCGACCTCCCGACCTCCACATGTCCCTCGCCCTAACCCAGCCTCCCTCAATCTAATCAGTATTCGCTAACGCAATGATCGCACTACTTTACGTATAATCACAAGTGGTCGTGAATCTTAGCTTTGTATGTTATAGTATAAAAATTTTATCCGAATAAACATTGTGATCTAGACTGATTTTTTTAATAAACGCTTGAATTTTTTACAATTTTACTTTCTATTTATCTCGTGACACTCAAAATGTCGATGATGGGCTCGATATTTTTATTTACTAACAATTTGACTGTCTCTGTCTGTCTGAACAATTTCAGTTTGATCAAATAGGTCAATGTTGAAGTTTCTTGATTCTTTTTTTTTTTTCATGTTCTTTAATCTTTTAAATAATGACAACAGATAATAAAAATCAAGATATTTGTTTTTTTGATAGTCAAGAGCAAACATTTTTTATAAAAACAGGGACTTATAAGAACACAACAGTTAAATCAGATTAGAGAGCAACCAATTTTTTAATCATATTATTTCGTTTAACTGAAACACAGTAAGAATATCATGGTAAATTATTATTAACAGAATCACCAACACTACACAATAGACACACTTTATCTGTAAAGTAAAATTATATTAGGAATAAAATAAAAATCTTGACTCAATCTTATATACCGGTTCAAATCCGGCTCGAAGGTCCAAATTATTATTTCATATACATTAAGTATTGTATTATACTCTTGTTTCAAAATATAAAATATATTATATATTATGAATACCCCAAGTAGTAGTCCTTTTTTAATATTTCCTGAAACATAATAAGTATTTTCTATTGACGTAAACAACCAAAAACTTTACAAGACACTACACTATGTCACTGTAATATTAAAGAAACAAAATGAGATAAATTGAGTCCAAAGGTATATAATTATTATGATGAGAAATTCCCGTTTTCATTATGACGCCGCCGCCGCCAGCCGCTGACGTCAGTGTACTACCTCTCATCCCTTCTACCGTATTACAATATCCCGTACGTCACGTACATACCCAAGTTATCTCAGGTGAGTTGTTGCAAAGTTGCATCATTATCGAGCAAGTGTAAATATCATGGATGCACCGCTTGTAAGTGCCACGTACCATTTCATATGCAATTAGACGCACTTTTACTGTAATCAGCTTTGATACTCATCAAACGAACCGTAGTTTAGAGATGAAATAACTAATGATAATATATCTAAGTTTATTTTATAAGAAGTTTTTCAAAATGTAAATAAATATTATAGTTTTACTGTTATATGAGATTTAAAATTACTATGGACGAATTATTGTAATGTATACATGGGACTCGAAAAACGCATCAAACTTGACTAAACTTGCAAGACTCTACTTAATAGGTCAACTAGGTGATGGCTTATGAAGTTATGATATATGTACCTTGTATTTTTATTTTTTAGCATTAGTAGTTAATTACTATTTTTTTTAATTTTATATTTTTGAAGACAAGTTGAAATAGTTTTCTTAAAAATATTATTGTTCAAAGAGGGCTTGGGCAGGGCCTACACATGAGGCCAATTTAATACTAATCGTTACCACAGATTAATAAAAAAGAAATTTTATATGGAAATATTAGATTAGCATTTAAAATCAAATAATTTACATTACATTATAAAAGCTTAGTTTTCTAAAGCTGTACCTTATTTTTGAATGCCTAATGATTCTTTGAAAAAAAATAATATGAATTTTTAAAATACTGCAATTTCCATAACGTTTTAATTGTTTGGCTGTCTATGAATACCTTTCTTATGAGTCAATGCATTTATACAGTGGGTAGGTACATAAAATGTACCTAGATGCTGTGACGAACAACGAAAACAAATCAATCGTCAAATGAGTTACCAATTATTTGGCACAAGTGAAAACAGTTTTCACTACCGGTTAGGAATTAGCCAACGATTTATTCGGATGTCTATACTTAGGTACACAGTACACTGCATTTGACTGTTACTTTAGCGATTATACTCTCAGTTCGCTCGTACTCTAGGGTTGAATATTTAAGGAACGTAATAGAGCATTATGTGTTAGGAGTCATGTCATTGGATGTGCAAAATCTCAAACAAGCTACACATTAATTAAAATATCTGATTATAGCCATAAGGCTAATTGCAGATGGAAAAAATCTATTATATAGAAAAATCTTTTTTTTTTCAGTCGGCCACCTATGCGTTACCCGGAACAATTCACATAAGTTTTATCGCTTAGAAATGAATGGTTTAGAAACGTGTAAATAATAATTTATTGAATTTTTTTAGTACATATGAAGCAAAAAAACATACAACGATGATTGCAAAAGTTAAAAATTGTGTCGCAATTATCAACGCCCTCCACGAAAACAATATTATGTACATCCATCAAAACAAAATACATTAAAGAGAGAGAATACAAAGAAAGATGCATTTTCATATAAATACTCGTAGATTTATAAATATAAACTTTTATTAATGCACTCTTTAATAACTAAATTAGTTTTTGGCTATTAGCCTTTACGGAATTTTTTGTTCTTAAAAATAGTATCGTTGATATGTAGGTAGGTACCGATCAATCGGGCCGATTTGCTTATTTACTATTTTAAAATGTTTGTAATATTCCAAGAAAAACAAATACCGGAAAAATTGGGAGAAGATCATAAACAAGTTTATTGCAATTAAGACAGGATAACATTTGATCTCTCGGGGTTTGTAGGTAACAACATAACATTAAAAAACGACACAACATAAACTAAAATAAAAAATTATATTGGCTATAAATATCTTATTATTCATGATTTTAAAAAGTTTAATTTTCGTGCGTACTTTTTTGTGTAGGTTGGTATATGGTACTGTGTTAGACCAAAGGATCTCTGCTAGGAAAGGATCTTTGCTAATTTTAAACCAATTTTAATGGTTTTCTCTAATTATATTGTACTTGAATGAAATGCTTCCATCGCCTCCTTTGTACATATATTTTTTTAATTAAACAATTTGAAGTCGGCTAACGTTTAAAATTTTTACTATAATAGCATAGCAATTCTAAAATACCTGCAAATTACTATATAGTCAATGACATCAATGTTAGATGAATTCAATTCAATTCTATTGATAATGGCTTCAAAAATGTTAGATGAATTTTGGCTCTGTAAAGAATCTAGACTTCAAGTGTCCAACGAGACAATGAAAACGAATAGGTTGTGGATATCGAAATAGCAGTCGAGTAGCAAGAAACACTCCCGCGCCGGTGTTATGGCGTTACGCCAAATTCAATAACGAAAGTTCTAAATATATGTGCCTTCTTAATTGCCGGGTAATTTGTAATATAAACTTAATGTTCTTAAAAGAAATAAGGAAAAAGATAGATGTAAAGCGTTATCCGGTATCCCAACATCTTTATGCAGACTACAAGAGAATGCAAAAGTTTAAAGTAGGTACTTTATCGTGCTACGGGCTACCGAATAGAACTAAATGCTACGGCTTATTTCGCCACTAATGTTCTATTTGTAATTTGATAGGCTGTACGATTTCACCACAACAGAGAGCCATTTTCTAAGTAATTATTTAAAAATACATATTTATGTTTATTGAAATCGTTTTTAATTGTGGTTAAACACTCGCTGTAACAAGTTTATAAAAGCTTTTAAGACGTCAAAAACCTTAATCTTTTTCTATTATTGTAAAGCATTCAGAAAAAAAAAAGATAGATTCCAATCAAATATTTTAATATTTCAGTTTTCCTTAGAGTTTTTTAAAATAAATAAGTACATATATTCTTGAGATCAGAAATATATTCGGAAGTTGAGGAATTGTAGTTGTACCTATGGAATACCTAATGGTATCCTGTGTGTTAGCTGCAGTGCTCAGGTCATGCGTATTAAATTACATCCAAATTAGCTTCGCCTGAACGAATAAGTGACATCAACCTTCATCCAAACTTAGGGCATACCACATAGGGACTATAAATAACTATTAGTAATAATTTCAAAACAACAACTTTTTCCCTTGAAAAGCTCGCTGAAGGTTCATTCAGCGAGCTTTTCAAGGGAAAACCAAAATCCCGACCAGGGTGCAAAGATGCAGCTGTGACAGCCGGCGCAGCGCCTTTATAGACATTTAATACATAGTACTAACCATGTACTTTATGTGTCTTTTAGCTACAGAACTCTAATAAAAATTACCTATTAATGCCGTCCGCATTTTTAAAACTTGCATTATACTAGGACATTCTACCGCATGGCCCTGATCCGGACATTGTATTATTATTTAACTGCGTGAACCTTGAAGGCGAGATAAACTGAGGTTTGCCAAACATTACTCTAAAACTAAATTATGCGCCGGATATCGAATCCCCGAGGAAAAACAATGAAGCCGGGAATTGATCAAGGGAACGGTTTATGGCAAAGTACCAAAGGCCAAGCGAAAACATCTGCGCGTTACGAAAGTTAAATAGTAAACATTTTCTTTCATTTTTAACCGACTTCAAAAAAGGAGGAGGTTATATGTTCCGATGTATGTATTTTTTTTTTATGTATGTTCACCGATTTCTCCGCCAACTGTGGGCCGATTTCAAAAAAATATTTTTTGTTTGGTAGGGTATACTTCCAAGATGTTCCCATTGTCACCAAGTTAGGATCTGATAATGGGATCCTAGGGAAATCGATGGCAACTCTTAAATTTTATAGGCACTTAGTACATTTTTCATATATTTTCTAAAGTTTTTTACGGACTTGCATCTGATAATTACCATCTCATGTGGATAAGCTGATGATGAAAGGTACAACTCCTCAACGGCTAGGAGTTGAAAGGAAATTCCTTTAAAATTATACATACATATAGACTGATAGTTGTGTTCTTCCAGGCTATTACGTTAATATGATAATAGAAGTTAAATCTCATTAACCTCTAGGAGTTAGGTGGAATAATGGACGTGGTTTATTTAAACTATTTCGTATGGGGAATATAAACATAAAGATGAGCTCGTAGTTTAGTTACAGCTACAGTAGTCGTAGATCGAGTACTCTTTGGACACCAACATCCCCCTCCCCCCTCCCCCCCCCCCTTTCGGTAGACCCGATAATTAATTACTATTACGTTACATACATTAATAGGTATGCTCGTTGTTTAATATAAAGCTTAAACAGATTTTAAATTAGTGACATATAGTAAGTCACTATTATTAAATCAGCTACATAAAAGGCACACTAAAAATGGAAAAATAAGTTATTTTTAAAAAAAAAATTAAACCGACTTCAAAAAATCTGCATTAAAAAGAGAAAAATCTAAACTAAAAAGTAGAAAATAATACTTTAAAGAACTTTGTTAATTTTGGAGTCGGTGCCAGCCAGGTATTTTGATTATGTTTACAAATTGATAGATTAATCGAATATACGGTTATTTTGCTTTGGCTGGCACCGACTCCAAAATTAACAAAGTTCTTTAAAGTATTATTTTCTACTTTTTAGTTTAGATTTTTCTCTTTTTAATGCAGATTTTTTGAAGTCGGTTTAATTTTTTTTTTTTTAAATAATAAACTTTTCTTCTTTCTCGTAATTCGTAAACATTTATTTTCTAGTCAAATCTATAAGACTTTGTTTCATAGATTTATCTACCTTAAAATGAGTATAATAAAAACTATAAATATTTTTTGAAAATCGTATGCAAATACTCATTATCATCGAGACATAAGCTGAATCTATAGCTTTTATAATTTTTGTCTGTCGCAGAGAGACACAGGTCAGGTTACAGGTAAGCATACCTGTATCGGGACCGTATCACGAGAAATCCACTGAACTGATTTTGATCAAATTAAGTACGACGAAAGCTTATCCGGGTCATCATAAAGAATAGGTACCTAACTTTTAATATTAGAAAATATCTCATCTCTGAGATGTGGATATTAATGAGGGCGCGTCGCTGGTTAATTTATTGAAACTCTTAAAGTGGGAACGGAATGTTTGATGTAAACAAGGTAATATAAATATAGAACATGATTTGAAATAATAATATTATTCTTAAAAATATCTGAACTGAAAAAAGGTAAATGAGTTTGATAAAAGGCGCGCCACAATTACAAACTGTTAGGTGGATATGCATTTCTATTTCGTACCTATGTACGTACCTATGTGTATCACATGTATTTATATCGCTACAGTAACATTGTTTGTTCTCACCTTTTTTTCGGTTACTTACATGAGTCTGTTCAAGATTTTATACATAAAAATTAAAAACAGTTAATATAGATAAATATATTTATTGGGAGTAGGAGTACTAATGATTATAATTTGACTCAGTTTGTAGTGACCTTTCAGCTTTCTTGCGATATAGCGGTCGCGGGTTGCGGGGGTCACGGGTTGAGTGCCGCTGGGGGCATCTACATATTTGCGTAATAAGGAAAGTGTTCCGAATATAACTTAGGCTTACTAGCCGATTGGAGCTAAGCACTAATGTTTGTACTCCAGTAATAGGTATATGTAACTAAAGTTATAATACATGTGTTATATAAGTTATAATACATCAGCTAAGTATTTGATGTCCATATCACAACTACAAGCCTAGTAGAAGTAGCTTTCCATGGGACTAAATGGAGGCGTGTGGTAATGTTCCAAAATATTTATTTATTTCTTTTTAAGATAGGATATTATCTTTTGAAAGGAGTTAGCCTAAAGTATGATTTTTTAATAATATAACATTAAAAATGTTCTTAAAATATTAAAATATTTCTATTAAAATATAAGTGTAATAGAATAATAGATTTTTAACTACAATTATGTTTGTTAAAAACAAAGACCCCCAATCAAAATAATAATGTAATCACGCTGTATTACACCACGATGCGAGGACGTGTTGCGTTTTCGTCTAATTTTATCCGGTGGAGGATCGCAAAAGCTCTGACTCACAAGTCTATTGATATAGCATTTCTCATAAACTTTTGTAACACCAAATAAACAGAATGATGATGATTATTTATCTTATGCTATTCATATCATATCCCGCGCGGGCTGTTTACGGTTAGAAGCATGTATACATGAAATTTGCAAGTAAAAATTCTAAATAAGTTGGATCTGTATATTAATTATTGTAAAATATTATCGAATTAGTCATATATTGTGGATACAGAGGTCAAAATATCTAAGTATATAGAATTTTAAGTCTGTCTTTCTGTATGCTAACGCGTTGAGAATACCACTGGACAGATTTTCATAGTACTTTAAATTATGATAATAGCTGGTTACGCTGGTCTCTGAAAAGAATACTATTTACATCACTTCACTACATGGCTTTTATACT
The DNA here is from genome assembly GCA_951802675.2 of Boloria euphrosyne. Lineage (NCBI taxonomy): Eukaryota > Metazoa > Arthropoda > Insecta > Lepidoptera > Nymphalidae > Boloria > Boloria euphrosyne. The sequence continues at coordinate 11,598,084 of OX637888.1, forward strand.
GCTGAGTGTAACTTTGTTGCCATTTTATGCTAATTTCCGAGCTTACGGTTATGAAAAGTAAGTACCCACAATGTTGCATGATTTTCATTCTTGAATACCTATCGCATTTCCATGTAATATTATATTTAAAAAATAATAATTTATTTAAAGATACTAACTGTTAGTTTTTTTTAACTACTAATTACTATTATTTATTATTAAAACAATTAGATAGCATTTAATATATCGGCTCTTTGGCTCTATATGTATAAAGTATATCGTTCGTTTTTGTACTGTACGTTATCATTTCTTGACATCTTTTTATCTTTCTAGCTGAAACTTTTATTTAAAAACGTAACGATTTCACCCTTGTGGGTCGCAACCTCTGAAACAAGAAGCGATAATGTAATACATGCATACTTAAATACTACACTATATAAAGTTTAAAGTTGGTCTTAAAATTAAAAAATAATAAGTACCTAAGTAGTTTCATTCGCAACTCACTATAATTTATACCGCATTGAGTTAAGTAGTAAGAGTATTGGTTAAGCTTAGAGACGATTTTAACATAGATTCGCTTTCAATATCTAAGTTTCAGAAAGCTTTGTACCTATTATATCGCTTAAAATTAAAAAGCTACATATATTGGTACGAATCGTGAGCACGGAACAGAAAGTTTCTTTCTTTCCAGAAAAGAAATAAAGAGAAAGGAAAGGCTTTACTTCCAACGACCGATGAAGACTGAGCTTATTTTAAATGTGTAACTTTAGTAAGGAAAATCACAGTTAGGTAGACATCTGCTGTATGCTCGCAATTCGTACCGATACCTATATTTTTAATATTTTACACTACAATACAACAATTTCCAGGCGGAGCTGATATACCGTCCCACAACTCGCACTGTCACCCGACTCGTCACGTACCCCGAGGCGCCGCACCACATCGTGCGCGTCCGCGTCCGTCCGTCCGTCGTTTTGAGGGAGCTCGACCGAATTCAATACAAGCGTCGCCCCGCTACTGCTATCTCTGCTTTCGATGACTACTTCAGATCCGAATCTAAAAAGGTAGGTGAAAATATATTATGTCCAAAGCGTAATAATCTTTGCCTTATTTAGCGTCTTAATAACATTTGATATTCACCCGACTGTGGCGAAGCCCAATGGAAGGTTATATTTAACCTGTATGTACTCGTATATACAAACATAATATGACTTTGAAGTTTGAATATATACATACCTATTACCTACATATTTTTTAACATCTTTTTAATCTGATGTTTACACGTTCGGGTTTTTTTTAATTTATATAAAAAATGTTCACTAAGATACTACTTCATTATTCTGAAATGAAATGATGAAATATTGATCAATTTCAGTGAAGTAGCATCTGAAACTTGTTTTTCTATCTCAAAGTATCGTCATCGCAGAAAATCTTTTCAGAGATCTTTCTATTGTAAAAAATTCAATGTAATCAATACTTTCAGTACACAGATGTTTACTATCGTTTAACAAATTTAATGGCGCTCTAAAATAACTGCGTAGGTACTGTACGAACTGTACGTGCTTGGCAAGCGTGTTGTTTTCTGCCGAGCAAAATAGTAAAATTTTGTGAAAACCTTTGTTTAATAGTTTTTATGTATACATAGAGATCCATTAAAACATTAGAAACGAACATAAGAGAAATAATAGTTTCATAATAATTAATAACTAATACAGTGTTACTAGAAATTACAATATCAATGTGTATTACGAATGGCAGATAGAGAACCAACGTAAGTTCACAGCTGTAGCCTGTACAATATAATTGTCTATACTACAAAACTAAAATAATTTTAGACGTTCTTGACCTGTTTGAAATTCTTAGTCGTTAGTATTCACGTTTAGATGCGAATATCTAGCGGTCAGCGCCAAATCATCTATTACACATCTGGTTAAACTGTCTTGCCGTGAAAATTGTTGTTTACTTTTCATAATTGGCGCTGTTAGTGCTTACTAGCATTAAGGATAGTAACAAAGATAACCACTAGGAATCAAATTATTTGCATTGTGTCACCGTAGAAAAGGCGACATTTCGACCCGTTTCAGATATAATCCGGAACAAACCGACAGACAAAAATTTTTAAAATTGACTTTTGATGTTAGTATCGTACCTATATACTTTCATAAGCATTTAGTGAAAAGCTGTTAATTTGAATTTAAGAGCAGACTCTAAATTTATTTATATATAGATATATAGATATCCCATATCATTGATAAAAACATTCTGCCATCAATGGGAGTCCACCTTATGGATTTACAGTACCTACCTAATTTCTTATTGTGTTTTGCTCATCAAGAAGATTTTCAATATATTTTTCTGGTTAGTTCACTTTTTATTTTTTTTCTCATAGTATTATATTATTTTTTTCCAAAATATATTATTTATTTATTTATTTTTTATTTATAATAAAGGAAATTACAAGTAAACTTAACTATATATACAAAGCAAATGTACACTTAATTATTACTGTACAAGTCGTGTCCGCGTGGAATAGTGGCAAGAATGCTAGCTGCATTCCCCCGTCGAATGGCAATGCCGATTCTTTGGGCGAAAAATGAGCCAGCTCTCCTGTCACCAGTGGAGGCGATAAGACGAGGTGTTATGTCTTTTAAAAAGTGCTTAGCACTTTGACTCCATGGGCCAAGGGTTTCGGTATTATATTATAATATAGTAAGATACCTCTAATCGTAAAATTTAAAAACACGAACAGCTTTAATCAGGTTTTGAAGATTTCGTAAGGTCAGCGAATCGAAAATAAATTATCCAATATTCAGTTTAATTTAAATTGTGATTTATTCGCGTAAATTTAAGACGGTATTAAATAAATACGTTGATTTTTACTTTAAATATTTCAGAATTTCGAAGACGAGACTCGTCGCATCCGCGCCGACACAGCGTCTCTGTTGCAGCGCGCTCGCTCCGTGGTGCCTCGCGCGAAGTCGGTAGCGCCACTCGACACTATTTACTCGTAAGACCAATCTTTTTAACATTTGTATAGAAAATACTTGTGCCGTGATATAAATGAGCAATTAATTTTCAGAATATCGCTCAAATCGATCTGACAGCATAAAAATTTAAAGTTGTCTTGTAAGAAAAATCTTCTTAATGAGAAATTTTTTGTAGCTTCAAAATATTTTATTCATACATTTGCGAGGCATTATTATTTCGAAAGAATACAACTACTACGGCATTTCGGAAAAAGTCTTTTTTACTCCTACTTGAAAGATGGTATGGGAGACTCCTACAATCCACTTATCCGTATCTTTAAAAAAAACTTTACAAAGCCAATGCAGACAGTTTGATGATATACCTACTTAGTATGTGCGCTTACGACCAGTAATAGGTAATAATAGATTTAAACGAAATCGAAACACCTGATGTAATTACAGGTCAACTTTTTTGGCAACAATTGGTGTGATGATCTCGAAATAACCCACCCATTGATGAGTCGATCAGACATCGACACTGACATTGACGATGCACGCGTAGAACACGATTTTGGCAGTGCACCACTGTATTGTAAACAGAACACCTCATATCCGTTCACATATCATATAAAAGGATTTTGTTCTTCGGAAACTTTAGATATTTCCAGTGTGGGTGTTTGTTTCACAGCCAAATGTATCCACGCGTGTGACGTGCATCTTGTACCGGACGATGGTTTAATTATAGCGAGTGTAAATGCCAACTTTACCGCTTACAACTCGAATAAAATTTTATGTGCTTTTTTATCCGCTTTAAGTTTACATACAAAAGTATTAAAATATCGATATGAAGGTCATGTCAAGGATTCTATTTATGGTGAACAGACTAGTGTGACAGCGATTTTCTTTTGAAATATTGTATTACTCGTACGTGATCTTTAGATTATTTTTTTACAAGAATAGAAAGTTTTCGTGCAATAACAAATGCGTCCAAGAAAACTATTTATGTGCTGTAATAATATTTGATTAATTGCCAGTAATACTTAATGATTTAGGTTTATAATAAATTCTACACTACAAAATCATATTCTGTTTTATTAAAAATAAACATCTTTTCATTAAAATTCCATATCTTTATTATTCCAGTTACTCCTACGGAGAGCCACTGCCTTATCGCTTCAGCAATGACGCGTATGTGGCTAAGCTCCTGCTCCCACTGCGCAACGTTTCTGACAACATCCAACACATATCCTTCTACTCAGAACCCGCCAAAAAGTTCACAGGTATTAAGTTTCACGAGGACGAGACAACTTTAGATACTTGAATTGTACTAAACTAAGTCCATATATGCGAATTTGGTTAATTTAACACTCTAATTATTATTTGAGTTAGTAATCTTCTTTACAGCGTGAAAAATATTCCTTCAGTTTTAAATTGTATTAACGATTTTATATGTGCCCCTCTTTTTCTCCTTCTGAATTTTTATTTAATATCCAACTCTCAACGATTCAATTCATAAGTTTAATTTGTAACTAAACTAAAGTTATACATTTGATCGATAGGAAAGTTGAAACAATTTAATTTTAAACCTTTTTGTACCACATTTAGGAAAATATAAGATAATGTAAAGATTGGATGCTATGAGAGTTGGTGCCCCTGTTCTAACAACCCCTGCCCCTTATAACCGAGGTGTTACTCGCCAGGACGCGGGCACCTCGCGTGCGTACACTATTCCGGTAAAAAGGCCTTCTCCAACCGCAGGCCTCTCTACAAGGAACTTAGCATCAGGGATGACGTGAATCTCCTTTCGTTTTACGCGAAGAACAGGCTGGCCGCCGCGGGTCTGGCCGTCGAGCAGACCACAGGTACTAAGAAAGTCTAGTGTTGCCAGGACCAGAAGAGGAAATTTAATTTAAAAAATCTGCTAATAATTTCTAATAACTATTTTGTTTACTCTTTATTTATGATTTTATGTGTTGAGCAATTAATGACGAACTTCTTCCTTGAAACTTGTAATGGATATGTTTAAATTTAAACGATTGTAAGCTTTCGGCGATCCGTGTAATGTTACCTGACACGTACATGATAATATTGTATCGGAGGTTCAGTATATAACTGGTAACCTGGTAACACTATACATTAATGACGCCTAGCTAGCGCTCGCTTTTCCTACGCAAAATTAAAAAAAAGGCTAAATAAAGCGCAGTGAGCAACCTCGTAACTATTGTACATATTATGTATATACTTAACTAGTGATATTAAATTCTTAGGTATGTAGATATAAGCACCTACTACCTCTATATTATACATTTTACATTAAACTTGGACCATTAAAAATGTGAATGTTTTTAATGTTAGCATTTCTTCATGTTACGTTAGATTCTTAGCCATTATTGTTTGTTAGCAATTCATGAAACCTTAAAATAACTGTTAATCATAGCATTTTCAAAATCCTAAAAGGAAAATGATAAACACACTTGTTTAAATGTAAAAAAAATATTTGATAAATTGAAGTTTATTTATTCAGTCCTAAATAATTCTGTTATTCCTAATTCGGGCTCCTAAATTTTCAATATTTACGGTTACGAGGCCTCATTGTATCGTCTTTCTAAATTCCGCTTCCAGCTTCGTAAAGAATAAACCGAGCAAATTAAAAAGGAATATAAAATCAGTGTCTAACACTGGGTGTGGTGTCTCTTGCAGCGGATGATGCGCAGAAGGCGACAGCGGCGCAGTGCGCGTAGCTCCGACCCTCCCGTCCTTCTTGGTATTACAGGGGCGGCGAACCGTTGACACCCAACTTTGTATATTGCTTTGAAATTAAAACTTGTGCAATTCTCAATTTTCTCATATAGATTTATATGTTCTAACTGACACGCGTGTATACGTATTGTTAAGTTAAACACCGCACGTCTTACTCAATTTAAAGTTGTAGAAACGTCCGAACTGTATTGCATTGTAAATAAATTACACCGTTAATACTATCAAGTGTCACTGCACAGACTACCAAGAGAACAAGTTGTGTCACTGTTAGGTGTTTTCAAATGCCTTATTAGGACACAGATCACAGATACATTAGTCACTAAAAATTTTAAACTACCCACAGTCCACAGATGTTAAAGGTTCGCCACCCTTAGTATATATAACACGGTCCGACTAATCGAATGCGTATATTATATTTTTTAGTATTTTACCAATAAATGATATTTTGTTATTAATATACTTTCACTTTGTACACTTCACAATCGTGGTAGTGCAATCGACGCGGTGATCGAGACGTCTCGTTTCCACATAACAGAACTGATTTTGTTTAACAATAAATAATTTTATCACTTTTAGTTGTTTTAGTTATTTCGCATGTTAGATCCTAACGTTCATGCTTGTGATACCCGGGCTTTTGCTTAACGCTTCGCTTTCTCTACTTACCCATTTTTCAGGATATTCTCAAATATTTGTTTTACCCATAATAATGTGCAGAGGAAAAGACTACTGAATGTAATCACAATAACTACCTCTCTTAGAACAGGTGTATATATAAATCAATTTTTTTTTCCATTTATATTATTTGTATATATTTTTTCTCCTCAGACTGTAATTAAATTCGAAATGCACATTATACAATACATTTTATCGATAATATGCACACGGCCCGAACACGCTTTCACGGCTCACAGCATGTAGCTAGTAAAGAATAAACATCAGCGGTTTACATTCCATCGCTTAAGCCGATATGGTGGAGCACTCACGTCGAGAGCGTTACGAGCTGTGCTGCGCTTACCTTTCATTGTGACCATTCTTGCAAAATGACAAGCTTCTGCAGCCAGCTGCTTAAGCAAATCATTTCCCGACTGGTCACGGTACCACGCGAACGTTTACTGCGGCGCAGTGAAACTCCTTCCGTGGAGACCCAGCCGCAAGTTCCAGGCGCCACAGACGATGGAAGATCCTGGTCTGGAGTTGAAAGCGGCGAAGGCGGAACGTGCAGCTAGGTTCAGAGCGACCACAGCCGAGCCTGTTCTCGCACCGTCAGCTGATCTGGCTGAAATTAAACGGAAAAGGCAGGAAGAGGCTCGCGCTGCTGAGGAAAAGTAAGTTTCATATTCAATTTAATACAGGTATAAATTAGTCAACTAGAACTACTATAAGGATTTTTTGTTTTTTCAGAGCTTTGAAAGAAGAAGCTAAACGTGAAGCCGAACGCAAAGCGCAGGTAGATATTTAAATGTTATTTAGATTGCTGCACATACTTCAAATTTCATAAAAATAAATTCAAACTACATTATTATTTTCAATTTAAGGCTGAACGCGAAGCAGCAGAAAGGAAGAAGGCGGAAGAAGAGGCGCGTAAAGCTGAAGAGGCTAAACGCATAGCTGAGGAAGAAGCTAGAAAAGCAGAGGAGGAAGCTAAGAAGAAAGAAGAAGAGGCCAAAAAAGCTGCTGAAGAGGCAGCTAGACAAGCTGAGGAAGCACGTAAAGCTGAGGAGGCTAGGTTAGCGGAGGAAGCCCGACTTGCCGAAGAGGCACGTTTGGCTGAAGAAGCTAGATTAGCTGAAGAAGCTAGGCTAGCCGAAGAAGCCCGTTTGGCTGAGGAGGCTAAGTTAGCCGAAGAAGCCCGACTAGCTGAAGAAGCTAGGCTAGCCGAAGAAGCGAGGTTAGCAGAAGAGGCGCGCTTGGAAGAAGAAAGGTTAGCTGAACAACGAAGACAAGAAGAATTAGCCAAATTGGAAGAATTAGAACGTCAAGCTCAAGAAGAACGTGAAGATGAACTCGCTAGACAGGTACGTATTTTAAGCAGTTTTTATTCTTTCTTGACCGATTTTTTCTCCTTGTGACAAAAAATCTTCTTGTAGTCCTTATCATAAGAAATATCAATTAGTGATATGATTTTATGGCATACAACCAAGTACTTCCTCCATTTTAAAGTCTGTTAAAAACTTAAGCACTATAGATGATGAGATCATGGGTTCGAGACTCCAGTACCAGTTAGGGCAAAGTTTCTGACAAGAAATTCTCATTATGTCTAGATTGTTGAAGTTAGTTGTTACTTACTTACCCATGCTTAGAGTACACGTTTAACCATTGGTCTTACGCCGTCGGACTTTTAGAGTTGGAGGAATAGCGTAGTACTTTCTCAGAATTCAATGTAGACATGCATTCGACAGCACGTAAAGGCTGAATTCTGCGAAGTCTCAAGTCTCACGTTTGATTCTTTAATAGACGTATTCAGAATCATCTGGACTAGGAAAGTGAAAAAAACTTGTACTTGCGAACACATTTTTGTGCCAATGGACATTTCATTTTAAGTTTTATAACAAAGTATTTATTCTACAGGCTGCTGAATTAGCAGAAATTGCTAGACAAGAATCGGAATTGGCCGCCGCTCGTCTTGAGGAACTGTCACACAGTGGGTCTGCAGGAGATAACGTCGCTGTTGAATCAAGGTAACGTTTTACGTTTTCTATTATTTTATTAAAGTTTCAATATAATTATCTAACTAGTGTTTAATATATGTAAATTATTAATAACAACTTTAAAAAAAACCTTAGGATATAAACATTTAAATCAATGTAGAATGCTCTATGTAGTTGATAATAATCTATCAGCTGGTAGCTCCAGCTTCAAATTGTTTTATTAATAGTACTTCATCTTTTAAAAAATAAAGTCTTGTAAAATAAGCAATTTCCAATTTAAGCATGGTAAAGTCAAATAGACAAAATAACTTATTTGAAAAAGTAAAACATTTTCGAAATATTATTTACAGTGAACCTGCTGAAGAAGTGCAACCCATTGTTGAGGAACCTGAAAGTCCTGATGTAGTTCCCGAAGTTGCCGCAGAATCCCAAGACGCTCTCGAAGTCAGTGAAGATGAGAAGGCGGAACCTGACGTCACTGATGAAGAATAAACTTATAAAGAGTGTTCTACTTCTAACAAATTGCTGTAGTAACAAAACAATACATTCGCTATAGTAAAGTTAATTAATAAGTCATTTTAAACTAGATATATTCTAGTAATGCATTTTCATTCACTTCTAAACTATTCGTCGTTCATGTGTTTTTTACAACACATGAATAACGCAATAGAAAAATGGTTGTACCACAATAAATACTTCTTTTTTTCTACCGCTTTCTGTTACGTAAAGTCTTTACGTAATTATGAGAAAGTCATTTTATTTTATTGTGAACTCTACCACCATTTACCTAACATTGTTATGTTTTAACTGTTTTAAGCTAAGTGTTTTATAATGTTATATTTTGTTAAATTTAACAATAAAAGACAAATTAACAAAAGTTATTTTTATTTTAGTACCCTTCAGACAGACAAAAAAAACAGCTTACTTTCTATAGATTGGGACCCAAATTCTTAACTTTTACATATTGTTATACCTACCTACTATGTGATGTTATATATATCATAGTTCCTGAGTTTAGCGCGCACATTCAAAAAAACAAACTCTTCATATTTAAATAGGTATAATATCAGACATCAGTAATAGATATTTACTAATTATTATACACAGCCATGATTATTAAAAATTAGAATTGTAAACGACGGGTGTGTATATGAACATTCAAACTGTTATACACTAAATTATTCCACCTTTCTTATGTCGTTACACCACATATATCACTTTATCACTTTATACCATTCATAACGAATAACATTAATAACATTACTTAATTATTATATAACAATTCACTTCACGGCACTTTAATACTTTACACACTGTCACCAATAGCTAAAGCACTACAACGTAACTCGCACAGGAATGACCCGCTCTTAACGACAAACTTCGTATTTACCACGGTATGTTATCTTAGAACTCTGAGATAAACTAGCTAAAATGCGCCATCTAGGAGCTGGATTTCGAAACAATCTCGCAGTGTTAACATATTCAATTTTAAAAAATGCTAGTGTTAACGTATTAAAAAATATTTAAGTTCTTTAAGTGCACAAAATAAAATAAAACTCTCTTTACTTTTAATAAAGAAAAATAAATATTCATAATATTGTATTATTTATTTATTTTAAGTTCCGTTTTTAAAATAATAATAATAAAATGTGCTTAAAATCCTTAATTTTGTTGTCTGTGGTCAAGTGTCAGTTTTTATTTTCGTTATGTTTTACACATAAATATAAGCGAGTATAGTGACAAAGGATGGCTATGTTATCCAACAAGGAACATTTTTGATTGCTTTGCCGAAATTGAAAATCATGTTGTCGAAATTTTAAAAAGAAGAAGCAACAAAAATAACATACAAAAATATATCAATTTAATTCTATTAACAAATCTTAATTTTAATTTTATAACATGTAAGTTGCATAGAAACAAAATTATTGATTATTTGACAAAAGAAACTGTTATATTTTTTCTAAATAACTGGTGTAAGGATGTGAATTCTATTTTAAATGGAAAAACTCATTTTTTTGATACAGAAGATGTAATTAAAAGAGATGCTGATGTATTTTATATAAAAAATAAATTAAAAAAAGTATAAATAAGTATTTGTGTTTAATTGTCAAATTAATTTTAATTGGCGGGAGTTAAATGTTATGGTATTGGTAAATATCACTATTCTATAGAGTTATGTACCATATCTATTCAGAACACCCGGCACTTAAATGTTCATATCTACCAACTACCTGAATTCCAATTTAACAAGCTATATAATATTAAATAAGTACCTATATATATATATAGGTACTTATTTAATATTATAATATATATATATATATATATATATATATATATATATATATATATATATATATATATATATATATATATATATATATATAATATATATATATATATATATATATATATATATACACAGGGCATTCCCCCTATTTAGTACTACATCTGTCTCCTAGATGGCGCTTTTCAAGGCGGACATTTAAAAGCTTGACATACCAGTCTATTCCCTATATACACTGTAGTCTTTGGTATTTACTATTTATGGAGAGTAGTCAAAGTGGGGGATGACAGCTAAGGTGTCATGACACTGTTCAACTTCCGGGCTAAAGATATTGCTGACAGAATTAAATATACTAAGAGAATGAATGCAATAGAAGACAGTCCTATTGCATTCTTATAAATACAGCATACCAGCTTCCTATACATAGAGACTATATTTCCGTTACAAGAGCTAATATAGCTAAAATAACTAGCATGTATAATATGTTATATGAATACTTTGATCATACTTTTATGAGGGTAAAAAGATATCTTTAATCATTTAAAATATGACAATGAACAAACAGCATTAAAATATGACAATGAACATTCAAAAAGTAGAGTATAATAATAATAATAATCAGAAGTAATCAATTGTCAGTCTTTTATTTTAAGCAATAGCTAAGCATCTTGTAAGTTGTAACCTAAAGTGACTATTGGTATAAGTTTTTAATGTATCTTGTAAAAGAAGACTTGCACTGATATTCTATAATCTAAACAATGTTACTGTTTGAGGTCTTATACAAACAATTTCAGTATAATGAAGATGGTATATATATTTTTAGTTTCAATCTCAAACCACAAAAAAAAACAGCCAGAAAATATATTCAGAATTGCATGAAGACGATTCAGACCAAAGAGTATAGATAATATACTGGGAAGACGCTCCTCAGCCATTAACAAGAGAATTGAAGGGTTGGGTTTAGAATCGTTTGGCAGGAGTTGGTGGTTGAAATTTATATATTTGATAGAGGTATGTTCACTGATCACAATAATAATAATCACAACAGAAGGTAATTCATATTTTTAGAGAAAATTACATAAAAACTTAACGGCCATTTTAACCTCTTATACGTAATATTATCACTGTTACAGTAGGATAACAAATGTGATTTCGTATATGTTAGACAAGGACGTACGATTATTATGTCAAAAAAAAAATGTTTTATCTATGTTAAATGGCGCCAAATTTAGTTGGCGTTCTTTCGATTTGTGTGAATGTGTTTTTATTGTAAGATATTAATAGCGTTGTATGATGATTTTTTTTCTTTCAATATCCAGATTGGTTCATATCACATAGGTTCAGAAGGTTAATCCTTAGAATTTTTAGTTCTTTCTAGGTGGGTTAGGTGAGGTTAGATATATGACCACAACGCACGAGCCGAGCGAAGCGTGCCGCGGCAGCGGCCGGCGAGTGCCATAGTCCGACTTTCTTTCTTTCGACTTGGATAACATAGGTTTTGCGGGTTAATCTTTAGAATTTTTTGTTATTTCTAGGTGGGTTAGGTTAGGTTAGATATCTCGGGGGAGAGGCTGACTCCTACCGGGCGCGTCCTCCTGGTGGCGGATGGGAGGGACGCCACCTGCGGTACCGTTGGGACCTGACAGAGGCTGCCTACTCTGTTGGGACCCAACGAATTGCAGATGGTAGCGGGAAATTTATTTCCCGCCGCGGATCAACAGTCAGGGGGGGTGGGGTTTTAGGGTGGGGTGCCAGGAGGGCACCTCGGCCCGCCAGGCGGCAGGCGCGGTGTCTCTGGCCGTTGGACCCCGGTTGGAGGCACTGCGCGGGCCACTCGTCGGGACTAGCTCGGCGGGTGGCGGCTGGGAGCGGGACTGCTTGCGGTCTCGCGACTGGTGAGGGGTTAGGGGGGTAAGGGCTCTGCCCTCTTGGAGGTGCGCGGTGTCTTTTGCCGTTTTCACGGCAGGGGACATTGCGCGGGCCGCCCGTCGGGATTAGCTCGGCGGGGGGCGGCTGGGAGCGGGACTGCTGGGGAGTGGTCTCGCGACTGGTGAGGGGATAGGCGGGGACTGCATGCGGCCGTGATGCCAATTGCATGTTTGGTGCCACGGCTTTTCAGACGGGAGCGGGTGTCTCTGGCCGTTTTCACGGTAGGAGGCACTGCGCGGGCCGCCCGTCGGGACTAGCTCGACGGGGGGTGGCTGGGAGTGGGACTGCTGGGGGGTGGTCTCACGACTGGTGAGGGGTCGGCAGCATTTGCCTGTGGGGCTTGGCCGACAGTAGGGTGGACCGCGGGGGGAGTGAGTGCCGGTTCGGTGCCAGCTCGTCCCTATCCTCCGCGGCCTGACGGGGCCGTCACCGTTAGAAGACGGTGTGGTGGGCCCACTTCGGTGGGCGTTGGTGTTTAATAGGTAGCTGCTCCGGGTACTTCTCTGCTTCTATCAGAGTGGACTTGTGAGCAGCCCTATCGGAGTGGCCTTTGGCCAACCGCTGGGGCGTCGCGGTTGAATGCTTAATGCGATCCCGTGGCGTCCCGCTAAGGCGGCTTGGGGTTAGGGCGTTGGGTTTTAGTGGGTATGTCACCGAGTCCCACACAGTGCCTCCTGGTTAGCAGGGGGCCCGTGCGAGAAATGCATTTCCCAACGATAAAAAAAAAAAAAAAAGGTTAGGTTAGATATATGACCACATCGCACGAGCCGAGCGAAGCGTGCCGCGGCAGCGGCCGGCGAGAGCTATTTTCAAAATCTATTTTCTCAGGTACTATGAATTACCTTGTAAAGGGCGTTATATAGGGATAATAGGGAGCTACCCCTCTTTACCTCCCCCACCTACCACCACCATCATCCTGCCAAACGATACTAAGCCGCAACCGAATTGAATTGAACACAATCAGAATTATTCAACATTCAATTAAAATAATAAATTATTCAAATGAAAACCAAAATACTTTTGAATTAATTTATTATTTTAAAATAGAAATGAAGATAAAAATAAAATCAATACACACCAGTATCAAAATATACTTTTTTAATAAAATTAATAATATCTCACATTATTATATAATAAGACAATGTTTTAGTTATATTTTTTTATAAATCCATCTTTACTATTTTATCAACTGTTGAAGCCACTTCCTCTTTTGTTATTTTACATTCATTTTTCTTCTGCTCTGGTTTAACTATAGTTTTGTCTTCTATATTTTTAGCTTTCGGACTTTTACTTATATCTAAAAACTGCTTATCTATATCCACAATTTTCTGTTTTATCTGTAAAATAATGTACGATACCATTATAATTAAATATAACTACAAAATAAAAATATTTAAGCTTACAAGAAACATTATTTTTAAAAAGAATGTACTTAAAAGTTTTTAGCACTCACATTTTTTAATCCTAGGTTCACAGCTTTGGCTTTAGTTTTCTTTAAGCTTTTAGCTCCTGCTACTTTAAAAACATTTCCCTTGACTCCTTTCTTTTTATCTTTGCCCATATTACTAAAAATAACGTAATAATTTGTATTTTTCGATAGTATATTATAACCTTAAAACCATAACAATAGGCCTGCGCTGCTTCAGCCCGCAGCCGTCAGCAGCCAGCACTCAGCACAGATTAAGTATTATGAATTATTAATTAGTGTAACTTGTCAGTTGTCACTTGTCAGTCCACGGGCACAGATTAAGAAAGAACAAGGACTCTTTTTAGGAAGTTTATTTTTCATCTATGCTAGGAAGACTTCACTTGTCGGCCCCACAGACATAATCTTCAACTTTATAATAAAATTCTAAGACTAACATTAAATATTTTTTGGAAAACCCTATTGAAATAAATAGATATATTTAAGGAAAGGTTTAATTTAATTATAATTTTATTATTTTTATTAAATGTATGTACAGATAGATAGATGTATCTTTGACATTTATAAATTATATTGCCAATTTATATTATTTAATTGAACTTGTCAAAAATAGGAGTGGGCAGAATTACTTTACACTGTACATTTCCAAATTAAAAATTTCAATATTTACATTTCGGTTTTAAATTAAATGAGAGTGCACTCTGGTGCTCCTAATCTGTTCTTGATTCTTCATATTTTGTATTCTTACCAAATAAATACAAATCAACTTATTTGATAAAACCTTAGCTTCACTAAAATACACTGTATTTTAAATAAATTTTCCGCTCCGGGTTCATTTAAACGCCGCCAAAATTAATTACTACTCGAAATACAACGGAAATATTTCCACCATGGCTAAGGTGAGTAAAGACAACAAAATATATTAATAACATATTTGAATAATGTTATTTCCATAGTAGTTATTCAAGTGTACTGGCCTCTCAAAACTGGTTATAAACTCAGTTCTTTTATACATACCCTGTTTATTGTGCGTGATCTTCTTAATCATGATGAGTAATATAATTGAAGCAAATGTAAGTTTTATATGTAATATAGTATCTGACAAAATATACTAACAAATTTGTCATTTTAGAATCATTTAATTTGTTTCTGTATTACACAGAGTTATTTATGTTATAACTGACAGCAATTAAACAACTTTCAGCCAGTGCTATATTCATACTGGCGAAGCTCATGCTCATGGAGGGTAAGAATAGCACTAAATTTGAAGGAAATACCATATGATATAAAGGCAGTAAGCCTTATCAAAGGTGGAGGAGAACAACACTGTAATGAATACAGAGAGGTGAATCCAATGGAACAAGTCCCCTCACTTGTAATAGGTAAGGCATAAATAATATCAAAAGGTTTATATTAATTGGACTATAGTGTACTACTGTTATACATACAAAAGTATTTGTGAGTATGTATTTTTTACTCTCACACTAAACAGTTAAACAGATTTGGATTATAAAATACAATGACACCAAAGTAGCCCATAGGCTTGACATCCAAAAGGTATTGCAGCAATGGGAGAGTAAATCGCTTGTATCAAATATTTTTTAGCCTTAAAATTTGTACTACTTTATGAATAATTACTGAATGAATGCATGTACGAAACTGGACTTTTTGGGTCATATTAAAATGTTATTTCATATGACATATTTGATTTATTCTATTTTTAATAAGCCATTTAATTTCTAGATGGCCACACATTTGTAGAATCATTAAGTATAATGCATTACTTAGAGGAGACAAGGCCACAGAGACCACTGATGCCCCAGGACTGCTTTAAGAGAGCTAAAGTTAGGGAGATTTGTGAGGTACATTTTTTCATTGCAAATATTTTATCTCACAGGTATTTTTTGGGATTTTATTTTCAAACGAGTAGAAAAAATGAACATCAAGCTTTTTAGTGTTCTGGATATAATATGATTAGTTTATTTATGTACATATTATGATGATTTGAAATACAAAATAAAAAAAAATGTTTTCAGGTAATCTCATCTGGCATTCAACCCCTGCAAAATTTAATAGTGCTAATATATGTGGGGGAAGAGAAGAAGAAAGAGTGGGCACAGCACTGGATCATGAGAGGCTTCCGTGCAGTAGAGAAACTTCTGTCTACATGTGCTGGCAAGTACTGTGTGGGGGATGAGATTACTCTGGCTGACTGTTGCTTGGTGCCACAAGTGTTTAATGCTAGAAGGTATAATATTCTTGTGAATTTAGACCAGAAGTGAGCTTTTTTTAAAAAAACACAAGCATACTAAATCGACCTCAATTTATTGTAAGTATCTGAAAACGCTAAAACACAATTAAACTAACCAAAAAGACAACTAAGCTACCAACAATGATATTTTAAAAAATACCGACAGAGTAACGACCTAGCAATGCTACCACGATAAGTGTCATGACACAACTACCCCCCGATGCCGGTTATGCATCGACTTTTATAGATTTCTCCCCACCCTCTAACATTCATCTTCCACAATATATTCTTTTAATTATTCTGTAAATATTATTAATTAACTCTATTATTCATCTCTATTATTATAAAAGTTGTGATGTTGTTAATATTATATACTTCATATAACATTTGAGAAATAGATTTGGAACTTGGTGGGGAAGGAGTAAATTGGGAGTAATTACAGAGAAAATGGTATCCTTTTTATTAACATATAACAATATTTGTGATGATAGTGGCCTCTGAGAGCATATAAAGTCGCTCTTAAAACTCTCACAGGATGTGTTGTAGTCTTCCATTGAAAGAGGGCAAAAGAAATAGAAAGTGAACTTGTATCTGTTGCGCGCGCGTACACTGATATGTAACACACTATAATATCTGGCTAGTCTTCGTAAGTTTGGCCACCATGCCCAAGAGGACATTACTGTAGTTTGAAGTTTATCTTAATACTAAGCATCAACCAAATCTGTCTAGCCGCTCAAACATTTAATCAGTAACAAAATACACATTTCAACTTTTTTATTATAATTTGTATTATAATTTCAGATTCCATGTGGATTTGCGTCCTTTCCCAATAATACTGCGTATTGATCGTGAACTAGAGAACCACCCGGCGTTCCGCGCTGCCCACCCCTCCGCCCAGCCAGACTGCCCGCCTGAAGTGGCCAAATGAAACCACGCCCACGCCCAACAACAGTGGACCCATTACCCACACTTATAACAACAAAATGGACAAAACCTTTCTTTATAAATATTTGTATACTTATGTACATTTTTTTCTGAGTTTGTTATCTGGAAAATCCATTTTATAATTTGTTTGTTGCAATTTTTGATAAACATATTTTTTATAGTGTAAGTCAAAATATTAAACATAGTTTTAAGTTTAAGAACCCATTTTTTATTAGACAGGAAAATAAATAGCATAGAATAGTGGTTTTAGATGAAATGATAAGATGGAGTTAATAAGGAGAAGGATACAAAATGACAATTATTTTGCTTATGTTTCAACTCTTGCCATTGGTTTATATTTAATGGTTTAAATTTTAAAAATAATATGTATATATATATTTTTTAATTCATTACCTATTTTTTACATATTTTATATTTGTCTGTAGATGTAGAAATACATTATTGTAATGAGTCTAGTCTAAATTTAGTCATAGATACATTTTAAAGAAAAGGGTTTTACAAGGTTTTCAAATCGTATCTATGGATAAATAATATGAATTTGTAGTATGTAGTGTTTAACAAGAACCCAAATTCGTGTTCGTGTATAGAATATATGTGCCATGGTTACTATTAAAGTGAAAAACATTTAATACTTACTTATTTTAGTATAGTCATAGAGAATTTTAACTCTTAAAAACATTATCTTTTCACTCTTTCATATTTAGGTCTACAATAGGATCTAGTAACAATAATGACTGTTATATATAACATTCCCGTAAAAAAAAATTGTTTTAAATAATATTGTATGTGATTTTTTTTCTATAGTATCTTGCATAAACGCGCAAAAATTTGTATACTTGTTTTTTTATGTTTGTGTTTTAATAAATTTTTAAAAATAAATTATTTTTATTTCATTTCAAAAAAAATTTCTAATGAAAATGAGAAATGTAACGCTATCCATTGTGGGACAATGCCAGTGGAAAGGTTAAATTTATAGCAAGTAAAATTTGTTTTAATTAACCTTTAACATTCACTAACTACATAGGTCAACATCAAAATAAGAGCTAGTAATTGAATGTGTGTTAAAAATAAAAATATTAGTCATTTTAGTCTGTTCATGAGTTTTGAACTGCAACTTTTATTTGTGTTTTTAATTATGGAAAAGTAGGTACCTTTTATCTTTTATGTTGTAAATTAGATTATAGATTTAAAATAAAAACCGATAGAACCGAAGAAGTGATAACGTTTTGGTACATTTATTATATGTATCTCGGATGCACAATATGCATAAAAACTTCATATAGAACGATAGTTTGTCATAATTCCGCTCAACATTGAAGCAACTTTAGAATTAATATGTGTGTAGTGTCACGTAATTACAATCGAAGGCGCGCACACATAGAACCTAATTAATGTTGCAAGTAATTACATTTCCCCCAAGAAGTGGGGAAAATTGGTATACTTTTCCAATTTTGCCATTTGTTTGAATATGATTTTTTCAATTATGAAATATATTTGTTTGCATTTAAATCATATGAATTATTATATAAATTCTATTCAGATTTAACAAATCGTCAGATAATAATATTAGGCTTTATTGTTTGTTCTTTCATTTTTCTTCTTTTATTGTTATTATTAGATCTGTTATATGTGTATAAATATTACCAAGAATTTGTAATTTATAAAAAATAAACAAAATAAAAATAAGATATTATTTTTCACTACTTATTATAAAACAAAGTCCTTCGCCGCGTCGGTCTGCATGTCTGTCTGTCTATTAGCAATAAACTTAAAAACCACTGCACCGATCATTATGCTGTTATAAGTTGTCAAGTTTTTGTATACATTGGCTAAAATATAATGATATCAGTTGGAGGTGCCGGAAAAAATAAGCCGCCTTTGAGAAACAACAAAATGGTGTATGGTGGAAATTTGTATCTTATATATAAGTCTACACAGAAAAGTCCGCGATGTTGCAACACATTGTTGTTATTATTTTATTACTTTAAAAAATTATAAAACGGTATCAATCCGTATCATTTAAAATTAGCTAGTTACTTTAAACTAAAATTTTTAAATAAGTTAGAAGCATTATTATTTTTTTACACTTATAATAAAATTCAAGCGCCTCCTTTGCACCGTCTTGCATACTGTTTAGCTAATACTCGCAGAACCCATGGCTTCGCTCGTATTACTTAGGAAAGTAAGTTTATTACGTAGAAAAAAATCTTGTAAGGGCTGACGATGTTTAATTCCGTCAATTAGCTTGCTAGAGTGATCCCTCTTTCTTTGTACGACCAGTCTCCAATATATGAAATTCTGTGCTCTTTTCTAACATTCTACATGTTTGATCTATAGATAATAGACATATATGAGTATAGAATAGAGCACATGCCTATCGAGTTCACGAAAATGTAAATAAAAATACTGTAGTAAGATCCTAAAAAAGTTGAATTAAATTTGAACAGTGCATAACAATTTTATTACAGACTATTGACAATATAACTACCAAATTGGAAATAATTATTTGATGGCAATCATTTTTAGATGATAGAAACACTGTTATGGCATCTGTCAAACATTAAACATATCGAACGCCGCTTTCGTTCGTACTTCGTACTTCGTAGCCGACTTGCCGACGATACCAGCGCAGTATGAAAGTGTACTGAGTATTGTTGTATTTATGTCGGGGTCGGTACCCTGTCTGCTTCTGTAGTAAAATAAAAATGATTATAGTGCTATGTTTAGTGATTAAATAACAATGTAAGTTGAAACCGACGCTAAGTGCAGTGCTGTGAAAGTTGTACCCAGTTGTGCATCGGTGCTGATTTAAAATGACCGAGAAAAATAAATCGGAAAAGATGACTAATGCGTCGAAACCTGTTCCCATGAAACTTTTTGCCGCTTGGGAAGTGGATAGGACTCCTTCCAATTGTATCCCAAGGTAAGTTAAAGTAATGTTAATATTTGTGAGATTTAGTTATGGTAGGTTTAAGTTATAATTTTGTGCTGATTCAACTCCGTTGCACACAGGGCACCGAACATAGAATTGAACATTAGCTGTTTCAATTAGGTGCGCGATTATGTGTAATCTATTCGAAACCGATTTATTAACAATTCTTAAACACGACAAAAAATTAAGATATACTTTGTTTATGCGAGTGTTTGTTGCGCGACACGATGTTAATTCGCCGGCTCAACTAATAATCAGAAGCTATGATATGATGTGGTGCAATATCAATTTAATTTGAAGAATAAGAAATGAAAAATATACACTTTAATTCACATGTTGTCTATTAGGAATAATTTAATGTAATGGAAATTTTCAGTAGTAAACTTGCATCTTATAAGATTTAATTTATTATCATGAGCCATAAATTTATTAAGTGCAATAAAGATAAAAATTATGCTAAGATGAAGATGAACAAATAGAATAAAGATTTATAGTATACATACATAGTGTTTAATATTTGCTTACTTTGCTAATTTAACCTTATTACAATGCACAATTTTATTTAAAAAAGGTTAAATATCAGTAAAGAATTGTCAATTGGTTAGATTTTCATGAAATTCATAATAGATTTGTAGAATTATTATAACATGTTATGAGCTTCTAAAAATACAGAACTGTCTTTATCTACTTACAATTATAACAATAATTACTAGTTGTTCTTATTAGGCTTTGTTGTCAACAGAAGTGTGAAAAGCACTTAGTATTAATGATTATGATTAAATTATTTGTTCTTGCCTGTTAATTGTATGACATTAAGTTGTTCATTTTATAAATTGTATTTTTTGCATTAAAAAAAAGATGTTTAATTAAAAAGTGATATTTATTTATTTTGTATACAATTTATGTTATTAATTTTGTAGTCTTAATTATTGTTATAGGGAGATAGAGTGAATATGGCAATATTGTATCCATTTTGTATATTATCAATTTAAGATAAAACTTGACAATTACCTAACTGTTGAAAATTTGCTGTTTTAATTTAAATGAAAAAATAATTCACAAAGATATTACATTATTATTGAGTCATTCTGTATACAAAGTAGTTATAAATATATAAAAAAAATGTGTTAGTATCCTTATTTATTCTATTCAAAACCTAGGTACTTCGCTAAGTAATTGTTAATCATATTTTGTTGTTATTATGACTAATTCATTATTTTTGTCCATGGATCATGTTTCCATTGAATTATTTACCAAACACATGAGCATGGAAAAGATGTTTTATGGTAGTCAGTAATCAGTGTACTCTGATTAAAACATCAGAAATATTGTCTTTTCCTTTCATTATATGATTGATTAAATGTCATTAAACATAACTTAAAAAGTATTTAATTCTAACTATTCATATTGCCGCATATATCGACTTCCTAATTGCATTTATTTTACTGTCATATTGTCTTGCACATTTACATTCATTATAAAGTGTTGTAGTTAAGAGCTACAATACCATAAAATGATCATAATACATACTTATGAAAAGGGATTCTTAACTATAAAACAAAGAGTACACTATGTTGTTAAGCCAGTTAAATAAATCATACCAATATTGTTAGTGACTAAAAATATTATAACATGCTTATCCTTGTATACATAAAAATAAAGTATAAGTTTGAAGTATTATTTTTTTTCGTAGATATAATTAGCGGGCTGGTCATGCTCCAACTATCTTTCTTTAACATTTCTCCATGTAAAAGTAAAAGAAACTTAGTATCAGCATGAATCATGGCTGATTAAAAGACATGAGAAAACATTATTTACACCGTAAATCATGTCAACATAGTTTTACATTCCATAGTTGGACAAAGTATTCCATTGTTTTTGTTTTCTACAGTAATTCTGGTGATATACAAGGCGTTGTAGGTAATTTGCATACAGTTTGTCCGTGCTAAATACGGCTTCTATTGTTTACGTTCATATCTACGGGAAAAGAGTTCAGGTTTTTTAATACCTAATTTACAACATGACATATATATTTACGTATGTTGATTAACTTGTTTTTTCGTGTTAATCAATGACTTATTTATTTGTCCTAAATATATTATAGTGAATCACACTCGTTCTGCTCAGATTCGTCCCTGAAATTTGTTTTAACGGTTATTGATTTCTCCGAACTGAGATATTTTCCCGTAACAAAAGTCAAACTAGCATTATGATGCAAAATTTCACCAAAATCTGTCCAGTATTTTTCTCGTAATGTGGTCACAGCCAAAAAGACTGAATTGCGTCTCGGTTTAATAATAATGATGAATGACTAATAAGATTTTCCAAAAAATATTCAATGTACAGATTCGTCTCAGAATTTTATTGTATTTGGGCGTTTCTCTGTAAACTGGGCAACTCATTGTCTCAGGCTGATTTTAGTTAAAAAAATAAAAGATTGTGAATATTTCGTAGATAATTTCAAAAATTAATACCTTGATCTACCCCTGCTCAAGATTAAAAATCCATTAAAATAAACTTTATTATATTAAAAACGTTTCTATAGTCCTTAAAAACCAGTCCCCTGGTATGTCACCAAATCAGTTTAATTACTTCGAACTAAATTAATCGAGACAGTATCTATTGGAATTAATCGAACTGTTATATTATTAAACCAATATTGTTTGATTGTTAATGAGAGCCATTTATTTTACATAAATATTATTTTACAATTTTAAAAAAGGCAATCAAACTTTGTCTTCGCATTTAGTGAACAGTTCCCCTGTCTATATTTTAAATAACGTGTCATGTAGCCGGAAGGTTCAACAATGCCTTTTACGCGTTTAACGAAACGCAACAAGTTTGAAGTTTACGCGGTTGACGCCAAAACGGCCCGGACGCCATCTTATTTAGTAGTTTTTCGAGCGTCCTTCCGTGGAAGCCGCGTTGTAACCTGACAGCCAACAGTCCTCTGGTAAGAATTATTTCACTTCTATTTATGTATTTTAATGATTCCTTGAAATGTTTAAATTGTTACAATAGATACATATTTCCTATGTGCAGAAAAATAGCATGGATCAATTACATTTCGTAGTACTCATCAATTAAATCAAATTCAACAGTCCCCTGGCTCTCTACAGGACACTAATTTCGCATCCAGGGGACTGTCTAAATTATATTTGTTATTGTTTAAGATTTAATTTACCCACAGAAAAGAGAAGAACTTAGAGAAAAAAAAATCTTAAGTACCTTAAGAAAAACGAAAAGGGAACTAAAAGCTTGTGGAGTATGTGACTCCACGAAAACAACAGGATGCCAAGAAGAAGTGGATAGAGCATTGCACAAAGTATCGCAATAAGAAAAAAGTATCTATTAGCAAATATTATTAACTCACTTATTAAAGAAAATAGCCCAGATTCTGATGTATCTACTTCATGTCAAATGCCAACGCCTGAAGTTGCTAAAATAATTTAAAAAAAGAAATAAAAAGAACAGATGCTTAGATATAAAATAAAGAAGAAAAAAGATGAAGAATTTAAAGAACAGCAGTAGAAAGTATTGAAGAACAAAAAACGTTTATCGCAATTAAAAGAGAGTATAAATACAAAGCCTAAAGATACACCAAATACAAATTTACAAAAAAAAAATGACAGATACTCCAGAATTAAGAAAAGATCTAGTCAAAACAACACTTTTCAGTGAAGTACTAAAACAACAAATACAAGATAATGTATAAATAAAACAACAAATAAAATAAAATGCTTGACTCATTACTTGGTTGTACGAAAAATTTAAGCAACAGAAGAGAAATTTCACACCAGGTTATCAAACTTTTTGCAGACTGCGACCTTTTTGGATTGTCATGCCCAAAGTTGATAAACATGATACTTGTTTGTGCATGAACATAGATATGTGATAGATATGGAATATACTATAATATATGAGCGTAATTGACAATATTGATAAAGAAGAATGCGAAATCCATTACATTCTTAAAGCTCTGTAATAATAAAGGCCAATTATTTAGATACGATCATGATGTTGTGGCAGACGTTACAGTAGACCAAGAAGAAGCTGTCTAATCCAAATATAGTTTTAATAGGCAATAGAATGTTTTAGAAGTTTGGTTCACCTGCAGATGTTTTCGAGAAAGAATAAGACTTAAAATACTAAATTTTTTTAACCTATTTTTGCTATATTTTTAAAATAACTAATTATTTTTCCAGACTGGTTCTGTACTGTAAGTTTCAAAGTACTAAAAGACCTTTCAGTAATTGAATGAAGTGTGATTTTCATTAATAAAAAGTAAATATTTAGATTACGGTGCTAAGTACAATATTATATAAAGACAATAGATTTTTTAAATTTTTTATTGTTCAGTTACTTAGGGCTTAACCTTCAAAGTTTAAAATAATAAAAAAAAACATTTAATTTTGGTACGAAAATAGTATTTTTTATTTAAGTTTACAGTCCCCTGGCTTTGGCAACAGTCCCCTGTATATTTTTTTCAGGAAATGCTTAATATTTTCTAAAGTGATGGGAATATTTGTGGTTCTTCTGCTGTATATTAATAAATAGACGAATACTTGTTCCCTAAATAAAATTTATTATATCATGAGCAAAAAAGTTGCCTAGACAGTTTTCTTAGAACGAGTTGCCCAGTTTACAGAGAAACGCCCATTTACAGATTTTAATTGCTATCTATATAAATAAATATAAATGTTGGTAAGCGCATACATCAAGAATAGTTGGACCAATTCGGCTAATATATTTTTTTGTATTTTCCTTGAGGTCCACGGAATATAGAAGGTTTAATACAAAAAAAATCTAATCTCTGAAAAATCTATTATATAACCCTAAAAATAAATCCAGGGACGAGATCGAGCGGAGTAGTCGCTAATTTTAAATGAAATAATATGTTGAGCCCTTACAGTGTGTTACAGTTATATTATTACAAAATATAAACTAATCGTTACACGTAACCGTAAAGTATTTGCTTAATTAAATTAATTGAAATACATTAAAAAATATTTTTTTTCTGCTATAGCAGATTATTTCTTGATTTATAAATCAAAAAATAAGTATTGAGTTATTTAACGTTTTTGGTTTTATATTCTACATCTTTCTTTTTATTTTTCTTCCTATTTCCGTTCATCATTATCTAGATGAAGAAAGAAAAAAGTAATTGATTAATATCGTTGGATGACTTCCAACTTTTCATGTTATTTTCATGTTATTGAAAACGTGTCATATTTAATTTATTTTCTTTGCATAATTAATAATGTAGTTCAAGTGGTTTATACTTAAGCTAATGAACCGAAACGTAGCGATAAACTAAAATAACGAGTATCTGTGAAGGAGAGCGAGCGGCGCGCGGACTCATACACTACACTCGTTATGCAAATACTGCAGTCGGTAGAGATATTTTTGTAACGTAGGTACGCATTTTGACTACCTACTGCCCTTACTTTGCTCTGTTTGTCCCTAAGTTCGTGTTATAATAAAGCTTTATAGGAAGAACTTTAAGAGGAATAATTCTGTAATACATTGTTTTTAAATATAACTTTATTAGTGAACGCGTCGCACGGCAATAAAGCAGCCAGTTGGCGTGATTATTTCCGACATTTTCAACCATCATTGTCATTTTAGAGCCAATTTACACAAAACCTTTGTGAATATACTTATATAACCTCGTGAAAAAATCGTTGCTTCAAAAATGTTAAAACAAAGTTTAGTACCTATTTAACAAAATTTAATACTAAATATGTTATTGTATAAAATATATCATGTATGCATATTAAGAGAGAAGAGAAATAAAGATGTGTTAATTACGAAGGGATTTTAATTTTCATAACATGTTTGTGACAAACGTGTAAAAGAGCATTTAGCTAGTATTAAACAAATTAATGCCTATAAACGAATGTAATTACAAAAATTAAAATAAAACTAGAAAAATGCTGTGAGTAGGGCCGTGTGTACCCGACAGAAGAGAGCTACAGGGTCAATCTCAATCTTTATTAGGTAAATCAATATCAATAATTAATAAAATTGCTTCTGCATACATTCAGATAGCAAACAAATATTTACAACACGCCAACTTTTAAAACTATTTATTATGTATCCCAGCTCCATACTGTCGATGTGCTTGCGCAGGCATGGTAACCGCGAGGTCGTCTTTGTCTTCGATGACACACCAACGAAATTGACTCACTGAGCTCTGATAGACACGTTCTCAATAAGTATAAGTAATAAACCTAAAAATGTGTAGTCCCAGATTGTGTTATTCAACATTTAATAAAAAAGAAACTTCTTCAGTTCTGAGATTTATCTTGATGTAAAATACTTGATATTCGAATTAGTAGCAGCATTCAGACGTTTTCAACGACTCATTACTAGGCACGGAACTCTCTTTTATAGAACGGGGATAAGACCATTGCTACCACGGTTGCCAAGTATGGGTTGGCAAACTTCACATGTCTTTTGACTTGTTATGTTTACTCAGACATGCAGGTTTAGTAGCTCAGTAGGACGAGTGGTAATCATGAAGAAAATTATTTACACATAAAAATATCAGAGGTGTGAGACCCGCGATTTGAACCCGCGTCACTCGGTTTCCCAAACGAGTGTGTTAACCACGCCTAGGGTTGCCACCTTTTTTTAGTTCGAATATAGGAGTATGTAGGATCCTTAATGAAAAATAAAGTAGATGAGTGAAAATCCAAAGAAATAATAGTAGTTTTCGTTACTCAAATATTTAGTTACATTTAAATGTATATTTTTTATTGTTTCGTAAAATGTAGTAGATTTGCCTACTTTATGTTTTTCCCAAAAATAGAGTATTTGGGATTCAACTATAGTAGACTACTCTAAAATATAGTAGGGGTGGCAACCCTAACCACGCCCCAGGTTCAATTTATAATAGTTATAATGATTAATGAACTATTTTACCGAACATCGTTCAATCACATCACGTGCGTAAATCTAAACAACGGGATATTTAATAGGCTTTATTTGTTCTTCTATCAGCGTTGTATAAAATACCTAGTTCAGGAGTTACAGAGCGCATCGAGGTCAGGGCTAAGATTTATGAACGTTTAAAATATTGCTCGTATTACAAGGTCGGGCTTGTTTTGATGTCAGTGCATTTGCCTCGTTAGCGAAAAGGACGATTATTACGTTCGCTTTTAAATTAAATTCATATTATAGAGAGTTAGCGAATTTACTTTTTTAAGTCGTATAATTTTGCTTGTTAGATCGTATTTTCATTTTATCGAGGTGTTATTTGAATCTTATACGTTTTCGTTTGGCTAAACATTACAAGTTTCACGTTTCAAGTGCCAATGTCGATGTTTTATATACGGTCTCGTGAACATATTTTTATTCATTTATAATACCTAGTCTAATCGGGTTTCCAGTCAATCTTGTAGAAACTATTGGAAAAGAAGGGAGAGTCTACTCAACACATTTTGTAAAATAATTACTAATATATAAACTGTTGTAGAGAGACTCACCCTCGTTCCGCTTGGGTTCGTCCCTAACTACGAGTACATTTTAACGGTTAGTATAAATTTCTCCAACTGCCTCGGTGGTGTAATGGCTAGCATGTACGGTCATACATCGAGAGATCCTGGGTTCAAGTCCTAGTCGGGTCAAGTTTAATTATTGAGTCTTTCTGCTTAGTAAGCATAGACATACAAAAATCTAAAAACTATGGATTTGGTCTCTGTATATAGATAATAATGAATATTTTTTATTTCCACAAGAATTTCTAAAGAATATTTAATGTACATACTTTTGACTTAAAGTTTTATAATTTGAAAAAATAAGAGAGTGTTTTTGAGTTCGTTGTTGTGATTCTAAACACAACAGTGGAATATAATAGCACAATAATGGCATAAGCACGATTGATTTATTAGATAGAGGCAATTTATGGGCCTGAGAGGGACAGAGGTTGATTTTTGTTCTTCACATGAAGTATTATTCCGCCTTATTTCCCTTCATTATTGTCAAAATATTATTTTTTACTAACACCTAATCTTCGTTACGTTCATAATAGGTACCTACTATCATCTATATTGCAGGAAAAGCATATCGCTAGAATGTCGCCATATTATATTTATCAGCACTTTGTTTCGATAGCAATTATCTTGTTAGTTCCAGCACGTTAGCTCTATTTAGAGCACGCTAATCATTACGAACGATAAGTTTATTAAAAAAATCTCTGCCAATTTTATTTTATCATTTAATTAAATCCTTCTATTTTTTTCTGTATTACTTATCTTAATATATATATTTCTTGTGTGCGTGTGTATGTGACTGAACTCCTCCTAAACGACTGGACCGATTTTGATGAAATTTTTTGTGTGTATTCAAGGAGATCTGGGAATGGTTTAGATTCACAATTTTGTCAGCTGGAGAATATTTTTTTAATTAATTTTTAATTTATTAGTAGTTGTTGATTTTGGACATAATAGTTGTTGATTGTAGACAGGACAACGTCTGTCGGGTCCGCTAGTTTTCTTATATAACTAGCGATTTACCCTCGCTTTGCTTGGTTGCATCACTAGGTGCCTAATTCCATAGGTTATCTAAGTAGGTATTATTACATCAAAATCCGTTCAGTCTCATACAAACTTTCTTATTTATAAAAGTAGTCCAATATAGTCCATATTGTAATAGATGTAGTGCACGAGTGCAATGCACGAAAGTAAGTTGTTTTAGTAGCTTTGCTCCACCTGCATTTGCGCACATTACGGAGACAGCTACTGTCTACTAATCTAAAACAACTAATCTGGTAAAGTCTCCCGGTGGCCTTCTTAAGTCACGTATTGAATGTTTTATCGGATTTGGCGTTCCTCCACGGTAAAGTGAATGTGACGTGTCATAAAATAAAATAAGATGACCTGATAAAAAATAAGGGTGGAGCAAAGTACAATTTTTTAAATATTTTTATGGATTACTAAGGTACTTATAATATTGTACGCCATCGCCCACGTTAAACTGTAGTCTTTGTTCTCGATCTGTATGTTTCCGTTGATTTGTCAGATTGGCTGTAATTTATGTTCGTTGCAAAGTGCACACCTTTGTTCGATATAGATGTCAAAATATATATTACGACTACGTATAAATGTTATTTTTATGAAAAATTAAGGGCATCGGTGTTGATAAACAAATATTCTATCATTTCCATCAAAGTTTTTAACGTTTTTAGTATGAAGATTCTCGACTTATGGTTCATTAAGTGACTCTGGGTGCGGCCGTTAATCTGTTTTAACCTTCTTTTTGCCATAAATATTTTGCCCTAATTACATTGACATAGACGTTAAATATCTAACACTCATATATACACGAATATATCAGCTTTATTCATCAAAATAACCATACGGCCATTTGAGAATCAGTATGAAATACTTAAAATAATTCGTCTACATTGATCTACTGCAGAGGGCTCCATAATACTCGTATCGTATAGATACTACAAAAGGCATTCCAGCTCAGAGGACCGGATGTTTTGCAGTAATGAGTGCTCCGCGGTGTTTATCGTACGCCATTGTTCGGACTCGCATACCAACTTTATCTGCTAACTTGCTCTACTGTTCCTGGTACATTGGTTTTTATGCGCTAGGTTCAATGGGCTATTAGGCCCTTAGAAAATATCTAGGTACGCTTAAAATTATAGGGCTTTTACGAACGTTGGTGCATGGTTTTTTTTATTCAGTTTAGTATTTTTATGCTATTATATTGTTTAGATCTACAAAATGCTTTGATTCGGTGACGAAATTAACCACTATTTATGTACGGCTACTTATATTTTAAAGATATTTCAAATACGAGCTGATGAGACTATCTTAAATTTTAATTTAAAGCTTAGCACGAAAGTGCTATTACTGTGGTAGTTTTGGAACAAAACTATAACTGACACACATAAAATTTGATTTCACGTGTTTCAGGTACTTATCGTAAAAATGTAATGAGTTAACTCACTATATGCTCTTTTTTCAATTGTGTAAGTCGGTCGGCAAGTATTAAGTGGACAATTAACATTATATTCTTCAATTAACGCTACATTCCGCGTGAGAAGCCGCGGGAAATCGATTTAACGCACCTACTGTAGTTAACTATGCTAATTACCGTAATTTTAGGTCTTGTATCACTTTGATATGATATCCTATTAATATGATAAAAAGATCTTTATTTAAATAAATAAATATATATAATTGAAATCAGCAATCGATATGATTAAAATAATAATACTTAATTAGTTGATCGAGTGTAACACTGAATGTTTTTTAGTTTTATTTATAACCTTTTTAGATTTAATTAATACTAGTGAGTAGCGACTCACCCGCGCTACGCTCGGGTTCGTCTCTAGATTTAGCGCGAGCGGCGCCGCGGGTTTCACTAGTAAATGTATACAAAAACTTGACAAATTATATACTAAAACCTTCCTCGAGAACCACTCTATCCATTTGTGAAAACAGCATGAAAATCGGTGCAGTAGTTTTTGAGTTTATTGCGAACATACAGACAGACGCGACGGAGGACTTTGTTTTACAATATGTAGTGATGTATAAAAAATTAAATATATGTATAAAAAATAGATTATGTAGTAACATTTTTAGTACTTTTTGCAAATGTATAAAAAGTAGTTAATAGAAATATAAATTGTGGGAAAGGGTTGCGTTCACAGATATTAGTATAGTAACTTCCATTGCATGAGTTTGATTTCAGTCAATCATCATTTCCAGGAATGAAGCAATGTAATCAAGCAGGTGGCTTTATAAAATATTAAAATTTCTGGAAACAGAACCCGCGATATCCGCCACATTAGTAATTAACATTGAAACATGCTGCATGTCCGATGAAATTAGACGTTACGAATATTAGCAATATTAGCGGTCCTCATTTTCTCCTAGTAGATTTTAAATCAGGTATATTAGATAGGTAACAATCACCTTTTTTTAGTTTTTAGTTCTTCCCGTTTTTGTACGATATGGTTGGTAAAAGATTCCAACATTATGTTGTTTTATTAGAAATAAAATACGTTAGTTTTTACTCTCATGTACATCTCTATATAGCAAGAGTTACCAAACTGGATATTGAATCTCCCTTGCTAACAAAAACTCTTAAATACCTAATTGCGGTTCTATCTACTGTCATATCGTATGTATGGTTGTGACTGGTGCTGCAGTCAAAATGTATTCTAAAAAAACATAGTACAAGGAATTACAAACTTACTAGAACATAGTACTAACAATTGCTAGTTTTTTTTATATTACCTGTATTAGAACCTAAGAAAAATTCGTATTCACCAAGTTAACCCTAACTCATTATATAATACTTTTTATTTAAATGACATGCAGCAGATGTTGTAACTTTCTCTGATTTAACATTTTATTTAAATGAACCATTTAATGCTGTATGTATTTACATAATGATGCACATGGTCAGTTAAATGTGTATCAGTTCTGCTTATTGGTTAAAGGATACTTAGCAGATTTGTTATACGTTAGTGTTGTACCTATAGAGTGCGGGCGTGGTGCGTCGAAAATAGTTTAAGTACATACATACTACATAATATAATATATAAAATGTGCTTAGTAATATATATATATATATATATATATATATATATATATATATATATATATATATATATATATATATATATATATATGGGTTGTTGTGGGTTATATTAAAATTTGTTTTCCATAGGAATGAGATATTTTCCTGCAATAAAAAGTAGCCTATGTCACTATCCAGCTCTCTAACTATCTCCACCCAACACAGCACTCCAATCCGTCCTAAACTAAACTAAAACAAACATACTTCATATTTATAATAATATTATATACTTAGTATGGCTTGAGGCTTCTCCATATTAATAGTTCCGAAACTAATTTTCTACGTGCAGAGAATTCTTTTTACACATTTTGGAATTTTATTGTGTAAATCGGTTTGCGGTTGAATTGTAATAACTAGCTGTAAAATATTACCAACAACCTTCGGTATCCCTTCACTGAAGAAAAAATTGGTTAAATGTGGCTATGACTCGGTATAGGCGGGTTCTGTTTATTACTTTTCTATAGAGGTTCTATTTCTAAGGAATTGATGACTTAAGATTTTCCTTTATTTTTGATGGTTAGGGTCTCAATGTTAACATTTCATTTCATATATCACACGACGAATTTTTTTTTAAGTGTCTAGTTTGACCCTTAAAATAAAGTTTTATTAATATACGCTATACTAAGAGATAGGCACAAAAGCGATTAAAGGGTCTTCGTTTTATTAATTTTATGTACGGAACCTTAAAAACATTACAGTAGTTCATTGACCAGACAGCAAGAAGCGGTTCGATCTATGTTCATTTATTGCTAACGGTATCGAGATAAGGGGCCGCGAAACTGACTAATTTCACTGATCCACATTTTACAATAGCTAACCTATACAGCCTTATGTCCTTATACATAGAGGCTATAATGACTTGGTTGGTACCTTGTGACTTCACAGTTCTCTGAATAGACACCAATCGGTCTTTGTTACTTTAATTAATTTTTGTTAAAAAATTTTACGCCTCGTCTAAAAAATAGTTTACTTGTTATTTTGATGGATAATTAACCTGACTACAGCCAATAACAGCATAACTTTTTTATAAGATGTAATAATGTGGTAGTCTTCAGGGCCGAACTGTGAATTTAGGGGGCCTTGGCCTAACACTTCTTGGGGGCCTCAGCTAACTGTCATTTTTTGTCTCAAAAAGCAAAGCTCAAAAAGCCCATACTAAGATTTCTTAGGATTACACGAATATTTAACATTATAATTTATAAATTAAACAATTTGTTTGGATTTTTTCGCGGATTTATTTTAGCAGCGGCAGTTATATCGATAACAAATTCTTTACGTATAATATGTTGTCTTCTATTTTTCAGTAAAGATTATGGTCAAATTTCGTCCACTGAGCTAAGAGTAGTTTCTATAATTGGGCAGATGTTAAAAAATCTTGTTAATGTAGAATTAGGTACCTACTTATTACATGGTACCTTAATAAAGAATTCGGTATAGGTTATGGTTTAATTACTTAATAGCCTTGTTGTGTATAATTGCAATATAAATGCAGTTAATTCTGTATAATATCACTTATACGATAAATACATTCCAATCAGGGTTGTCATTTTTTACGTGTGAATATAAAATATTATTAAGCTAGCTTGCTTTAATACTTTTTTATTCTACAAGATATTGTAAAAACTCGCTTATGTAATTATCTAGGTTATGAACTATCTCTAGTTTGAATGTCAATCAAATCTGTTCAGTCATTACACTATGCAGAACTAACAGACTCATCGACTTTTAAAATGTTGCGTTTAAAATATTTATGTCAAGTCATAATCTATATTTAAATGTTTTATTTTTTCCTTGTCAACTATTTTTTATAATGGAATTTTAAGTAGGTACACATAAATGAAGTCACGTCCTTGTTATTGAAATAAGGTAATTCCGAAAACTTTGTTATTTTACATAGCTACGAGTACTACAACTGTAATAAATTCAACCTCGCTCTGTAGTGTAGGTGTGTCCCTATTATTAACGTTTTTCCTATTATTAAGGATTAGTAAAGATTTCTCAGAGATAAGATATTTTGACTCGGATAATCAGCGATCATCATACCAAACATCATCCAAATCGGTTCAGTAGTTTTCTCGTAATCAATCAGCATCTGTATTAGCATGTATTAGACTCAGTTTTTATTATATGAATAGATATAAATATATATGCATAGGTATAACCCTGGCCTAAATTGTCACCACTACTTTCTAATTACATACTAATTAAAGTCACTTTCTAGGAAACGTTTATATCGTAGTTCATTGGGCTATAATATGTTATACTGTTCTACATAACATTCACATATCATTTTACATTTTTAATTTAACTATCCGTGTTAATTTTGGGTGTTGTGGAATATTAGGTGGAAATTAAAATTCAAAATCTTCTCATTCTTAGGCAAGGCACAGGATGAATAGTCTGTCTTATTCAAGTTTTTGACAAAGTAAGTTAATAATAAATTTATACAGTTTGCACGATTTTTACGTACAACATTTCGAACTCATTAATATACGAAAATGCTTATAGTAATTATGTCTCTTCTTCTTCTATCTAATATATAAAAATCTCGTGTCACAGTGTTTGTTATCGAACTCCTCCGAAATGGCTTGACCGATTATTATGAATGTCTTTGTGTATATTTGGTAGACCTGAGAATAGGTCGTAGGCTATTTTTTTATTCCCTTAGGTGATATGGGTGGCCCACTCCAGATTTTTTATTTTTTACTACTAGACCAATTTTTTTTTTGTTTTTTTTTGATTTGGCAGCATACATATAACACTAATTTTTTTCATAGAGATTATAACGCGAGCAAAGTCGCGGAAAGTGCTAGATTTTATATAAAATATTTAAAGCTAACATTGGAATAAAATTTTAATAATACATAATATTATATTTTGTAAAATGTACGTAAAGCGTTGAGGTCTGTGGTGGCGTCGTGGCGCTATAAAATTACGCATTTAAGTTTCACTTAGGAAGTCATGATTCACAGTCGATTTCCTTGAGATGAATGTGCTTGACTCATCTGTACGTGGGATGTGTGTTTTAAGTACCTATTGTTTTTATACACTATATGGTACCGTTGATTTTATCCGAGTGAATGTTTTAAAGGAAACTGTTAACTGTAACTGTAAACTTACTTAATACCATATTATGATTTTATTTACTTTTTAGACCAAGTATTCTCAGGTATTATAGCCAATTGATACGTCTTCATTTTTCTCTGGTCTATATTGTATATTATAATCTGTGGTTTGCAAAAATCAGGCATAGAGAGGACGAATATTAGTGGATAAATGATAAATAAAATAATAAATAACTTGTTATTAAGTTCTGCGTAATGCCAATAACAAACTTTAAAATAGTGGATATGAAATAATTAGAAGGGCTTAAACTTTTAAAGGACTTACTGGCGCCTTGGTCTGTAATTTGTCATTCATTATGTATTTATTATATGTCTACGAGTATAACATACTAGCTGACCCGTGCCCACTTCGTTGGGCATAATGTTAATAATCCTTTTTTAGTACAGATAACAGAGTGTTATGTTTTAAACGCGAACCGAATTAAACCCGAAGCCATCGCGCGCCGTCCGCTGCTTTGGCCTTCACACTTAAGACGATGAGTTTACTTATTTTCATAAAGATTCATAATTTTTGGTAATATGACTAATAAATATGACCTAACGATTTAAATTATTTTATTAATATTAAAAATTAAATTATCTATACTAATATTAAAAAACTACTTTTTGTAACTTAAATATAAAAGTTAGACATATGCTGTCGTTGACTTTTTTGTAGGCATTTTCAAGCTCCACTTCTTTTCTCTAGAACTCAAAAATATATCTTTCATAGTTAAGGCAGCGTTCGTAAGAAACGCTTTCATTCGACCGTTTTTTCTCCGATTCATTTGCAAAACGGACTACCACGTAAAAGCCTTTTTATTTTTCGGTTTTTTATATAACCTATGAAACTCAGCAATAATGTGGCTTTCTATTGGTGAAAGAATTTTTAAAATCGGTTTAGTAGATCCCGAGATTACCCCTTACAATTTAACAAACACACAAACTTTACTTTATAATATTAGTATAGATTTGGTAAGGAAATTGAATCTATTATCGTACCATTTTAGGTCATTAATATTCATTTCGGCAACCAAGTTTTACATAAATATTTATATGTATGTAATTAAATGAAATTTACATATGTAATCCACTTTTTTTCAAGTCTCACTGCTGGTCACTGGTCTCTTTAATACGAAGGGCATCAGTTAAGTTTTCCTAGATGTGCAGTTTTTCTCTAGACAATTTGTTTCACCGTGAAACTATGACAGTAACACGGTAAACCTTAAAGTATGGTAATTAGGTATAATCAGAAATGTTTCGCACATGAAAACAGATGTGCGAGATCCGGAGTTTGAATTCGCTTCACTTGGTCCTGCTCTATTCAAATATATTTTATTAGCTTTTCAACATTATGCTGTCAGGATAAATGGGAAAATTGCATGCTTACATTATTTAAATAGGTTTGCATGCGGTATAATTTGTCAGATCGAATGTCGTATAGTTGCATGTTGACAGTACTATTCGCTAGCTTCAGCTGTTTTGAACAATCACGTGTATTTCGTGCGGGGGATTTGCTAACAATAAAAAAGAGTGTACTGTTACGTTCATAGGTGAAATTACATTTATTTTCCTTGATACATGAAATTTGTCAGTACTTTTGTCTATTTTGAAAATTGTAAATTCTAAAATAGTATGCGACTCTAGCTTTTATTCAATAAATATATTTCGCGCAGGAATATGTACGTAGATAATATTAATATTTCTAAAATCTACTAAAGTTTCACTTCCTCTTCTTAAAGATATCCAATCGCCTTTAACAATGCAGTATGATTTTTGCAAGCCGTTTTTTCAAATACATTGTGTCTAACTGCCAAGTGACATTATGTAACGGAGAAATGAGGTAATCTGTAGATGACGTCACTTGGCAGGAACACTAACTTTCACTGCTAACGTAAAATACTTTTCTGTTGCGGCCGTCGCGTCGTAAAATAAATACTTTATTGACTATTCTAATGGGCCACGAGACCGGATAACAATGTTTGGAAAAATAAAATTATTGTTCGAGTAATATCGTATAAAAATATTTAAACTTTTATATTTATTGAATTTTATACTAGTGATGTACCCTTGCTTCGCATGGGTACATCCCTAAGCTTGATTGGTTTATTAAAAACGCATAACGAACTTTTTTTTGCGTCAGGAGTTATCGCAATCATATGCAGGATAGCCATCAGAGTTTTATCACAATCGGATAACGGTTTAGGAACGTATATATACGAACATAATTATACATTGTATGTTAAGATTTTATTTTGACAACCGACTTACGACTGTCTTAAAACGTTTGACTACTCGTAGTTTAAAATAAAAAAATAAAAATTTAAGTTATAGTTTTAAAGCATCTTTACTTCTAAAATATTTATAGGTATATGTTTTATAGCGCAGACGTACAACATCTACAGACTGGGAGACTTGTAAACTAACTAAAATGCTCGGTTGCTTTAGTTTATAAACAACGGGAACGTATGGGTTTTATCACCTCGAGGTGGTGGACGCGATGTTTGTAAATATTAATTTGATCTAAAGTGCTTAGAATATATTAAAAAAAAATATGTTTTTTAATGTAATGGCGTTTATTGAAATTTTAGACGGCTTATTTTTTTTGTTTTGACGCGCTTTTCTCTGGAACTATCAGTTGAATTTTATAGGTCATTTATTAAAGAAAGTGTTCAGAAACTGCTTCGGTGGCCTAGTGGCTAACATCGACAACGGTTGGATCTTAAGTTATTCGGTGTTTCTTTTAAGAAGATCTCAAAAACATCCCGCACTTGGTCTGAGTTTAGAACACTTTTGTTTAAATATAATAAAGTTAATATTAATAAAAATAAGTTTAAATATAATAAAAATAATATGAATGTATTACGGGCTTCGGCGTACATTAGTATGTACGTAGTGTAGTCTTCATTATTGTTTGTTCCAAACATGTGATCTAAACCAAACTTGTATGTAAATTGCAAACTACATGTACTTTGAAGGGCCAGTGATTAAATAATCGAGTATACAATGTGAATGCAAACACAAATTGCGCAGTTCTATTATATTGTTATGGTTATATACATAGGTGTGATTTTGTAGCTAGTTGAAGCGGAAAATTAATATGTTTACACTTTTGTCCCCTATAAAGTATTACTTCCATTTTGTTGCCTAGAGTAAATTTATAAGTATCAACAACTAAAAATCGATTTTGATGCTTTTATGACTAAAAATTCGATTATTCACGTTTCAACTTGTTGGAATTAGTCGATTTGGGAAAATAGAATCATTCACCTTTTATAATATTAAGTCTTAGGAGTTATTCCGATCTTGATCGATATGATCTTCAGTAGTCCTAATCCGTTTGGCAAAGCCTCGTTTAATCTCCGAGTGGATAGGGAGTAAGATTGTGACATAAAACTTAATTAAGCTTGCAATAAAGCTTTCCCAAACCCTAATTCATAGTAGTATATATATTTATAAATAAAAAAATATGATGTAACGAAGAGGACTTCGACATGAGGTCATTCTACGATCACAAAGTAATAGGCATAAAAATATGTTTATAAAATACTAGCTGTTCCTCGCGGCTCCGCCCGCATTTGTAGAAGGATGAAAATTTAGGATTATATTTAGGTTTTGAAGCCAGATCATAAAAAATAAAAGTAAAGATTTGATCTGAAATTAAAAAATAAAAAATCTGGAGAGATCCCTACATATATTTAAAATGATATGATAATTTTTAAATAAAAAAATGGTTGTTGTGCCTCACTCGACATAGATAGGTATAGTTTGTCGCTGACTTTTTTTTAGATATTTATAAGATCTACAATTAATTAGAACATTTTATGGTTCTATCTTTTATAGTTTAGGCAGCGTACGCAAAATAAGTAACTTTTCTGGTTGATTTTTTACACCTTGTGTCCGAAAAACCCAAATATCTTACGGAACCCTATTTTTTCCAAAATAAAATATAGTCTATGTTACTCGTGGATAATGTAGCTTTCGAATGGTGAAAGAATTTTTAAAATCGGTCCAGTAGTTTTTGAGCCTATTCATTACAAACAAACAAACAAACAAACAAAGTTTTCCTCTTTATAATATTAGTGTAGACATATTAAAGGGACCTAGGTACTGCCAAATTTAATCGTTATGCAATATAAAATTATATTTTGTTCACCTGTATATTTTTAATTTTTCTTTTTATAACTCTTCTACGATGATTCTAGTATAATAATAATTAATAACGTCTTGCTTATGGACTTAAGATATTATGTTTATTTGTTAAGATTTAAATGTTGGTTTAACTACGTTTAACTATTACAGTATCTATGCACCGGAATAATTTCATGAAGCATTCTAGTCTAAGTTTCTTGTAGTAGTTTTTTATGTATTATTGGGGATATCAATCGTTCCAAAGACACACATTGTTAAACTGCTCATATATCTTATCAGCGTGAAAATAAAACATACGTACCTATTTGACGACACGTTTGGCTCAGTTGGTAGTGACCCTACTTTCTGCGCCAGCGGTCGCGGGTTCGAGTCCCGCTGGGGGCATTCATTTGTTGAGCATGAATGTTTGTACTCCAGTCATGGGTGTTTATATTTAAATATGTATGTATTTAAAATTTATCTGTGTAGTATATCAACTATCTGGTATCCGTAACACAAGCCTCGTAGCTTACCACGGAACTAGATGGTAATGTGTGTAATAATGTCCCAACATATTTATTTATTATATATTTATTATATATGAAGTGAATTGTTTATTATCTTCTGTACTACATAGTATTTATTATTGGGTATTAGATGTCACCAATGCTTTTTGTAATGTAACCCAGATATTAGTATTAGTCACTCGAATTTTATCAATTTTTCGGTCAAGATTAGTTCATTTAGATATTGCTATGTAAGTGCTTATGATAAATATAATAGTTTTTAGTGTCGTTACTAGGTTGGGTCGCGAGTTTTATTATTGATAACGTCTCCTTTTTACCATCCCACTATTTGACACAGGCCTCCTTTCATTACTGTTGCACTGTGTTGGCGGACTTCATATGTGTGTCGAAAACATGCAAAGTTTTCTAAGACATGTAGGTTTCTTCACGATGTTTTCCTTCGCCCGTGCCGTAAGAGAAGTGGTAATCATGATAGAAATGATTCGAACTTGAAGATATCAAAGAAGCGGAATTGAACCCGGTTCATTCAGTTCTCCATGCGATCGCGTTACCACTGGGTTACGACTATCTTGTAGTAACATTATTTTACCTTTAGAAGTAGATGGAAATACTTATACTACATTTACTTGTAATATAGAAGGCAACCCATCCGTTACTATGGCAACCCAGTTATTGGAACGAGTAACTTTATTATTCTGCGTAAGTATTCTCGTTTGTAAACTACAAACATCTGTTGAATACATTCAGTTCAATTTCCTCTTACCGTACTTAACATTCGTCTCACACTGAACAGCATCCTGCAAGCGACACTTTCTCCGCCACAATGGATTGCTCTCAATACAGCAAACTAACGACATTCGAGCTTACTGCTTAGCTTTGAATTTAGTATGGGACATAAAATATATATTTTTAGACTTTTCAAATGTTCAACACTAAAGTTAGTTGTTATGTCGCAATTATAGTGTCAAGTTTTAACGAAATTAGAAGAAATTACCTATCAAGAAATAACATAATATAAAAACTAATTATAAAAAGTCCATACGTACAGACAGACAGCTTGATTTTAGTCGGGAGTTTTAAAGATTATGTTAAATATAGCTTCAAAGTGACCATTTTAATTTCTTAAACTTGTTTTTGTCTCATCTGTCTTATTTACATAATGCTGCTTTATTTATTATTGCTATAAATGCGAAAGTTTGTCAGTGAATCAGTCAGTGACTGTTTATTATTTGTTTACTCTGACACGACTCAATGAATTTCAATCAATTTCGGAAAGGTGGTAGCTCGTATCCTGATTAAATTTGCCTATGTTTACTACCCGTAAATTACGGGCTATGTAAGCGGTAGAGATTTAACTAAATACGAGTATATATCGAAGCTTAATTAACTTTCACTATTATTATTATTAGTGTTGGTTCAAATAAATAACAGCAATCCAAGCTGTATTTTAATCTAGCGATAGTTCTGAGACGCCTAAGTAATAACTAATAAGTAAGTATATCATATTATTAACTTTACAAACATTAAAAACAACGATAATTCGATGATGTATATTATTTTATTATCTTTGTTATTGTATATTAAGTTCATTATTAAATCATCTCTAATAATATCTAGGTACTAGTAGGTGCATATTATATACATCGCTGGCGCTAGTTTAACCCGCGAGAGCGAAGCCTCGGGTTCCTCTAGTAAACGTATACAAAACTTGACAAATTATAACCTAAAACCTTTCCCGAGAACCATTTTATCGATAGGTGAAAACAGCATGAAATCGGTGCAGTATAGCTTTTGAGCTTATCGCGAAGAGACAGACAGACAGACGCGGTGAAGGACTTTGTTTTATAATATGTAGTCATGTGTGTGTGATTTTTTATTACAGGTCGTTTAGTGAAATTATGTACAATTTTAGACGAAACAAATTGCGCCGTCACTTTAAATTCGTTACAGACCACGAACTGTATCCTGTGTTAAACGTTTCTCTACGAACACTTTCTCTTGGCCGGTGAGCAATCAGGCAAGACTGATTTGTTACTAAACGATTGCTTTGTATTTTGTAAAAAATATAAGATGTTGAATTTGTTTGTTTGAGCTTAGGGTCTTCGATGTAATTTTATTATTTTGGATGAATACTTATGAAAGTTCTTTGGTTTTTCTTTTTATTTATTGTTCCCTTTTGTGTAAAACCTGTTCACTTGATTCTTTAAATAATGAAGTACAGGTTTGAAATGTTATATTTTAGATTGTGTTTAATTAGTATATAATACATAAAAATATTTTTTTCTATTTGTTTGTTCTGGTTAATCTCGGAAACGGCTGGGCAGGTTTTGACAGGAATTTCACTCGCAGATAACTGATCTCTGTCTTAGAATTGTAGAAAAAATCCGCGAACCAATCTGAGGATAACTCGCTAGCTTGATAATTTACATTTAATTAATTTTTACCGTTTAATTATTTTTTGTCGTCTAACCCCTGCTACACACGTTACGATATATCGTAGCGATAAAACTGCGCAAACTGGTTTGCGTCGATATATCGATCGTGTGTATGGTAAATCGTTGCAGTTTATCGTTCATCGGTGGCAGTTGCAATTTCTATCCAATAAATCGTTGTCGATTGCGTTTGCACAGTTTTATCGTCACGTGTGGATGGAGATCGCTCAGTTCGCGCCAGTATTCAAGGTGCTCGCTTGTTGCTATATACTTTCCCGCCGCGTCAATTAAAAAGTTTCTACTCCCGCTTTATATAAAAACTAGCCTTTCCCGCGGCTTCGCTTGCGTTCTAAAGTCTGGAAATCAAATTCTTTCGCCCGTCCGCCCATATTCAACGCGATGATAATTATTTTGTTGCGGAGTTATTTTAAAACTATGATATCTCATAAGATATTCATTGAAATCAAATGATTCCAAGAGCAATTTTATTCAAAATTAAATACTTGTGATGAATATCTTATTTATTTGGGTAAGTATTAATATCATGTTTATTAAACACCATCGCAAATAATGCATTATCTTAAAACAAATTTTATAACAATAAAAAATGTTATAGCGAGTCAAGCTTAGCTAAAATATAGACATATGCTATTGCGGACTTTTTTTTAGAACTTTTAAAGAGGAACAATTCCGTCATACATAATTTGTGCATAACTTTAACCGTTTACGCAGCGCACGCAACGGAAGCTCTCAAAAAAACATTTTTCATTGGTGCTCCGCTCCTATTGATCATAGCGGGATTTAATATAGCGTATAGCCTTCCTCGATAAACGGACTATCCAACACATAAGAATGTTTAATTCGGAGCCGAAGATGTAGGTACTGAGGCTCACTGCCTTTTGAACTTATAAACTCGCATTTTCTGCTTCGTTGATCATAAAACGTCTCGACAACACTTTGAAGACTACGTTGCTTACTTAGGAAAATAAATTTCGTCTTAATTTTTTACATTTACGCGAAAATTTGACATTTTAAATGAAATTATCTTTTTGAATTTTGTCACGGTTTTGTTTTATAGCTTGGTTCCCGGTAGTCTCTCCCACGACAATCTTTGCTGGAAGCTATTGTGCTAATAAGTATTATGAAGAGGTAGAAATTAATTAATTATATTAGGTAAAGTGTTAGCTGCGCAGTCCTTAAGAAATTTTCATGTAAACGCTTATTAATATCATTTTTTAATTAAATTATACACATAAATAGTTAAAAAGTGATTAAGACCAATGACCATACATAGATGACGGTTAGTTTTCAAGTTTAGTAGAGCAGGCAGCCATCAGATGCTCTATTGTTTTACTATCATTACCGATTAGTCGCGCTAAATCTAGGCGCCCGACCAAAGAGTATAGATAATATACTGGGAAAAGAGTGCCCTCTCTAGGAATATTTATGGAAATCAATTTGAAGCGCCATCTGCGTTTCCTAACTTAAACTAATGCTATATATAGGTAGCTATATATAGGTAGCTATATAGTTGCCTATATCTATTTATTTTGCCATTGATATATTTTGATTAACTGCTAGAACAAAGAAATAAATAAAACAACAAATGCAAGAGTAATCATTTATTGATAATACAGAATAAATTATATTGAATAATAATTCTTATACGTAATATTTTAGTTCATTTTCTGTACTTTCTTAGATTTACGCGAATATTTGACAATTTAAAATAAGACTACCTTTTCGGATTTTTTCAGGGTTTTAGATATCTCAAACATATTCTTGTTACACAGTGCCTATCCACAAAATTAAAAATGAATTTGCTTTCAATAACTCACACACCACAGAAAAGCGTATTTATCGCGAAATATCACTAAACTACAAACTATTTACGATAATTCGGCACACTGCCGACACCGGACACAATAAAATAGTAAGTTTTGATAGTAAACGGAGGAATAATCTCGACTCAACGACTGATGAACAAAAAATACTAGAAAACGGAATAATATTATATTTATTATTTCCACAGAACACTTTTACGATTATTTCATATTTGCAAATGCCAAATTGCAATTTGCAACTTGTATTTTGTATGTATCCAGTATTGCTATAAAAATAACCAGTATTGCTATAAAAATAATGTTAGGAAGTGATTGTAAAAATGTTAATGCCATTTGGAATAAGTATTGATTGTTTTTTTTTTATTTCATACAGTATTTTTGTTCATAAAATAATAATGTAAAGTATTTTATTTATCTATTTAATTAATATGGTATAAATTACAATTAGTTTAGGATCGAATACATTTTTAGCGACATCTATCGTCGAATAAATAAGACGCAATGCATTTATAAAAGTTAGGAAATGGAGATGGCG
This sequence comes from Boloria euphrosyne, assembly GCA_951802675.2. Classification (NCBI taxonomy): domain Eukaryota; kingdom Metazoa; phylum Arthropoda; class Insecta; order Lepidoptera; family Nymphalidae; genus Boloria; species Boloria euphrosyne. The sequence continues at coordinate 11,642,384 of OX637888.1, forward strand.
CAACTTTCTTTAGAAAAATTAGCAATGTTCTTGAGTGTCCCCCCCCTGCGCCCGACTCTCGTGAACTGTACATTTGCTTTATAAGTGAATGAAAGTACTCTCAAAATGTACTTGGTTTTGATAAATTTTATATATGCAATATTTTTTTTTGTTTATTTGTTTAATATAGTAGTTACATAGTTCATACGTGAGTCATGCTTTATTTTACTGCTATTCTTATACTAGTTCATCATTTTTCGCTTCTATTTAATGGGATCACGTAGTTGTACTTAGCCCGGTCTTAGAGACCCCGCGGGGCTCGCGGCTCCCAATGGGACATGACTAAGAGCAAAATGGCAGACTTCACCTCTGTTCTGATATGTCCTCGTACAGGATATTGTTATGTAATATTGAAGTTTAATATTGAATCAACATATTGTATAAAAATGATATCTTGATATCGTGAACTTTTTCGCGCATAATTATTATATTTAGTTAAAAGGAAGACTGCTAATTTGATTATTTCAGATAAATATTTTTGGTCAACTTTATAAAATACGTAATTTGTTTTTCGTATATGTTACGGAAAATCTGCGCCAATTATCATGTATGTCGATTACAATAAACAAATACATTAAAAAAGAATAACAATAATATCTTCCAATCATGAGCAAGATGATTTGATTTAATCTAAGTACTTCTTATATAAATTTAATGAAACACTTGTGACTAACCCTTGTCTAGATCAGCTCAGGTTCGTCCCCAAGTTGCATTAACTCTGGTACTCCTAAGTAAATCGGTAAGTTACAACTTACAAGTCACGTTTAATTTTGATTTCTCTGAGATGTGCATGTGCTATTTTCTTGCAGTAAAAATTATCCCATATTATACCCGGTTAACCGGATATCATCATACCAAGTTTCATCAAAATCTGTTTTTCAGTACTGATTTTTTCGTGATGCGGTCGCAGACAGCTAAGCAAAAAGTTTATAAACTATCGATTCGGCCTCTGTATCGATGATAATGAGTACTTCATTAGATTTTTCAAAATATAATAGATAGATTTCGTGCCTGTGGGTAGAAATGGCGTTTTTAAACGATTTCAGTCATATTTTATACGAAAGTAATATGTATAGTAAACAATTCTATGTATGTACGCTAATGGGGTCGTGGGAAACTCGCGGCTGTTACAGAAGTCTACTCTGCTATTAAATTCGCGGTAATTCTCGATCTCTAATTACGTCTTCTTAGAAAATCCATTATAGGCTTCTGAACTCGTTTACGAGTATTTGCTAAACTTCGATTCACGAACAATAATTCTTCCTGTTAGGATAATTTGAATTTATAATTAATATTGTGTGACGTATGTATTATGTATATTACGTATTTTATAAGTTGTAGGCCATAGGCTAGGGGCTGCATGTAATACAAATTGAAGTAAATTATAACGAATAATCATAATTGTGAAAGGAACTGAAAATTTTAAATAACTTGATTTCGCGTTATTAGCGATTATATGTACTAAGGCATGAATATCAGAAATTGATTCAGATTATTATGATAGATAAAGTTGCGGGTTAGAAAAGTTTTCGTTAAGAAAACAGTGATGGTTCCGCAACATACAAAAAATGGGGTGGAATAAAGAGGGTTGAGGATCTGTTCAGGCTAGGCCTGGAACGAATAAGATTTTAGGTCTTCCTTCGATAAGGAATTTGAAGAATAGGAAATCTTGTAATACTAAATTATTGAGAATGTTTTACAATGAATGGACTTTCGGTGACTCATGTCAAAGTGACCGGGGCAAATGGGCTAGCGAGCTGATCCAATTAATATTCACACGTAAGCTAATACGTGCATTGCGTGATACCCGGATTCCATTAAATGGATTTGATTCTTACGCACTGTCTCATCCAAATTTAGATTTACCAAATTAAGTAATAATTTAACGACAGAAAAAGGAACTAAATGTCTAGTTTCATACATTTTGACACAACAGTGTTAACAAATTAGCAGGTTTATAAACATTTTGTTTTCTAATTGTTTTCAATTTTCATTGCTTAATAGAAGATAATATCTCACCATAGCAGGTATTGGAATTTTTAGACTTGTAGATCGATGCTGTAAGCTGTTTGTAGGTATGTAAAATTACTATTACAGGTAGGATGGTGTTAATGTAAACTAATAATATTTCAGAATATTTGGGAAAAGAAGCGTCTCATCTATTTGGCATAAAGCATTGCTTTAACCGCAAAAGTTAGGATTCAATAAAAAATATAATAATAGATACGGAAAAACTTACAACCCGTCGTTTTGGATACATCTATTTTATGTAGTTCAATTCGTTTTGTAATGTTTACACACTTGTATAAGTAGTGGTTATGTTTATTTCTTATCAAGTTCGTACCGCCATTGACTGATAACAACATCCTTAAAGGTTGATGTTGTTATTAAAACAAATATGTCTAGAGCCATTATTCTATTAATCTTTACCTAATACTGGAGTTCTAAATAACCTAAAGAAATTTAATGATTTCTAATTTTTTTTATTGATTTTATACAAATAGTACCTACTAAAATCTTTAAAACCATCAGCATGAACCATAAAAATGTCAGCTGATGTATTATAGAGAGCGTGCTTAATTAGCTACGAGCTGGAGTGGCTGCCATATGGCGTTCATAATTTATTAATGCCACTGATATTTAAACAAACATGCTTTGTTTTGATAAAATTCTATACAAGCTGTTTAAACAAGGATGAAACTAAACGCAGTACATTCTCACTGTTGAATTTACAGTTATAGTAATATTTTTGGAAAGCAGATGATATCTAAATAAAAGCGAAAGATCACACACTCATCACGAAATATCGAAAACAGCTTGACTCATAAAGATGAAATTCTGCAGCAAGGTAGTTTATATTTAGTAGAAGTCCGAAGTAAAAATTTTGCGACAGGGCCGGATTAAGGAGATCTAAGTCCTCTCGGAAGTTTGTATGATAGTTCTTCATTTTTTGTGCAACAAACCTTAAATTTGGCAGGCAGCAGTGTTCAGTGTTTAATATATACCATTTTATATGACGAAATATTTAATGATTAATTAATAATATATGTATTATGACATGGCCCAAGGGAAGCGGCACTCTTCTGATTGTACGTCGTTGTGACCGTCCTACATAAAAGTGTTAAACAAATATTGAAAGTCGCCCTGTAAATATTTGTTACATTATTTGTGTGGATTTTAATAAAATTAATGAAGGGTTTCAGAAGTAATGAATTGTGATTGATGATTTGAGCCTTTTAGGACATCCCAGTCACATCGAATTTTAACTTCTGTATCACAGCCAAGTATAAATGTCTTATTAACATTTTTGACTTCTTAAAAAGAGCAACTGAAAGGTTTCTTGCTCGGTTCTTCCCAGCAGATCTTCCGAACTAGTTATGAACTGACTAAAGTGACCAAAATTGTCCATTTAATTTAAATGGACAATTCTTTCAGTGCTTATATTAATCTTTAATATTCAGAATGGATTGATATTTTAAAGAGTAGTTAATAATATTGACGAAGCAACACCTCGGTTGAAGGACAAACTTACTAACACGTTCTCGCATTATTAGTAACATGAGATCAAAGATTTTCTTTCCTGTATAAAGGGCGATGATATTGACTTATTTTGTCCTTGCTATTATTTACCTACGCTTTTTATTCTATAACACCTTATATAGCCATTATCTTATCGGTTATATTAAATTGCTTAAATCTAAAAAAATAAAAAATGAACAAATATTTTGTTTTTAATGTAAATGATGTTTTTTTTTGCTTTATATATCTATTGATTTAATCATAATAAGTATATAATAACATTTACTCATATATTTTGTATATTATACTCTCTTCACCACAACTTTGAATGAAATATTTGCTGTAGTGCCATAGTGGAGTAATTTAAGTTGTTGATAACATGTGGTCGATGTTTTGCGACCTAGTTTACGTGTCATACGTTTATTTTTGTACATCATTTGTGATAGCCACACACTGTTTTAATTACGTATGATTAGGAATATTTACTTCCATGAACTCGACTACTGTTGTGTTTATTTACACGAATATTTTTTGTACTTGGAAGGCTGTGATGTTTTTAGTTAGTTTTAATTTTGCATTTTTCTGCATTTGACTGAAACAAATATACTCAGAGAAAACTCAATATGATTACGTTACGTTACGTTACGGGGATCAAGAAGTCAGTTTTATTTAAAAATATATTATGATAAACTTATAAAATAACACGTGATTGTGCAGTATTACTTCTCGTAGGTCTACAATAATATAAGACAGCTAATATTAAAAAAATACTTATATAAAACATAATTTGTCGAAATACCCTGTACTAAACATTACCCTGATGTCGTATAACTAGATATATGACTATTATACGGTACATATGTGTTTCATATTTATGCAAAATAGTAACTGGTAAACTGAAGCTAAAAGCGAAATTATAGTTTATAAGTTATTGTTTCAAATGCGAGTTCGTTGCCCTACCGATTAGTATTCTGGTCGTGTGACGTCTAGAGTCATAAGCAATAGCTTTTCTTATCGGATGTCTACAGTAGTTGCTATTTGTAATTGAATAATAATAATTAGTTAATACTGGTTCTTACACGTGGCTTTATGTATTTGAGGATGTGTGGGAAAATATACGCGTATGGTTGAAAGGAATTTTAATAACGCAAATAATAAGATGTATAAACAACCTAATTTCTTAACTTTGGGTGTTTACTTTTTTGAAATAACGAAGCATCTTGAAATTTTAGAATTGCTTTGTATGCAAACAAACTGGAATAAGAATGAAAGTTATTGCATGCTCGGATCGCGATGGATATTATAATTAAATATTAGTTTATACTTTACAATGATGCCATTTGCCGTGTACAAACACGCTGCACTGATATAATTTCGTTGACGAAGAAAGACAATCTACAACAAACTATTGATTATAATATTGATAATTACGTAATTAAAGGTTTGTGTATGTATCTACTAACAAAAATACTAACGAAACACTAATTATTGGTTTCAGGTACGTACCAGGATTCGAGAGCCATTGTCAGTCGGTAGGCAATTTAATATGACAAACGACCACAGCTGTTCAATAGCACAGTTATGTGTATCTCATTTTATAAAAAAAAAACACTTATAGTATTTTTTATTTTGTGAATAAAGTTTTAGTGTCATGGTGAATTTTTAATCACGGGAGTATATTATATATTACTACTGAACGATACTCTTTTTATCTTATTTGAAATGCGATATTTAACTAATGCGCATTGAAACTAATTTGAGTGAAATTTGAAATTACGATAACTTAAATCCTGAATGGTTTAAAGATGAGCCTACCACCTGCAAAAACTTGTTTATCTTTGTCGCTTCAAGTATTCATTATAGGTCTCGACATCTCCGATTTAAATGAAATAAGTCAAATTCCTTGTATCTATACAGATAATCATAATAATTGAAGTAAAGAAAGATGAAATTTAATAGTTCACTTTTATATCTTTTTATCTATTTTTATATTTTTCTTAATCTTTAAAAAAATAATAAGTAAATCTCTGTAGAGCATTATGATCTGTTTTTATTCCTACTTAGTATTTAAAATGCTATAGTTATAAAAATAATTTTCACGAATTTGTTCCTTGCTTAAATTTAATTTTACTTTTTTCTGAAAGTTTTTTTTTTTACTAAATTGAACATGACGTGAAAATGGAATGCATTAACCCTTACCCTTCACTCTGACAGGGGTTTGAAATATTTAAACTTGAAACAATTGTAAAAGGGATCGATACCTTCCTAATGTAATAAAACATTACTTCGCTCGCTGAAGTTCAAACCTTCCGATTCGTAACTTTACCGCTTTAACCCTTTTTTCGAATTTGTTCGTCCTGACGGACAAATACTTAAAAAAATCTACTGTCTTTTCTGTTTTTATTTTCAACGCTAAATTTCTACCAAACTGTTGGTAGGTTTACCACGCTATAGTATAAAAGTAAAATTTGTGTGTGGCAATGCTATATTAGACAGTTGTCAAGAAAATATCGGGAAAACCGCGCTCTACGATAACTTTCCAGTTATTTTACTTAAAAAATATTATTTTTGTTTATGATGCGTAGTTTTTCTGTATGTTTCATATAGATTAACTTTTTAACGTTCTAATAACGCTAACCTTATTCATTTTTCCCTTTTCATTGTATATAAATAACGGTTTGTTTACTTGTCCTCCACACCGGACCTTGTCGATACACCTATAATTAATGTATTATTCACCTTGTCCGTCACAGCGGACTTTGTCGAATAGGTACTAGAACTAATTTTGACTTTTACATGGTGTCTGAAAAGTAATCTTACCTACATCTATTTAGATTTTACGTACTATCATACTTGCATGTAACGACCTATTACCTACTAACTTAAACTACCCTAAATACCTAAAATAACTACGTAAAATCACTACTAGATCTTAAACTTACAATGTTAACTATAAGACTCGAAAATGTTAAACTGTATCACGGATTAAAACTCCTTACCTGTACGTACAAGTAGCTATGTGCTTACCCTTACCCTATGCTAAGATTTTCTTTTCTTTTGCTTCTTCCTTTGCTAACATACAAATGCTAACGGAGTGTCTTTTTGTATAGAGCTTAAATACAAGATACCGTAGCAGCTGAAAATCTTCCTGAAGCACGTTTGCCTTCACAATATTTTTCAATGTTTGCACCGAAAATATTATGACGAATATTTTTCACGAAACAAATGCACATTCTGTGCAAAAAACTGGCCGCTCCATAAATTTGACTCAAGACGAGTTCCGCGACTTCCTTGCAGTACATATTCTGATGGGTGTAATATCATTACCGTCATATTTACATTACTGGAGTATTAAATTTAGGTACTGTAAAATTGCAAGTATTGTTCCTCTAAAAAGATACGAAAGAATCCGGAAAACCTTACATTTTGCGGGCAATAACTTTGAGAACTTCGACCGGTATTACAAAGCACGCCCATTACTTGAAGATATAAGAAAAAACTGTTTGGCTCAGGAAATCTTAGTAGGCAAACGTATTTTCAGCATAGATGAAATGATGAATTCTTATGAAGGACGTAAAGCAGTCAAAAAGCGTTAATTCATGAAAGACAAGCCAATGAAATAGGGTTTTAAAATATATGTTCGAGCTGGAACCTTGGGCATGATAAAGTAAAGGATATCCTTCTGTAAAAGATTAAGATCCGTGCATGAACTGTAATAAAAAAACTGTTGTGTATTGCCTGAAATGCGACACTCGTCTATGTTAAGATACAGCAAACAGTTTTTTCCGTTTCCGTGTTTTCCGTGGTTTCCGTGTTAAATAATAATGCATTATAACTCAAAAAATCAGTTTCGAGCATGTTCCAAATTCCAATGCATGAGAAATACCTGCATGTACCTACCATATTTTTGTTTTTGTTTTTTCTTTAATACAAATAAATAGCTTTTTATACTATTTACATAAATTTTTATATTATACTGCTTCTACTACTTATTGGCTGGAGTCCGCTAGGGTGGACAAGTCATTTTGATACTTTATTACCATAAATTCGGCAGTGTCCGGAGTGGCGGACACCGATTTTTTTAAAAACGGTGGGTGGTAGAATTTTATTTTTATTTTTTAGGGCCTCTGAAAGATCATGAAAATAAGGTAATTCAATAAAATTTACAATATTTAACTACCAACTTCTCCGTCGAAAAAAGGGTTAATTTAATTTCACTTTTGAACTACCATACTTAGCCTCTGAATTTGTCATGATGTTCTTTCTAAACTTCAAGTTGAGAATATTTACGTAAAAAGGTCTTCTTCTATCGAATACTTTATAGCAAACAGTCACGGGTGAGTTTAATTTGTATTCAAAATGCACGAAAATTCGAAATAGACCCGACACGAAAAAATGTATGATATAATTTAGTTCAAAACCCGCAAATGATTTTATTTCAGTAGGCAATAAAGTTTTCTTGAATAATTTGTGGATACATCGTCGCCGTCGCGTGAACATGCTCGATCGTCTGGCGAAGGCACTTGGTGATGTAGGATTTCCGATTTAGCACATTTCATTAAATTATTATCGTAAAGTCGTTTTTATTATAGAAAGTATTTTTAAATTTAAAATTCAGGATCTATTGCGAATTTATTATACAGTAGGCATAAGGCAAGTAGGCACATTTTTAATATAATATAGGGCAAGGTACTTTCTTTGTTTCAAATTAGTTTACTATCAAAACATTCAAATATAACTTTAATTATAAACATGTTGGTTAGTTTTAAAAGTTCACATTGTAATATAATATGTTAAAGTATTATAAAGATTTTTAAGCATAATCCGAAAATGTAAGTCCCATCGTTCCCTAAAAATATAAAGAACAACAGCAACTTATTATAACCACCAGTAGATACTAAAGTTATACTAGGTATTTAAATTTTAACGCTGCATTTGTAAAGCATTAAAAGATATTGAAAAACAAAAAGTATAAATACAAAATTTATTTTATTGACCTACATATTCTCAAGAGCATTTTACGTGAGCAAGTCGATTGCCCTAATACAATAGTTCCTTCCCCTCGTGGTCACTTCGGTCCCCTTCGGAGTGCGTTTGCGGAATCAATAAAGCTTTCAACGCTAATGGCCGGACGAGACGCTCAGCTGCTGTTTTGGCCGCTCAGACCCACCTTGGCAATAGGCCGTTACGAAACCGTTGTTTAAAACAATCAATAGTAGTATTAAAATGGACGACGTCATTTTAATCTAGCTGGATGTTTTATTTTACATTCATTTTAGAAATCTATGGATACTTCTTTAATAATTAATTTTAAAAATTATATTGTAATTATAATTGTAATTATTATACATATAAATTGACAGGTTACATTTTTCGTGTTATTTTGTTTTGTGTGAACTTATTAAGATACTACCTATAAATTTGTCAATGAAGTAAAATGTGTTAATAATAATAGATTTATACCATAATAATTGTTTATTGAATCCAATGACGAAATTTTGTTACGTCAATCCATAACTTAGATGTGTTCCGACACCACTTATAGAATAGCTCTATTATTTTTAATTTTTGGAAAGAATTTTTTTTCCTCGTTTGATTTTCTTATTGCTCCACATTATTAGAATGATGAACAACATAGAAATCTTTAATATTTACAAGCTTCGGTTCCACGATAACTATGTCAACTAATTTAATACACAAGAAAAAGGTAATCCTCAGCAAACAAACGTTTAAAGCCGACTTGTCTGGTGGTCTTTAGAGATTAGAAGCCGCCCAAGTTAAACTATTATTAAAATTTAATGAAAACATGTTACAATATTATATTTATAAAATAGGCTTTAGCTACAATCTATCTTAGATATATTTCTAAACGCTAGTTAGGCATAGTTTTTAAATTAAACAGGTAGGACGATATAAAAATATCTGAATTGTGGTAACTATGTCGTATTACAAATAATCGATTAAAATATATGTGTTATTCAAAAAATAGTTAAAGTTCAAACACTACAATTTATTTAATGTACCTACATATTATACATGGTACCTCTGACTAGACTAGGTAATAGGTATCTTGTCGGTTGCCCGCATATCGGATATGCAAACTCGCACCCAAATAAAGATTGACAGCAGATATTTATTTGCGTCCGCTTCACTGCCGACGCTATTCGCCTGGAGACCACCTACCAGTGTCGAGTCACCAATGAGCAATTGAGAGCTCGGATAAATTATACGGTGATTTTATTGAACAAACCTTCCGCCTGTCACTTTAATAATGAAATGTTACAGAATAGTTTCACAGTATTTAAAGGAATTTACAGCGGGTGGCGATCAATTCAGCCGGCACAAGATTAAGGAAATCTATTTCTCTAATAAGTAACAAACTTTGGTAATATATTCGATACATAATTGGATATTGTGTAAAAGACAACAATAATAAAAGTTTTATTATATCCTAATGATTTTCGGGATTTACTCGTATCTTAATGAAATACAATTTAAACTAGCAAGATCGGTTAAGGCCTCTCCGAGAAATCAGCGAACATAATTAAAATACCGCATCGACTGAAGCACTTCGCTCTTTTTTGAACCTCGGCTGATCAAACAGTGCTCTACATTTATGAAGTGGGTACGCAATACACATGCCATCATCATGATGATCATGATTCAATATAAACTCGATTGGATATAATGCTAAATGCAAATATATGAAATATAATACGTATTGCGAATCCATGATTTAAACGCGAAATTGTACTGACAGCGTGATGAACGAGCAAGACTGTCACAGACAATTAATCAAATAATTTAACTTTGTTGACATAAACTGCGTCTATTGCTTTCTATTTATGATATGGAATATTATTGATGGATGTCCTCGTATTAATCTTCGTCAGAAAACAATTGTATTCATATTCAGGTATTTTTAGTACTATAATGTTTTGTACTACAATATATTACTGTAAATATTGTCAATTTGTCTGTGTTTGTAACGTATTTTACCACATAACATTTATACCACTAAGTTGGAATTGTACTGAATTAGATTCAAGATTTCAAGTGTAAGACTCCTTTAAAGCTAGGAAATAACCTTTGAGGTTTTTATATCTATACATAATATAAAGAAATAGTAACAAATCGGTGCATAAAATTTACTTAAATTAAGTTATGTAGAATATAGACCCCAAAGCCATAGTCGTAGTATTAACCAGTAACAAAATGGTTATCTCACTAAATCTAGTAACTGTGCTATTATATACAAATGTTAAAGGTCTAGTTAGAGGTCGAAGTCAAGGAGCGTTCGCATGAAGCGTATTTATTTGTTTGGTTTATATATTACTTACATCTAATTAATTCGTCTGGGCAAAGGAATGTGGCTTTTACCTGCTCTGCTTGAATGGGTACAATTGGACTCGCATACGGACATCATGTTCTTATTTCTACTTTGCATACTAGTCTTATATATAATAAAATTCTCGTGTCACAATGTTCGTTCCCGTACTCCTCCGAAACGGCTTGACCGATTCTCATGAAATTTTGTGAGCACATTGAGTAGGTCTGAGAATCGGCCAACATCTATTTTTCATACCCCTAAGTAATAAGGGTTGTCCCCTAAGTAATAAAAAAATATTTATATGGCAAAACAACGTTTGCCGGGTCAGCTAGTTTTTTTTATAAATATTTAATAATAATTTTTATACACTAGTGATTCGCTCTCACTCCGCTCGGATTAGACGTTTAGTACAGATTTCTTAGAGACGAGATATTTTCCAGCAGTAAAATTATTCTATTATATCATAATTGACCCGGATAACAAGCTGTCATTGCGTCGTAACAAATTTCATCAAATCTAACCAATGGTTTTATCATGGTGCGGTCACCGACAAAATTATTAAAATTAAGAGTTATGTCTCTATATCGATAATAATAGCTAATTGATAAGATTTTCTAAATTTTATCTACAGATTCAGTTTGAATTTATGATATTGTATAGATCATAGAAATATGTTTTCGGCCGCGTTCAATTAGAAAGAAGAGACGCTTTAGCATATTTATTGTCATAAGGAATTCGTATGCATATAAAGTGTTAGCTATTACTCGCAAGTCTTGCTCCGCTCGAGCCTTCAGTGTGTCTCTATCTCTATATTCTGCTCCTTTGTGTTTAAAATATTATAGCAGGGCCATCTTTTGGCAGTGCATTACATTACAACTCATCATAATATTTAAATCCCCATGTAAAAGCATCAACAAACAAACTTACACACACACACAAACACACACACACACACACAAACACACACACACACACACACACACACACACACGCACACACACACACACACACACACACACACACACGCACACAAACCTTTGCATACTAGTAGAGTGTCTTTTTTACTGCAAATAAATTTATGAGCCATTATACCCACGTGTATAATATTACAAATTTTTTTGCATTACTATTTCCTTGTATTATTTCAGCACGAATTTATTAATGAAATTAGAATAGAATTACAATAAATAAATTAGCTTAGTCACTAAAAATTATTATTAAAAACCGTTATTATTACGGTCATTTACCGCTCGTAACAGTTTTGGGTCGTTGTTATAGTTAGTCACCATTTGATCCTTGAACTGTAGAATTGAACTCGAGAATCAAGTCTCATACCAGTGTGCTTACTCTTCAAACTAATTTCAATTCTAATCTAATGCCAATACGATTCCAATGTCAATTTTGAAGTCACGTGATTCGGTACTCTTGAAAACAATATTGTCAACATTGGATTGAAATTGGGATTGCCCCGCGATTATTTTGTTAAGAGTGAAGTTAGCTATGTTACGGGCCGCAATAGTGTCGTTCTTCTTATTACGATAAACCAGTAATATGGCTTTAAAATGCTTTATCCTTTCAAAAAAGTACTCTCACTCAAGAGTAGCGTTTACGGTGCGCCAAGCCCGATCCCGATTTCACTTAGTTCCCCAAAATGGACACGCAATTTAAAAACAATGTGGCGCTAGCGTCCAACTCAAGAGTACGAAACGTCACAATTCCAATGTCGATCGATCGGAATTAAATTCAAGAGTAAGCCCGCAGAACGTTAAGATCGTAAAAGATTTGAAGGTAACTTTTTTACCTACACTATAATATCTTCTTTGATAATATTTATAATCTAGGTATCAAATCTACATAGGTATTAATTAATACAATTGATCCCTAGGTAGAGTCCATTAAGTCAAGTTTATTGACGAAGAGTTTTCAAAGTACAGACGAGAATAGATTTTTTTATTAATTTTAAATATTTGCAACTATCAACATTATAGACGTATAAAGATAAATTTTGCCAGGGAAGTAGTTTTTTGTTTGTAGACGTGCGCTAAAAACGGATTTTAGGACAGGGCCTGATTAAGGAGGTCTAAGGGTTCTCGCAAGTATATATGAAAGTCCTTAACTGTTTGAACTACAAACTTTAAATTCGTCAGGAAACACCAGGGACGAATCGAGGGTGAGTGGCTAGTTTAATTTATAGATTTAAAAAGCTGCTTTACTTTGAGAATGAATTATTAAAAATAAATATTCTGTAAGTTTGTTGTTTATAGATAATTGATGGGATTTTTTTTAACGAGCACTTTAACCGTTTAATTATAATAACTGCTAAGAAGCCTAATATATTCCAAGCTCGTTCGAGTTTTATTAATTAAATTTTGTACTTAAAATGTAAGTCAGTGTTATTTTTCTTGTACAGTGTAAATATTTTATAGTATTCTTGTGAATTTAGACCAGAAGTGAGCTTTTTTTAAAAAATACAAGCATACTAAATCGACCTCAATTTACTTTAAGTATCTGAAAAGGTTAAAACACAATTTAACTAACTGAAAAGACAACTAATCTACCAACAATGATATTTTTAGAAACAAACCGGCAGAGTAACAACCTAATAATGCTACCACGATAAGTGTCATGACACAACTACCCCCCGATGCCAGTTATGCATCGACTTTTATAGTTTTTTCCCAACTCCAACGTCCTCTTTTCTGTTCATATTCCACAGTATATTATAGTTTTTATAACAATCGAAAGTAAATTATTCCGATGATTAACAGGTATTTATAATTATAGACTAGATCATAGGGTCATGCGAATGACCGCGGTTTAGGTTGGTAGAGATTGATGTCACAAATCGGTAACCCAAATTTTATTACTGACTCGTTAAACCTATTTGTCCTTCGACATTCTTGTTGTATAACGCTGGGGCGTTATGCACTAATACATAGACCCTGACTTAATGAGAATGTCGAAGTCGAATATTGAGGACTAACACTTTGATTAAGTAGACTTTTGAGTGAGTTAGAGGTTATAAAAATGTTTTTGCAGTATCATGAAAGTTATGCAAATTAAAAAAGAATTATGGTTCTAAAAGTTTTTGTTTAAAGTAATTACTTTTTAGTAATTTTGCTAAGAGTCGGCAAAATCAACAATAATCTCTACTGTGGCTCTTTTAATATTAATTGAAAGAAGTAATAGGAGGTCATATAATACGTCTTGGCATATATTATATATGTATATTTAAAAACCCAGTTCTAACTAACACTGAGATAAATACTCTATTTTCGCGCACTGAAACGTTCTCGTTTATAAATATTAAAACTGCATTATGATAATGAAAAGTAATTTACATTTTAACCTTTGTAAATAAAGCTTCTCTTTACCAACGATATATTAAATAGAATGGGGCCATTGCGTGTAATGAGACCATTTAAACAAGGCTTTATTAAAACATAAAGCAGATACATCGTCGAGGACTACCATTGGAAGATAAGGACGGAGAAGACATTTTGCTATCTAGGAATCTATTGAAAATCTGGATAAAAATTCATGGTATTAATTAATTGAATTACAAAAATAAAAGTAGCTTCTTTTTCTAATAATTTTTAAGTGTCTCTCTTAGCTTATTTGAGCCGCCCGGTTTTCCTAACTTGATGTACTCTTCTCACAGACTTTTCCAGTTTTAACATTTTATTTAAATTTGAAAAAAAGTGCTTAATAAAAGTTTTATTAAATAATAAGTATTTAATATTTTAAATGATTTAATTTGTTCTACTATAAGATACTCTAATTTTATTTGCGACTCATCCTCAGTTCGCTCGTGCTTGTCCTAGGGGATGACTTCCGAAAAAAAATTCTTAATCCTTCCCAGGGTCTCAAATTCTCTTTATACCAAATTTCATCTAAATCGGTTCGGTAGAGTTTTAGTTAATCCATTACGTACGAACATACAACGTCATAATTCATAAAATGAACTCGTGTATTCCCGTATTGTGTAATCATTACTTCGTGCGTGCAACTTTGAAGTTATTTACGGACATGCTTTTGGCGTTATTTGCGTTTAAACGGTTTTTGCGAGTTTTTCGTATAAATTATGTTACTGCGCAAAATAGCTTAAGGTAATGTGGCGTTTACATAATTAAGTTAGGATATTTTTGCATAGATATCTGATTAATATATGTATTATACATTTCCCGCAGCTGCGTCCGCGTTCTAAAGACCGGAAACCAAGTTCTGATATTATACATAATATCCTTAAACCTCCTTCGAAACACGCTACATCTTATGAAATACGTTCCATGTATGTACAAAAAAATGTCTCCCCATTTACTAGATTTCATTGATTTTCTTTATACTCAAAGGAAGCGTGTCACTTTATATCATTGTATGGTAGCTACATTCTTGTCCCCTATAGCCCCTACGACCAAGGTATTTAAGCGTATATGTACTCCTAAAATAGCTCAATTGGAGTTGCGACCGGCACTCGTGAATCATCTGTGAGGTATTCCGTGCGTGAACCGTCATGCATTTATTATCTACACGTATACTTATACTATATACAGTAAGTATACGAGTACTACATCGAGTGTGACTTCTTATTTCTACATTTGATTCTGGATATAATGATTTAGTTCTGTTGTCGTTTGTATTTTGTTTTATCGTGTTGGTAGGTTCTGATCAACCTTTTTTTGCATTTTTTTTTAGATTTTGCAATGAAAAGAATTATCTATTTATATAAAGACAAGTACAATGTACTGTACTGTGGTATACCCATTATTGTAATCGGATAACTATAAATATGTGTAATGTTTGACACTTGCCTAATTATTCATTAAAATCCACGTAGATCCAAGTAATACAAGACTTGGTTTAGTTATTTTATACTCCCGTCAATCTTACATGGTAAGTATGATTCATGATAAACCCATTTGTATTCTTATATATAGCACGCTGACATTTGATTTAATTTATATGACGTATTATTACATTAGGACGTACATTTCTATTAGTATCTTGACGTATTTTGTACCAAAATGAATAATCTATTTTTAAACTAGTTATATAAAATGTATATTGTAAGAATAGAACAGCAGGTAGGTATTACCGTTGGTAGAACCTGTCTACCTAATCAACCACGTCTTGCCCTTTCAGTATAACGTCAGTAGCTATCATGATTATTGAAACATTTTGTATTTCCAGACATTTGAACTAAAAGAGAGATACAATTAGACAACCTCGATGCATATGAAGTTTTAAAAAAACATTAAACAGCATGAGACTATAGTTTGGAACTTATACCTAAATAAAGCATAACAGGATAATTCAGAATCGGTCATTTTACTGTTCTGTAAAACAATTTTAAAGATTCTTTAAAGACCGCTTCATATAGGAAAATATTATCAAAAAAAATGGTACACTTATACAGTAGAGGTCAAGTGAAATTATTATTAGTAGGTATTCGAGATACAGAAAGAATGCATTGTTCCAAACTATAGCCGTATAATAAAATAGAATGGAAAATAAACATTATTTTTTACGTTGAACCATTGTCTTTGTATCACGCTTTAATCAAGTCATGCAAATATTTTTCAGAGAGAAAACTACGATAATTATTTCAGTATCCATACCTACAGATAAATGAAATTGAAGTGTCTGTTTGTAATCATTAATATCAGAATAAAAGATTTTACTGAATGCATATGGAATTGTATACGGTACTTAAAAGAAAATCACAATTTAAAAAATGTTAGTCGCTCTGTTTGTTTGTTCCGGCTCCGGAAATATTTGTTTCAAATTAAAAATAATCAGTGTATAAAGTTTTATAATTTATTAAGACCTTTAAGTATAATGCGACTGAGCACAGTATAAGTATATAGCAGCTTTTGCGTCCCTGTTCATTTTCGCTGGACCGTTGCGTCCAATACTCTATGTCACTAGATGACAATGTTGAGAAGAAGACGAAAATACTTTACAAATTTTCATCCATACCTACCTTTTCATCAGTATCTAAGTAATAAAAAATAAATAAGTATGTGATGAAAACCAGTATTCTTATCATGAATGCAGCAACACATTAAACACCGGGTACATTCCCATATCATATGTCGTCTTCACTACAGGAAGTTAACGATTAGAGGCATAGTTACGTATATGTTTTATCTATATGGCATATACAATGTACTGTGTATAGATTTTTACTGTACTCCTTTTCCGTATATTTTGCTCAAAACCTTTAGTCTCTAGTCTCTTGCGAAATCCTAGCAATTTAGCGTAGGTGATTGAAATATGCCTAAAAAGATGAAAGGTCAAAAAAAATACGAAAACCTGCCACGAGTTACAAGGAGTAGATACTATTCTAAAACCACTGGACATATCTTGATGTTAATGATATGATGATAACTGGTTATCCAGATCATCATAAAGGATACTTGTTACGTTTAAACGTACCTAAATAACGAACCCGAGTGGAGCGAGGCGAGAGTGCGTGCGATTATGATATATCAACACCTAGAGAAGTAATATGTTTAGACATTTCGATAGAGCCTACGATGCGCGACGACTGGCGTTATATTTTGTTGCTAAAACGTGTGTAGGTGTAGCTTTTGTAAGAGGTCTTGGACTAACGAACATGCGTGAGATAAAATAAAATCTATAATCTTGTTTCTCATTATTGTTTTATCGTATTTTTTAATCATAAAACATGGAAAATGTTAATATTAGAAGTACCTATAGAGATCTTGTGTAGTCGTTTTGTTCTTAATTATACTTGGTTTAACTAATGTCAGACATATTTTTTGTTTTAAAAGAATTGTAGTTTAATTACTTGTACGATAGTTGAAACTTTAACGCCGATTAGTATAGTGTCCTTCAAGCTTTGTAAAGATTTACATAGTGAAATGTATTCGCCTCGTGTTAGAGTAATGCAAGTTACTTGCATGCATATAGGAAAAGGTCAGGGAATTTTATTCAATGTAGATTTACTTTCAGAACACGTGTGACTTTTAAAATTCATACATTTTTAACATTTTAATTTTAAGATGATGATGATGATGATGATGTGAGGCTTTTGTTTTGGATTCCAAATAGTTGACATACGTATAAGTATAAAACTTAACTGCATACATACATATTATAAATATCAACATGAGTGGAGTACAAACATTCGAGCTCATCACACAAATGAATGCCTCTAGCGGAACTCAAACCCGTGCACTGTATATTTTTTCATTTTTAAAAGCGAGACTAAAGTTATATGTTAATACTTTATATTAAAAAAAATATGATCACTGCTTTTAGACAAATGCGTAATGGATAAAATTACAAACGAATCACATTATATTAATGTGAGTTAAATAAATAAAAGTAAAGGATATTTAAATTATCCTTCAATCGAGTAATGCCGTACGACGGTGGACCTCTCTTTACAGTAAGTGGGATTGTAAAACATGTAAAACAAAGAGGTACTCAGACGTATGAAGTGAAAGACTTAGATCTCGAGTGGTTGAGACGAGTGGATTTTAACGATCGATGATTCGAAAACGTGATCGAAGTAGGGTTTGGGGGTGTCAAGATGTACGAAAAAAATTAAAATAATAATCACCCTTACGATGTTTATACCAAACTGTTTAGAAACCGAAAGTGCTTGAAAAGTTATGTTCTTATATTTAAGCTAAAATACTTTTATTAATAATAAAGTTAGTATTTTTTATTTTAAAGTGTATATATACACTGATTCCATACTTACAGAAAATGTTTCCATAACATTTGTGAGGACCTACGAGTATAACCTATTTAAACCGAATTAAGAATGTTTTTTGACCATCTCCTTCGCGTCTTCTCTACTCTATGTGACATTTTTGAAGTAGATAATCTGTGCTCTGTGGCACGCTTTGTAACAATTAACAAGAAAATTTTAATGAATTCTTTTTTCCTTTAGACTTTTTTATATATCGAAGTTCGTCCAAAAATTACTTTGTTTATGGCGAGTAATTGTTATGACCTAACAGCTAACACTAATACTTGCCAAATTAAAATTCGACCGGCAGACTGATGTCAACGAAAGTCAAGCCCGCAATCCAAATCGCAAGCCGTCAATAAATATAAACATGTCCATTGTGTACATGTTTCTATTTATAATTAAAAATTATAAATGTAACAGCTTGTAAGTGACTGAGTAATTAGTAAAATTGAAACTTCAGGTGGCTCTTTAAGTCCTTGAATAACAAATGAAGTAATTTTATATACTAGTAGGTTAACAGAAAGACTTATTATTTAAAAGCAATCAAAATGTAAATGTGCTAAGTAGATGAGTATTTTATTTACATTTTACGAAGCCACAACAACATAGTAATCTGGTGCTCAGCCGCTCATTGCATTACTATCGTATTCCTTATCTACGAGACCAAGACAACAGAAAATTGAAATGTTAGGCAGTTCCGGTCTTTCTTAGGACTAGCTAAGCTAATCTAATAATTATTACATTCATTTAAAAATTTAGGATTTCTGCTTTGAATTTAATGTTAATTTCGTGCCATATTTAATTTTAATCGTTTCGAAATGTCGTATCAAGGTTCTGTTTTCTTGACATGGACATATTTATGCTAATTATTTATATTTTCAAGTACGACTTGCTCATTAAATGCACTTACTAAGTATATAAATGGGTGATGTAAGGGAAATGCAGCGAGGTCAAGGTAGTCTTTTCTCACGCTATTGCCGTGCTAACTGTGTGGAACCGAGCATGCAGTGTATTCCGTTTCGAAGTTGTGGCGTTTGATGTCTTGTTATTGGCTGATTATGAATCTAAAAGAGCTCATTTGTATAATTATTTATATTATACAATATATGTAGATATTAATGTTATTATGTAGGTATTAATAACTTCGCTAAGAAATTACTAGCTTTGGTAGATTAAATTTCCTATCACGTTTAGCCAATTTTCCTTTTAGAAAACTTTCTAAGTTCGCTCAAGAACTTTAATTCTCTTTATTATAATGTCACGTCGCTTACTGAAATAAAATTTCATATTATAAACTTTACTCTCGCTTCGTTTGAGTTCGTCTCTACGAACGTTTTAACGGTCAATATGGAATAGATGTATGAACTATATTACAAATAATATTATTGTATATTCTATAGCCTTCCTCGATAAACGGGCTATCTAATACAAAAATAATTTTTCAAATTTAGAATTAGTGAATACTTCTTGGGATTAGCGCGTACAAACTAACAAACTCTTTCTCTTTATAATATGTATTAATATTACGCTGAACTATATCTACATATGTGGATATTTCATATAATCTTACCTCATATTAATCTGATAATATAATGGACGAAAGTATGAATGCAATATAATCTGATCGGAACATTCTACATCTCTCGAGTCCAAGAGGCTTTGTGGCTTCGTTTTCGATCTGATAATAGGAGTACCTACATTTCAAACGCAAGTATGGAATATGCTATGAGAACAGGAAGCGAGTGGATTGAATTGTCTGAGGCTATTTGAATTTTAAATCTAATGAATGTTTTATCTGTTCGGAGTTTTCATTTTGTGACTAAATTCTTGTAACTATTTTCTTGGCTCGTGTGCTAATCGTATAGAACTGATTTAAAAAATGATGTAGGCACGTACTTAGTTCTGATTAGGTTTGTTGCAAATGTACTGTTGGGCTATTTTGTAAAATCTTAAGTTTATCATAGTTAATTTTTTATTTACCTATAACAGGTATGTACTCGTATAGGTAGTGACACTAAGAAAGTAAAGAAGTTTTGATTACTTTGAAGTAAGAGAACGAAAATAAATCAACAATCTGATTGGCATCGACTTTTCTTTATCAAGTTTTGTACAATATATTTTTAGGCTTACTTTGAGGAGAGTTGGTATTATTTATTACTGTCCAGATATTGTTAGTAATGTTTCCTAAATTTTATGTATTTCCTAGTATTTTTTTATCATTTGTGAAAAACAAAGCTTATCTCTAGATAAGATTGTGAAATGGGACGGTTTTTGCAGTTTATCTTCGATTGAGTAAAAATAAAAGGCACACGCTAATTACGATGTCAGTCGCAAATATTACTGATTGTAGAGGGAAATCAGTCAGAATCGGAATCAGTGTCATTATTCGATTAATACTCGCTTAACGTTTTAAACATTGATAAAAAAACTGTTTTTAGCTGAATGTGAACATACTTACTCGTATATTATAGAAAGCATTTATAGGACAATTTGTTAGTTCAAAGATGTTTTATCTTATTTTTAATTAACACCTGTTGTTGTTGTTTTTTTTCAGGTATGTTACAAACCGTCGCAGATGAAAATATTATATGACAGCTATGTGAGTAAATTTATTATTAAAGCATTTTAAGTTTAGTAAAACTATAAGATTTAGTGTCACTTACTGAGCATAAAATCACGAAATGCTGACAGATCCAGGTGGAGCTTCAAGCGCAATCTTGAAACAAAGTTTTTGGTTGGCCGATATCTCGGAAACTATGCACTTTAGAGCAAAAATTATTGAAACCATTATTATAGAGACCAAAATTTCGCAGCTTTTATTTCCTACTAACTTTTTTTTAACACGTCTTAACGTTTACGATTTATTGAACATGCATTTTATCGATTAATCCAATATTTTGAATAAATGCGTCTGGCTTTTTATGTATTGACAGTTGACACATTTCTCTATATGTGTTTAGACACATGTAACTCAAACAAGATGGCCTACAAGAATAACTGAAATCACGTATTAAAATATATATTTTTATGTAATAATAATTCAAATTGTAACCTCACAGTTGTGAATCACCTCGCTCTTCCCGTGTTCGTTCCTTAGGTACATAGTTTCTCAGTAGTTCAGAGTGTTAAATATCTAGACTACAGATTATGCTATTTACTGGCTTATATAATAAAGCTTAATCAAAAACCTGCATGCCGGATGTAAAAAAATATTAAACACCTTTTACGTTTTTAAACGGAAATGACTTACAAATTACACAAATACAACGAAGACTTCAATTGCATTTATGTGTAAATTAGGCGCGTAAAAAAATAATTGGTTGATTCATTATCACTGTATAGCGTAGTATTGTGGTAGAGCTCAACGATTTTACTTGGGAGTTACTTATATTATGTTTAACTTTGATTAAAGTTTAATGAACAAAAATTAAATAATGCTTAAGATTTACGCCAATATGTAGCATTTATTATTCAAATTAGTAACTCATTCTTCTCATTATAATTCGCTCGAGTTCGTCCCTAGTAAAAAATCAAATGAACGCGGGTAAGCCCGTGGGTACCGCACATTTAATCCTGAGGTAAAAAATATATAAAATATCCTGTGTGCTATTTTAAATTGTAATCTATCTCTGTGCCAATTTTATCTAGAACTGTTTAGCCGTTCTAGAGTTATTGAGTAACACATCTAAGTTCTAACCATCCAAAACTTCGTATTCAAGCACCTATTTAGTAGTAAAAGAAGTACGTATATATTTCGTATTGTTTCTTTTTATAGACTTACATATTTGTCCCCGTTGAGGAATGCAGTCAAGCAAATACCATAAAACAAGTATTAAACGCTTTGTCCAAGTTTAAAGGCAATATTTAGCGACGTGCTTAGAATAAAAGACTGTAGGTAAGAGTTACTTGTGATTCGCACTCCAAGAGTGGCGCATCATTCATATATTGCGTTTTAATAAAATCAGAACATTAATTAATAATTATGTGCCCTAACTTACTAATTAGTATCATCTACACTAGTTAATTATCATATTAAGGGGCCTAAATCTACTTGTAGGTGCGTCGATATGATGTGTGCTAAAAAGTTTACTATATAGCTTATTTCTATCACGTATGTGGATCGCATTCGCTAGGAAAACTCTTTATGTGAATAAAATAAATATTTGAACCATTATATACTCGTGTCGCATTTATATACTAGTGAAAATTTATCGCTTACCGAATAAAAGGTATATCAAAATGTGCTATCAAGGTTTTATTGGATACTGCGATGTACACTTTTCAATTCAGTCACGCACAGCAACGGGACCTTGGAAGGGATCTCGTATATATTACATATCAATAACACGATCCGCCTTCCACTGTGTTTGCTCTCAGTAAAATAAACAAATGCTTTGTTTATCCACCTACGGACTGACGTGACTAATCTATAAGTTATAAGTGTAAAAACTTTATCTTAGAATACTTGTTAACATGATTACGACACTTTTTCATGTGAAAGTTCGTACAGGCACGTGCATCCTATTTACTGCCTATAGTCTATTTTATTTACCTGTTTAAATAAATATCGGTGTGTGTACGTATGTTCCCCACAGACTCCGAAACAACTGAAGCGATTTTAATAAAATTTTCAGGCAATCTGATGATGGTAGCGATCGAGAGTTTGAATACGGATAAAGCATGATGCTGCTAGTTATGTACAAGTCATATAATACATCTATTTTATCAATAAAAACTATGTGGTTATGGTTTGTTTTCACTTATTTTTCCTTTCAAGCTGTAAAAGTGTAAAGTTATAATATGAGTCGGAGCTCGGAGAGGCCGTAGAAATGTCTCTATATTTCGGTACATTAAATGAAGGGTACAGGCAAAACAAATAATGTCACAATTTTTTTAAAAATTAACATTGCAATCTATAATACGTGGCAAAATCTTAATGTTCCCATATTATAAAGTTTTTGAATTTTATGTAACATTCCTTGTTTTGACCATGTACCCTTCAAATGATACTGATTTATTCTAAAAATATGTAAGTACTATATAATGCTTCGATATCACTCGTGTAGTAAATAATGTTAATGATTTTATTGCTTTGAAATATTTATTTTTAAAACGTTTAATCTTCATGCTTGTAAGTAGGTACCTAGGCTATATTAAATTGAATTAGAATATGATGCCAGATGGCGAATTAATGTTAATCCCATTCATAACATGTTAATACGTGGTAGCCGTATGCATCAGAATTATAATTTTCCTTATGTTGACTTCCTAGGAATCAGGCACAGATGGTGCTGACTCAGCTACAGCTAGGGACATTTTCTATTGAATCAATGAAAGATTTACTCTTTATTCACACTTTTAGTGTTCCAATGAAAGAATATTAAGAGTTATAATGGTATCATAAGTTATAACACAGATATTTTTGAGATTGTTAAATTAGCTCATAAGTATTTATTAAATAAGAAATACTAATTTCGAAGTTGTATATTTGACGTAAATAACAACATATAACATTTACGTATCTTCACAGTTTACACCATATCCTTTTATTTGGGACTAGATTATATACATATTATATAGGTTAGGCAATAGGCATACACAATATAACTGAAAATGGAATCATACGCCTATAGAACTTATTGAAGTGAGTTTGTAAATTATGAGAAGTACTTTCTATAAACGTCAATATACTTCAAATCTCATTCTTTAAATTTCCTCCAATTTCGACATACCAACTGTAATTGTAACGAAAATTGCGTTTTGGCAATAATTTTCATTTATTGCCAGCGCTTTCTGAGGAAAGAGATAAACGTCATACGGCCATATTGAGAAGCACAATACGAAGTATATTACACGTACATTATATTATATTTATTAAGCTTTCATCTTTACATCTTCAATTTTCTTTCATTCAATTATTGTATTAAGAGATAAATGTATGTATAGATTAATCTCAAACTCAATGTTATGTTATTAATCGAATGTTAAATTAATAGCAAAATATTAAGAAATTATACTATATTTTTGACTACCACGTCCCTATTAATTAAGTTAATAGCCAAACTTAAACCAATATTTATTTCATATATGGATATTAATACAAATGTACATAATATTATGTTGGTCTGTTTGTCTAAAAGGAATGTTTATACTTTGATAACAAGTATCCTATTCAAACAATTTCATAGATGATAACCCAAATAACTCATCGTTCGGAATGTGAATCCATCAAGTGTTATTATCTGAGCGCGTAGAACACATTACTAAAACTCAAAACGTTTGACCAGTTCATAAACGAGTCTTTGTTCTTAAATTCTACCAATACTAAGAAATCGATTGCGCTTGAATTACTGTTGAATTATATTGTATTTACACCTTTTTTAACATGCCACTGCTTAGCCTTTCCTCTGGCCACCATTTTGGCCACGTGCGGATTGACTGATTGTATAGTCCACACATGTCTTCAAAGTTCACACGTTTTTAATCACTGTAAAAATCGTGTTTAGAATAATTCCCATATAAAAATTTCAGATTCGTTACTCGAAATTTGAACCCGGTTCACTCGGTCTTATTAGCGTGCTCCTTACCACTGTACTACGACTTCCTCGAAAACATGACATTGAATGTAAATAATCCATCAACCCATTCATTCATTGCTGCGTTAGAGAAAGACTTAAAAGGAAACAAACAAATTTTGTATTTATAAAACGAGGCGAGATATTGTATATGTTGAGTTTTTAATCTTAAAAGCTTTTAAAGCTCAAGAATAAAAATAAACACCCATTTAAAACAAGCAAGATCATTGCCGAATTGCCTATCAATGCCAAACTGTCTTCTAATAGTGTACAAAATTTTCTTAGCGTCTCGGCAGCGTGCCAGTTTGCACTTGAACATCGTATCAGTCGTATTTACCACGTAAATATTAGCTCATGAGAAGTAATAGAAGCAACAGTTGATGTAATAATAATAGAAAGCTTATAGATTTTATATTTTTTTGAAGTTAACGATAAAATAAAGTAAAAGCCGCACTTGTTTATTCCAAATAGCCCTTTTCATTTATGAGATTTAATAATTTAAAGATAATAAAACATTTTTTCGTGATATGTAACTTTTAAGGATGAGAACACTTAGTCTTTTTTAGAACAGCAATGTCTATATATAAACAAATAATTACACAAAATACAACAATTATCATGTTTTAATTTAAAAACATTGCATGTTGTAGGTACAGTTATACACTTCATGATAATATTCTCATTCATACCGTATCGTATTCTAATTAAAACTATGTGTATATAAAAATATCAAGTTCGTCTTACTCATTTATGAGGAAGCGATAAATATAATATACTATATGCATTTATTGTATGAACAAGTAATACTCCAATGGCATTGACAGAATCACAAAAGAATTGTTGACATGAATCGCTAATTAAAAGCCTGCATTTGCCTAATTAATAAACTGAACGGGATTTCTCGCAGTTAACAATAAAATCTCCCAATAGATCGCACCGCGTCTTCTATTGTGTATCAAAGTAGTAGATCTAGATTAATTTTATTATTATACTTCAGTCATTTCACTTGAATGAGGTCAGCCTCCTAATTTGTAATTGAAATAAATAGGTAATACTATGTTTATAAAATGATGCGGTATAATGATTATATAAGACTAGCGATACACCCTCGCTTCGCTCAGGTTCGTCCCTAGGTGCTCTCAGCCAAATTTACAGATTTTAGCACAAAAATGAAGGATTTATTAACAAATTTGCGAAAGCCCTTAGACCTCCTAAACCCGGCCCTGTCGCAAAATCCGTTATTAGTGAACGCCTAGTAACTATAAACTCCTGTCAATTAAAAACCTCCTTGACATAATAAAAAATTATGCCATGTCTAGCGGTTTTCGATATTTCGTGATGAGTGAGTGAGTCACCTTTCGCTTTTATATTATATATATATATATATATATATATATATATATATATATATATATATATATATATATATATATATATATATATATATATATATATATATATATATATATATATATATATATATATATATATATATATATATATATATATATATATATATATATATATAGATTTTATATGGTAATGAAGTTGTAACAATTGTTGTTTTTCACTTTTACTAATGAGATTCGAATATTATTATTTAATTAATACTTTTAGAGTACAATTAAATAGGTTTTCGAACCCACGCTATGACTATCAAAAGCTAGCAATTATAAGTTAATAAACTACGCAAACAGAGTCGTATCAAGAGCCGATTACTAAAATTTTATCAGGACGAGCCAGTGAGCCCTAATACTATCCCACAATCCGAACATTTTGTGGTACACTTTTCTGAAAAATTATCACGCCTATAGACTTGTACTTTAACATAGTAATTTAATCTTTATATCTAGATGTGTTATCTGTCAAAAAAGTATAATTTTATAACCAATTAAACTAAAAAAATTAACATTAACAATTTTGTTTTCATTGGATAGAATGTTATTGTACTACTAACGCCATCTTTGACATTATTACCCGTTTAGAAAAACTATGCGAGCCCTCACAAAGCTCAGTTTTTGCTAGTAATATCATGGATACATAGTACAATTATGTAATTTAAATAACGAAAAATATAATTTTACTTACAATCTACTATAGATGTAGTTAAAACCCTAGTTGTAAATCCTAGCTGTAATTTTATCAGGACGAGCCAGTGAGCCCTAATACTATCCCACAATCCGAACATTTTGTGGTACACTTTTCTGAAAAATTATCACGCCTATAGACTTGTACTTTAACATAGTAATTTAATCTTTATATCTAGATGTGTTATCTGTCAAAAAAGTATAATTTTATAACCAATTAAACTAAAAAAATTAACATTAACAATTTTGTTTTCATTGGATAGAATGTTATTGTACTACTAACGCCATCTTTGACATTATTACCCGTTTAGAAAAACTATGCGAGCCCTCACAAAGCTCAGTTTTTGCTAGTAATATCATGGATACATAGTACAATTATGTAATTTAAATAACGAAAAATATAATTTTACTTACAATCTACTATAGATGTAGTTAAAACCCTAGTTGTAAATCCTAGCTGTAATGAGATTGTGTCGACGATATTAAAAGATTATCCTGCTGTTTGTATCTACTTATAAAATTCTGAGGTCATCGACGATATACATAGATATAGTCATTTTAAAAATTAAGATCTGTTGTTGTTTTATAAAATATCGACGTGTCCTCCTCTAATATATTATGTCGTAATATGAAATTACGGCGTTGGTGTGTTATGATAGAAATATATCTATGGCGTACCTTGCCAGTATTTTATGTTGGGGATATTTCAAAGAGAAAAGTTGAAATGCAGGCTTTATAAAATATTATTCAAGCATTCCTGATGTCAGTTACATGTGGTACATATCACTAACGAGCGACCGCTGCATTTACATACGAGTACGTTAAATTCATACTTGTTTGATTAAAAAAAATTAAATTACTAGAAATTCGGTTTTGATTTAGACATTTTCGATGTATTTAGGTTTTTGATTCCTCAAGTTCTTAATCGTTTTCAATATTATAGTTATATATTGGATTTTTGGACACATGTCTTTCGAAACCTTCTTTCAGGCATGCAGGTATCCTCACGATGTTTTCCTTCAACGTAAGATGGGGTTATCATGTTAGAAATGATTTGCACATGAAAATATCAGAGGTGCGAAACCCTGATTTGAACCTGCTTCACTCGGTTAGCCAAGCGAGCGCGATACCACTGGGCGAAAAGACTTAGTTAATACATATTATTAGTTCTATAACACCTTTACCACCATATTACAATTTTAGTATGTACCTAGTGGATTTCATTGGTGGTGAATTTCAAATGGTCAAATTGTATTTTTAATATTTCATTACTGAAAATACAGAATTTCGTACATTTGAAAATATATACTCGGACTAACTCGCCGTGTAACCAAACTCAAAGCAAATATTATTGGCAGCATAGAAAAGCAATCAATCTCGTTTATTGATGTTTACGCACAAAGCTTTTTATACGATTGGATTTTCAGCTTTTACGATTACTTTTATTTGTGCTATCTACTTACTATTGCACGTCTGGATACGATAATTGGTTACTTCTTTCAATGTAATTTTTTTTTGATAAATAAAATAAAATAATAGATGTGGCTTGTAAATTCTTTTATTTTACGTTATGTGGCATAAAACCCCATCCATACAATAATTATGAGATAATGATTTCGGTAGGTACATAGGAACATGGTATCTATACCATTAAGTAAAATTTGTTAATTGATAATAAAAACAAATGTAAACAATTGAACACTTCCTTGTATTATCTGATTTACTCTAATTAATAGTCAACTCGATATCTTTAAAAAACGACATTGTCACGACCTTAGATCGATCGAGGCCATATTAGGTATCCTGCCGACGCGACGGATCAAGGATAACTGCGCACGCGCCGACGCCACATAATTGTAAACACGATATGTTTTCTATAGAATTAAACTGTTATAATATATATAGTTCGTTTTTGGGTAGGCTGGAGGCGCAGTTTACTTTTATATTTTGTTATAATAATATGGTCATACTGGTTTTTTCACTTTTGTTGTATAAAAGATGTAGGGACAAACCACTCATAGTTTTTATATAATATAAATTCTTATAATATATGAATCTTTACTTAATACTTTAGCTGAATATTTTTAAACTTATCTTAAAAGTAGTTTTTTGCTTCTGCTATTTTTCTACAGCATTATTTTTCTGCTTAAAATCTGTTTTAACATTTATTATTATCTTTACTAGCGACTCACCCCCGCTTCGCTGGGGTTCGTCCCTAAGTACCCCTTTTAGGATATTTTTTACAAACTTTGAATGTCTTATTTATTTATGTATCTTATCAAAAGCCTAAAATAGGTTTCAAGCTTCTAGCTTTAAAAATGACGTAATTTCCATACAAACTTTAATCCCCTATTTCAACCCCTAACAGACCTTTTTTTGTCTTTAAAAGTCGATGTCCTTTCTCAGGCTCTAGGCTATCTGTGTACCAAATTTCATTTAAATCGGTTGAGTGCATACAGACAGACAGACAAAGTTACTTTCGTATTTATAATATTAGTAAGTACTACTTACTAATATTATAAATAAATAAAACTACATATTTTTGTAAATATATATAAGTATATCTACTCGTAAGTTTATTTATAAAGTAATAAATAAATTACTAAGCTTATTTTTAAAAAAGGAGGACAGATGTTTTCCTGTCGGAATGAAAGATTTTTTTCGGTACTTACGTACTAACGATGACGCACTTTTATTTTTTCTATAGATTTGTGTGAATGTGCTTATATCGTAAAAAACTATTTTCTTTGGGTTTTCATATAATAATAGGTTCATAAGGTTAATTTTATGACTCTTTCTTTCTAGGTTGGTTAGGTTAGGTTAGATATATGACCACAATATCGCACGAGCACAAAATAAATTAAAATTCTTAAAATTAACCTTATGAACCTATTATTAATTTTTGACTATGGCACTCGCCGGCCGCTGCCGCGGCACGCTCGCTGCGCTCGCTCGGCTCGTGCGATATTGTGGTCATATATCTAACCTAACCTAACCAACCTAGAAAGAAACATTCTTAAAATTAATTTTATGAACCTATTATTAATTTTCGATTTAAAATTTTACGATATAAGCATTACATATATTCACACAAATCTATAGAAAAAATAAAAGTGCGTCATCGTTAGTACGTAAGTACCGATTTTTCTTCCATAAAAAGTATTTTAAATGTTGCCTCGTAACGTATCACTACACAAAATTTTGTTCAAAATGGTTTAATACTTTTTGTGTGAAACGTACACATCGATTCGCTAAGTTACTGTTTTTATACGTACTGATTAAAATAGTTACTTAAAAAATAGGCCTTTTTAAGAGCTACAATTTCCTTCAGCATTTTGATCTCTTAAGGTTTAGCCACCGCTAGCCGCTTAGCTTTTCAAGGATGACTAAACAAAACCAATTATGGAAATGGAATATTGTTCTCCAATAAAATGTATTCTAAGTCATGAAACCCGAGTATTAAGTTATCACTACACAAAATTTGATAAAAATCGTTTACATAAAAGCTAAATGCAATGCTATTCCCGTAAAAATTGAAATGTCAAATATTTTAATCAGAGTTTTAAAACATGTGTCAAAATAAAATGTCATTAAAATCAAATTCACTAAGGAGTATTAATATCAACTAATCCCCAAAATAACTTTATACCCCTTTTTAACCCCATTAGGCGATGAGTTTCAATAAAATATGAATCACGTCTTCCAACAATTCTGTTAAAGAATGTTTATGGAAAATTTTAAGTAAATTGGACCAAGGAATGACGTTGTCCCATACAAACATTGCCCCCTTTTTCACCCCCTTAGGGGTAGAATTTCAGAAAATCCGTTCTTATCGGATGCCTTCGTCATACAAAGAACACACCCTCCAAGTTTCAGATTTTTACGATCTGCCGTTTAGGCTGTGCGTTGATCCATCAATCATTCAGGACAAAGCCTTTTATATATAGATATAGATAAACAAAATATTATTGATTAATTTGATTTAGAAAGTCTAATATTATCCCGTACGCGATTTTGTCATTACGAAAGTTTCGTAATTGCGTAACTTTGCTGCCAATTTCCTATAGAGAGTTTATTTATAACTTGACATTTACGCACTAATAAACTTTGCTAATCTAATCTGGTGACATACGAGTATCACGTGTTTGAAAGTCGTATAAGTTTCCAACATTAAATAAATTATGATTAATTTCGTTCATAAACAGTTGACGGAAATTTATTTTGAGCTAAAATAACACCTACATACCTATTTACTGAACGCTATTGACCCGCCTACGCTTCACTTAGACTAGACTCTGTTGATCGAAGTCTACTTTATTTTATTAAAGCTATCTGGAATAATGGGCCAAAACTTAAAAGTGAACTCAAATAAACTAAGTAAAAAGTTGCTTTAAGAAATTAGTAATTATATAATAACTTTAAAAAAACGTTAAAGTACTTTAATATATTTTGCGTAAATATAATATACTAATATCTACTATTATGTAGATGGTCCAATCTGTTGGTCCAATAATGCACTGGTCATGGAGACCACTCATGGCGCGAACAGGGTTTCTTTGTTAAGAACTAAAATCCATACTGATTCTTTGCATACATTCACGCATTTTCGGACTGTCGTGATTTTCTTAGAAACAGCTTGTGAACCAAAGCTCCATCGAAGCTATAGAATACTTAATTTTCCTATATATTAAGTCGTTCCCTTGCAAGATTCCAACACAATACTTGTAGTAAACCAAACAAAGACATTGGTAATATTAAGTATGTAGTAAGTATGGATGGCAAAGTGATGACGTCTTTATTATATATTATTATATTTTTTTAGATTATTGTCAAACATTTTCCCAGCTTTCTATCAACAAATTTAGTAGCAGACTAAATAATAGTACATTTGACGTGTATTGTTTGCATTTCCAAAATAGACAAAGCAACAAGCCGGCGGAATTTGATATGTAGGTACATTTTGTTTATGAAACAATCGTTTCATTCCTTTGACACGACCCACCGGGTTAATTTACAGCTATTATGTTGTTATAACAATGTATTTTTGAATAGAAATTACGACGAGATATTCGATGTTTAAGTTCATTGCTTTATTATTTTGAATTTGATTTACCTGTTTTTACCCTGGGTATGTTTTATTTATGAGATTCCGATTAAAATCAGTCAAGTGCGACTCGAATTGAAATGAAAGGTTCTATACCATCGTGCCAATTTTATAAGAAAATGTACCTACTGAACTTTTTTTTAAGTTATACGGCCGCCGTTTTGATATTCGACATTGTGGTTTTTATCGGTAAATTTACACTGAAAATTTCAACTGATGTTCGTGAGATACAGCCCGCTGAGAGACAGACAGACGGATAAGTTAAGAAGGTACCGTTGGCACCCTTTGGATTCATACAGAACCCGAAAAAAGTACAAGTTACGTATGTCAGACCTGTCAATTAAATTATTGAAGTACGTTTTTTTCCTTACGATAGTACCTACCTATCATATTTAATGAATAAAAACATTAAAAATAATACCGCTTAGCATCGTGCTCCACCCATACAAAATTTTTTTTTTTTTTTATGGGACAAAGGGGGCAAACGGGCAGGAGGCTCACCTGATGGTAAGTGATCACCTCCGCCCATGGACATCTGCAACACCACAGGGCTTGCAGATGCGTTGCCGGCCTTTCACGAAAGGGAGGGAGGGAGGAAGGAGAAGGACGGGAGTAGGGATGGGTAGTGGGCCTCCCGGACTCTCACTTACCGGACGAAACGCGACAGCATAGCTGCCACTTCACGCCGGTCTTCTGTGAGAGAGTGGTACAATACGGGGCGTGCCGGCCCATTCGGCTGCTACCCGAAGGTAACAAGCATGGCACTACCACTTGTAGTGTAACGAGCAACAGCTGTCAACTGTCATGGTGCGGTTAACCAAGCAAATCTCGCCTTAAAATATAAGAACTTTGTAATATAATTGTATAAAACCTATGAAACTTTAAACTTATTGATTCAGTAATAATTTTAGAATCATCATCATCAGCCCTTTTTAACGTCCCACTGCTGGGTACGGGCCTCCCTCAGTACGAGGGGGATCAGGCCATAGTCCACCGCGCTGGCCCAGTGCGTGTTGGCGGACTTCACATGTCTTACGAAAACTTGCTAGGTTTTCTCAGACATGCAGGTTTCCTCACGATGTTTTCCTTCACCGTAAGACAAGTGGTAATTAGGATAGAAATGATTCGCACATGAAAGTATCAGAGGTGCGAGACCCGGATTTGAACCCGCATCACTCGGTTATACAAGCGACGCGTCACCGCTGGGCTACCACTGCCTTTATTTTAGAATTTATTTTAGAATATTAGGTTACAATTAGTCAAAAGTGTATCGATCAATAACTTTCGCGGTTCACTTTCTCTAATATGCAACAGTATTATGATCCGTTTGTACCGTTGTACACATATTGGTTATTTTAATTAGGTACATTCGATACATGAGTATTTTATTAATTAATGGTTAATTGACACGCTATCTGTGTATATTGTACACCTTTTGTTTATAATGCACGTTGGTACGTCTAGCTTTTGTTCCTGTCTTGGCTTATCTCTTAATTCCTAATTAATGTCAAATATTACACTAAAATTTTCAACTTTATTAAATTTACTTGCATGTTTGATATTGTAAAAGGAAATACCTTTTCGGATTTTTTCGCGAATTTATTTTGATTTTCAGTTCCCGATGTTGTCTGCTATAAATCCACGACATAATCCTAAGAGAGTTGTATTTAAAAAAATAATTATTTAAACTACTTAAGCTAACGAAAAAATACTCTGTGGAAAATAATAATCTCCAGTCCAGTCTGATTGTAAACAACCACTTCAATAAATTTATCTAGTTAAATTTTGAACCAAATTGTCGTCGTAAAACTGTTACGGCCTGTCCGCACTGCGAAATTTCACCGCGCGGTTTTTTCCTCAATTCTGTAACACATGGAAACTTACAGAAGTATCCGCACTGCGAATAAAATTTCGCGCGATTTCTCTCAGTTCGATGACGGTGATCGCGGAAAATAAATCGCGAGAGTAAAATTCGCGCCGTGAAATTTCGCAGTGCGGACAAGCTGTTATCCTCAAGCGCAATTACCTACTTTAAGTAGATTTAAAATTACTCTAGTCACTAGTGACTTACGTGTACATAGCCTTACTACAGGTCGATAAGAAGTTAAAGATCTTTCTAAGAGGAATAATTTTGTAACACATCGTTTCATATAGTATAGTAACTTTATTAATTGACGCTGTGCACGCCAATAAAGCTCTATGTCGGCATAATTTTTTTTAACACCGTAAAAAATCATCTCCATATTTTAGAAAGTTAGACTTAGCTTAATAATATGTAGAGATAGTTAAGTAACACAATGATAACAAATTGATAAAGCTCACCTCCTGCATTTGAAAACTTCGTTTCAGGATATTTTGTATTACCATTGGCCAAACAGTTTAAGATTAAGATGATCTGTATCGGTTTTTGTAAACCAATTGATAAAGCACTGAGAAATGAATACACGATGTAGAAATTGAAAACGGTGAATGTTAAAACATATTATATTAGGCATTATATTCTCATTACAGGCTTATGAAGTGTTAAAAGCGTAAAATTAATTAAGTACTTGAAAGGGTAGAAGGAACACAAGCTGTCAGATAGAGTGACTTGCCTTTTTAGAGATAATTAATTTAGTTGAATGCTGTGTTAATAATAAAGCTTATTTACAGAGTAGGCGCTAAATAGTAAAAATTACAGTAGCAGTGTTCCGGAAATCTTGGCACTAATTACTTGATCTAAATATGCAGATAGAAACGAATGAAGCCCCAAATAAAACTCTAGCCTGTTACAAAAGAGTCGTTTTTACATTGGCAAATAAATTATACACTAAAAGGTATTGTTGGCACTTGCTAAACGATATCAAATTAATGTTGCCAAATCTATTTAAAATTATAAATGATGAGTCTGTTTGTTGTTTGTATAAATTTTGATTTAAACCACATACTGTTCATATATCACAACACTTTGCATGGATAAAAAGCAAGTTTAAAATATATTCTGAGATTCTGCGACCATGTCTGGTCTATTGCGATAAACGACCACGACTATCCTCAGAAAGACGATGTCTTTAAAAGACACTTCTGAATTCTGTCAATATCTCATTTGTTAAATTATCATCAACAGTTTAGAAGTTAGAAGGGAACAGATGAACATGATACATACATACTGGTCAAAATCATATTCCTCCTTTTGCTTCAACGTAGTTGGTAATAATTACGCTACATTAAAATCAACTCTTCTTCTTCCTGTCCTTATGCCACGCTATGTGGGGTCGGCACAACATGTCTTCCACTCTCCTCAGACATTCTTTGACACTCTTATACATGTTGTAATTGGTTTGGCAAGAAATTTTACAACCGAAAATTAAAATTTTACATTAAAATCAACTGCCGCTTAAAATATTAATATATTCAGAAGATGCTGAGGAAATTAAATTCCAGTATTATTGATCTAAGTGAAAACCAATTAATTCCGAAATTTGCATAATATAATATTGACTTATTAACTCTGCTCCTTTGATAATTACATGTTATTGTTGAAATCTAATTGCGTTGATAGAATAATATATTGTGAACGTATAATAATGTTGACTTATTATTCAAATAATACTACACACTAAAATTATGTTTGATGTAATATTATTTTACTGTATACTATTTGTTTTTACACCTATTTATTACATGTTTTGTATGACTAATGCAATGAAGTAGGTACCTACTTCTAAATTAAAATGAATTCATGATTATTGGACTTCACACTCACTTCGCTCGGGTTCGTCCCTAGGTGCTTCCTGCCGAATTTCAAGTTTGCAGCACAAAAATTAAAATAAATATAATTTCTAAAATAACAAATAATTAAAATAAATATAATTTCTAAAATAAAAGTAATGTTACTTCTTATAACAATAGCTGCGAGTGAAAGTCCCATCAAAATCGGTCCAGCCGTTTCAGAGATTAGCAGGAACAGAACAGACAGACTGACAGTCAGAGAGACAAAAATTTTAAAAATTGATTTTTGATGTAGGTAAGTACCGCATATTATATACTTTCATATGCATTTAGTGAAAAGTTGTTAATTTGAAATTAAAAACACCTCTTCAAGAGACTCTTCAATTTTATTGTCTATATACAATGATAATGTAAAAACGTAATAAAACTAAACTAAAAAGTAGAAAATAATACTTTTAAGGACTTTGTTAATTTTGGAGTCGGTGCCAGCCAGGTATTTTGATTATGTTTACAAATTGATATGTATTTATTACAAATTGATTAATCGAATATGTATCTATTTAGGGTTATTTTGCTTTGGCTGGCACCGACTTCAAAATTAACAAAGTCCTTAAAAGTATTATTTTCTACTTTTTAGTTTAGTTTTATTACGTTTGGAAGTCGGTTTTTGTTTTTTTGTTAAAAATAATTTATTTTTAAATTTTTAGCGGAAAGTAGATACGTAATGTGTTAATGACTATAAAAATTTACCTTCTATTATGAGGTAAACCTAATAGCCTGAAAGTATACAACTATCGGTCCATAATTGCGTATTATATTGAAAGAATTTTCTTTAAACTGCTAGCCGTTGAGGAGTTGTACCTTCCATCATCAGTTACGGTACGTGACTCAAATATCCATATAGCCTATATAAGATTCCGCCGAGCATCGTTAATTTGCTCCTAAGAATTGAAGAGTTCCGATACTTTGTCATGGATCCCATCATCAGAACCTTATCAAACTCCCATCAAACTACCCTTGAAGTATATCCTTTCCATTAAAAAAAGAATCATCGAAATCGGTTGGCGTGATATTGAGTTATTCGTCCATTTGTCGCGCAAATACTTAAAGCAAATTTAAGACTTTTATGGTTTTCTCATGGATGCTATTGTTAGAACTAGAAAATATTAAAATGGGACCACATGGGAAGCACTACCTTTCAAATAAAAAAAGAATTATCAAAATCGGTTCACCCAGTTCAAAGTTATGAGCTAACAAACATAAAAAAAAAAAAAAAAAAAAAAAAAAAAAATACAGACGAATTGATAACCTCCTCCTTTTGGAAGTCGGTTGAAAACCAGATATTTTTTAGTTAGCCCGAAAGAAGTGTTCTGTTTTCATTTAATTTGTGTAAATATGTTGTTTCTAAAATTAAGTTTATGTTCAATTATGCCAAAAACTCCATTGAAAAATAAATTTCGTGTGTAAATTATGATAAGTACGCACTTCGTATGATTTAATAGCTTTGATAAGCGTTGTTTTCATGAATTGCTGTGTGTACTGTGTAGTGTGTAGTGTCGGCGCGCGTCTCTCGTATTCTGTTGTTTTTACTTTTTATATTATATGACAGAAAATTATAATTTTTACATCATCATAAAATGTAAACATTTATATTATATTATTAAATTGGAAATATTTCAGGCTTATTAAATAGATAATTTACTTGTCGATGTTTTTACTCACTTAAATCCTCGGGAAATTATGAAAAAACTAATGCTAGTATTATAGCAATTTATTTGAATATACAGAACATTATATATTTTGATAATTTTTATTTCGAGTTCTTTTTTAAAGAAAACAATTTAACTTTAGTATTATTAAAATGAGTGTATAGAGAATTTATTAAATTACCATACGAATAGTGAATAATAATAATTCTGCCCTTGCGCAACTGGGAAAGAGCTTGCCTAGACCAGGTGGAACAGAAAAGTGCGGATTTCCAAACTTTGCAGTCACAGGTCTTTCGAAACCTACTTAAGTTCTTTCACCATATTGTGTTCTTTTACGATAAGGGTTGGAACTTCTAATCATGCCGAAAAACTTTCGTAGGTAAGTACATGAAAATATCAGAGGTGCGAGACCCGGGTTCGAACTGACTTAATTTGCTTTCTAAACGAGTATATTACCACTGGTCTACTTTTGTCTTCTACCTTGTATTTCAATAATATTGAAACTTTAAAAAAACATACATCTTTACACCCGGTTCAGTTTTTACATACATGACACAAGTAATTCCTGGAGTAAATGGCGAGGGGAGGCTCCTTTTATTCGTGTACCAAAAACTTTAAACAACCCCAGCTATTATTCATTCACTGCAATAGATTCTTTTTTTGCAATAGATGATTTTATTATTCAATACCTTGACGGCCTCGGATAACTAATAATTTTCCTATTATAACATATTGGGGCAGAAAATGCAATACGTTATATAAAATACAAATAAATGAAGTCCTATTAGATCAGAGCTCTTCTTTGAAATATAACAGCGATGAATAAGGTAGCTTACGCAAAACCCACGAACATGACGGCCTTGTCCTATAATTCTGACCTAGGCAATGACACCAAGCTTTAAGGTGCTATAAAAAGGCACCTCCGTCACATATCGGTATCGTTTGAAGTAAATTGTTTATGCGCATGATTTTATAGTGTGTTTTTAATAAGTTTAAAAGCTTTTTTCAGACCAGGTTTCGGGTTGAGTTATTTTACTATAAAAATATCTAGATTTAAGTCCAACATTTCGTTAGGTGTAGAAGAATTAATCGAGATAAGTCATTTTATATATAGAAAATAATATTACAATGTTTTAAATTATAAAAAATACATTCAAATTAATATAACAGGCCAGGTATGTTCATTAGCGGGCGTAAGAAAAGTTTCTGGGCTTCTTTTCGCTAATTAATTGGATTCTCGGCTCGTACCATTCAAAGAACTTTTGAAATAATAATGAAAATGAGATTTTATTTAATTTAGATTATGCTTTTTATATGTAACAACAAAGTAAATGCTAATTTGACATTAATTAAATAATAATAATAGTGAATAATAAAATAGCGGAACCCGCGGCTTCGCTTGCGCTAAATCTACCTAGTCGCTAGTTTAATTAAAATCCGCAGCATGGTTTAAAAGATCTATGCGTACTGACGGCGGGAAGCGACTTTGTTTTATACGATGTAGAGATTCTCTACATTGGCATAACTTTTTAAATCATGAACCGATTGACATGAAACAAACACTAAATGTTAAAACTACATCTAAATCGGGTAAGCTGTTTGTGTGATAAGCGTGCATAAACACATAGACAAACAGAAAAAAAATTCTAACAATAATTGTTTTGCTATTTGCGTTTTCAAGTGGTAGTGCCATGCTTGTTACCTTCGGGTAGCAGCCGAATGGGCCGGCACGCCCCGTATAGTACCACTCTCTCACAGAAGACCGGCGTGAAGTGGCAGCTATGCTGTCGCGTTTCGTCCGGTAAGTGAGAGTCCGGGAGGCCCACTCCCCATCCCTACTCCCGTCCTTTTCCCTCCTCCCTCCCTCCCTTTCCTGAAAGGCCGGCAACGCATCTGCAAGCCCTGTGGTGTTGCAGATGTCCATGGGCGGAGGTGATCACTTACCATCAGGTGAGCCTCCTGCCCGTTTGCCCCCTTTGTACCATAAAAAAAAATAAAAATAAAAGTCCCAATAATATTTTTTTCAGTTTGTCCTCCTAGTATGTATAGTGTATCAACTATCTGGTATCCATAACATACGCCTCGTAGCTTACTATGGAACTACGAGAAGGTAGATGGTGCTTTGTGTAAATGCATTTATTTTGAACTATTTGAATAAATTAAAAGATAGAAACCATTGTTAAATTCTGTATTTTTCTGTGCGATTACTTCGCCATCTAAATAAATACATGTTCATATTTTTTTAATGAAAAGGTTGTATAACTTCATACATAATATATTGTTACTTTCAAAACAAAGTTCACCCTGAAGGTAAAATATATTTTATCTTATAACTACACTAGCATTTCCCGTGGCTTCACCCGCGTTTGAAAGACCGGAAACTAAATCCTTAGCTTTTACATACCGTGTGATGTTTTACAGTCGGTTTTTAACGGTCACTTGAGATTTCTCAGAAATGAGATATTTTCTTGCAGTAATAACCAGCTATCCTCATACCAAATTTCATCAAAATCTGTCCAGTGTGTTTCTCGTGCTGCGGTCACAGACGGACAGACAGACAGACAGACAGACAGACAGACAAAAATTCTAAAAACTATAGGTAGATTCGGCCTCCGTATCGATAATAGTTTTTCTATTTTAATAAGAAAAATAAAAAGAAAAATAGTTATTCTATTTTAATAAGAATTTCTAAAATTATTCAATGTACTGATTTGACTGGGTTAGAATTTTATTATATGTATAGATTGTGTACAGATTATCACAATGGCGGGCTACAGCTGCTGTAGCCCCCTTGGTACTATTTCAAACGGCACGCGTGAATTTACACATATTCCGGATATTAACGGAATTATATCCGGCGTCCGGAAAGCTCGTAATTAAATTTTGTATGGAGGAAATTATTTTCCAACAAATTGATTTACTTTGTGGTTTAAATAGTTTATACTTACTGCTTGTGTTATATTACGTGAGCGTAAAAGGCCTTTTCGACCCTATAATGTTACCTTATTAATTAGGCTTAACTTGAGTTCTCTCTGTCATTC
Organism: Boloria euphrosyne; assembly: GCA_951802675.2. Taxonomy (NCBI): domain Eukaryota; kingdom Metazoa; phylum Arthropoda; class Insecta; order Lepidoptera; family Nymphalidae; genus Boloria; species Boloria euphrosyne. Next base: position 11,683,228 of record OX637888.1, read on the forward strand.
CGAAGATAAATGAATTATATAAAGCATTGTAACATACATTATACTATACTATATACATACTTATTAGTAATTATACAAACATTATTGATCGTGATATGTAGAGTATACTATTCATTATAAAAATAATTTAAAAAGCACTGTATTAAGTAGTGGAATTCATTAAAGTTATATTTTTAGCTTTACGCACATTTTAGTACAATGTACTCTAAACATCGGTCAGATGCCAGGCCGAGATCTGGTATTCCGTATTCCCCTCGTCATACGATTAATTACAGATGTGATGTGTAGATTGATGTTCAGGAATTCAACAGCATCTGCTGCTTGCGTGTCTTCATGTTTACGTTATAGAATAAATATCTGGAGTAATACCAACTTACTACCAAACGGTAGAAACATAACGTATAAAAATAGAGCGCGCGTGTTATGTAAATAATCAAGTTCCGCCATAATTGTTTTATTTTTCGAAGGTATGGTAGGGTGACTACTTTAAAGCTCTAAATTAAGACAAAAAAAATCTTCAAATTATATCTTATCTCTCGCTATACTCTTGTGAAAATATTTTTAATGTAATAGTTTGTACTTTGTTATGTTCAGTGTAATTTCTTCGATGTTTCGCGAACTTTGCGTAAACTCATTCTTTTAATAAATTAAAATGAGTCGGCATTTATTAACTATATAAATTTAATATAATTGCCTAAAGACGCAACTTATCGAGGCACTAGAAGTCGATAATCATAAAATTAAACTATGTGTTTCACTGTGACATGATGTGTTTATTATGTGTCCTGATATGTACTAGTTCCACACAAAGACAAAGCAAATTATAGTAATTACATAGAATGTCAAGAATAACATGGTCAAATAAAGTTATCTATGACCACAGATAACATAATACTCGTACTATGCTACGACGTAGGTAATCTCCGTGAATCATCGCGTAATGTCGCAGTCTCTCAAACGTCTAGTTATCACCAGCAAAATAACCTTCGCTTACAAATTAGATCAAATGAATAAACAATACGTCGCACTATATTAAGTTTGCATCATAATATGGTGGGTACAGCGAATAAAAATATTCTATGCACCCATCCAAAAATAACAGTTACACGAACAACTATTCCTTATTTCACTCCCAATTCATTGAACAAACTCAGTAACTAACATTTAAAATGATAATTTTAAAATGATCTGTTATCCCTCAAACAAGAAATAAACAGCAACAGTAGCGACGCGACCTGTCCGCGTGAGTCATCTCGTGACGCCACTCCGTCTAACAGCCGTCTACTCTCACCTGCCGCGACCTCGCCCGATTATTAGACCTAATGAGAAATAACCTGTCGATATATCTGATTGATTATGGGTATAAATGTATGGGTGCTTGTGGGTTATATGGGCTTAGTACAGTGTAAGTAATTGATCATCATTTTAACGAACAAAGTATTGTACTCATATTTCTAGAATCGATGATCACACAAAAGAAATTTATTTTGATAAATGATGCTTTTAAATGTAAAATTGCAATACTTTAACAATACAAAATATCCAATTAAAAGAGTATGTTTATATAAAACGAGGTTGAGCGAGGTTGAGACCCTAGGAGACCCAAGGATCTCTTGCGCATTCAACTACGACACCCCGACGGCTCGGCAGTTCTGCCGAAGCAGACCCTATTTTTCATCCCCTATTTTAAATCCTTACAGCCCTTTTTTCGCCTTGAGCAAAGGGAGGTAGAGTCGTTAGTCGCTAAAAATATCTGCATCGATAACGATCTATTCAAGTCTACATTGTTATATCATCAGTTTCATTACAAATTATTCGTAAGTGCCTAGCGACAGCTATAGCACGCGTAACAATCAGCTATTACGTGTAATTATAGTTTCATTGTGTAGCTTTTTGTTTTGTGACATGATTTTATGAAGTGTTTTTCTTATGGCGCTTCCGTTTTGAGTCATGATTAATGTTGTACGCTATTTTTTCCTCAGACATGCAAATCGGTGACGATTAAATTATGTGATATACGGTACAGTTACGTTATAAAATCTTTCTTTACTTCACTAAGCATATTGTCATAATATATCTATATCTATACCTACTGTTATAAAGAGTTTGTAATAGATAAGCTAAAAATCCTGTGAACCGATTTAGATGAAATTTGGGACGAAGATAGTTTAAGACCCTAGAAAGCACATAGGATAAGTTTTATTCCGGAAATGATCCTTTAAGGGAGTGAAAAGGATAATGAATGATTGATTACCATAATCAACCATCTCTTAGGTAAATTTTAACGTTCCTCTGCAGAAATTGACCTCTGTCAAAGTTAAGAGGATTAAGTCCACCAGTAAGCAGACTTCACTCATTTCACATGTTCCGAAATTTTTGTGCTAGGTTTTCTGACATTCAGATTTCCTTACAATTTTTATTCCTTACCTTAAGTCGAGTTGTATTATGATGATAATGATTAGCACATGAAAATATCAGAGGGGCAAGGGCAAGGACTTGAACCCGCTTCACCTGATTTTCTAAGCTAACGTGTAACTTCAAATGTAAGGCTTCTACAACGAAACGTTTATTTTTAAAACATTACACGCTAATAAGGCTTAAGATTAATTTAAAAAGTATATGTTTGGGCCATTTTTGCCGTTCCTACCGATCGGCTGAATGCTTATGACGTACGAGTGAATGCACGACCCTTGTTGTTGTCTATACTCGTGCGCATCAACCGCGCCCTCACTCTCGGCCATTAGATCGCGACGTGGACGGACGTAATCTACTTTTATAATAACCGCTAAGGTGTGGCCATAAGTTCGCGTGTGGCCTTAGTACGGCCGCTGAATTATTTTTACCGCTGTAGCAGTGCTTTAGCACTGGTGCACCCGACCATTTGGAATCCCAGGCGCCTGGAACGCGCGGGAGAAGAAGACACACAGGTGAGTGCTTTTCTCTTTTGCGTTAGGGTATTCATGCCGACGGAGGATCGGGAAAAGTGGCCTTTATTTGAACTGCGTACCGAGGGCACGTGAACCACCCTTACCTTCCTTGAAACTGCCTTCGAGGGCGGTGTTCGCATTGGCGCATACACCCCCCTTTTTTGGTCCATTCGAGCCTAGATTATCATTCTTTTTTTTTTGCAATTATATTTTGTCTTACCGCTATACAGACTTTAATAGGGCTGTAATTTACGCTGTATATTATTCCCGCTATTTTAATAATATTTTCTCGCACATAGGTATATATCATATACATATATTTATTTTCGCTTTTACTTACACTGCAATAGTATATATATATATTTTTTTGTAAATTTACATACTTATACTCGCTACAATAATTCGTTTTAATGTACCATTTTATTTGTTACGCATTATATTAACTACATAAATGTAAAGTTGACCTTGAAACGCCTCGCTGTAATTATTGAACGCATTTCTCGACTTGTTAACTCGCATCATTAGTACTCGAGCACATTTTTAACATTCTACCTTAAACTTTACGAATAATTAATTACTATTCAAAATGCAAAGTCGATCGCAAAAGGTAGATACCGGTGTTCCTATAACAATTAAATTAATAGAATCTCGTATGCAAGCATATTTTAGTAGGTTACAATCCATTTATGACGCTTCTAGTAACATAAGTACTTCACAGTTACAAGATACATTTATACGTTCTGCTTATAATCTCGATCAGTTGAGGACAGACTATCTTAAGTCGATAGACGAATTAAATTTGCTTAAAATGCAAAATGACCCTGAATTTTCTCCAGATTATAATAAGTTCCTCGCGTTCGAAGAAATTTATTGTTGTATAAAGTCTGTAGTACAGCAGCTTAAAGGCTATACTACACCGCTACCTACAGAGAAATCTAGATTAAATTTACCTCCTATTAATTTAAAAACGTTTGATGGAGACTTAAAAAATTGGCCATCATTTTTTGAATGTTTTAATAACGCAGTACATAATAACACAAATTTAAGTAAATCCGATAAGGTATTTTATTTATCCGGTATTCTTTCCAAGTCCGCGTTATCCGCTATTTCTGATATACCGCCTACTGCAGATAATTACGATTTAATATATTCTACGCTGGTTGACAAGTACCAAGACATTCGCACGCTCGCAACTACTTATTTACAACAAATTATAAATTTAAAGCCGTTGACCACAGCCTCCGCTGATGGTTTAAATGTTTTCTTAGATAAATTTGCCGCATCGGTATGTGCATTCGATAGATTAAATATTTCAAATAAAAAAGATTTTATTTTTCTATTTTTAGCATTACAAAAATTAGATAAAGAAACTATTCGTAACTTTGAACTTTCGGTTAGAAGTGAAAAATTGCCCACTTATGAATCTTTAGTTAAATTCATAAAAGAACAAGTAAAAATTATAGAACGTTCTTCGTCGAATACTTTTAATACTCCATCCACTAGTAAAAACTCTTATAGTAAAAGTTCTTCGCACTTCGCACCTAAACCGGTTAATAATGCTAAATACACTAAATCTTTTATTACTTCCAAATCAAATAATAATTGTTGTCCATTATGCTCAAAAATAGGTCACGAACAATTTTATCGCTGTCCTAAATTTCTTAAATTAACGCCTAAAGAACGCTATAATATTGTTAAAGAAAACAATAGTTGCTGCAACTGTTTAAGTTTTAATCATAAAACATTTTTATGCAAATCAAATAAATCTTGTAGTATTTGTCAATCTAAAACGCATCACACTCTTTTACATTTTCATAAAAATCTAACATCGCCTCCCGCCTCTGGAATCAAACCCCGACTCACCGCGGAACAAAAACACGCTACGCACGCACCGCACACCGCTGAGTCATCGGGCGCGACAACTTGCTCACCTGCCCTATCTCGCTCGTACGACGCGTCTCATACCGATAACGTTATGCAACCGCTATCAATGTGTTCGAATACATTGCTGAGTTTACGCGACACGCGCACCGTGTTGCTTGCTACGGCGCGCATTGTACTACGTACAAGTGACGGTTGCGAATACATCGCTCGCGCTCTAATTGATAACGGATCTATGAATGACTTTGTTACTATAAATCTTTGTAAGAAATTATCTTTAAAAATTAATTCACTTCCTGAACAAGTTACTGTAAACGGGTTTGGTGGTTCTTCCATGGAGGTTAAGGGAGAAACAAATATTAAATTTTACTCGCGTTTTGATCGCAATATTTCTTTTAATTTACAACCACTTGTTGTGGAAAATATTACGGACCGTATCCCTACGTTGCCTATTGATAGGTCGATGTTAGCTTATCTTTCCCGCACGCCGCTTGCTGATGACACATTCTCTGATCCCGGTGAGGTCGAGATGTTGATTGGCGCTAAGTTATTTACCCGCTTACTGCTGCCTGGCCGCGTCCATGGACCTCCAGGTACCCCTACGGGGATTCAAACTCCGCTTGGATTTATTTTAATGGGAGATGCTCCTGTTAAGTGTCGCTCACCCCGCACCGCCGCTCCGCCTTCTCATACGTTGTGTGCGTTTACCGGCCAGCCGTTAGATGCTCTGATGAGAAGTTTTTGGGAATCTGAAGAAGTTTCCACTCCTCGCTCCGCCCTTCTTAGTCATGATGAGAAGGTTTGTGAAGATATATACAAATCTACAACTGCCCGCGAAGCAACAGGTACTTATGTTGTTTCTCTGCCATTTAAAACTAACCCCTCAGCTTTAGGTGACTCCATGCAGAGTTCTAAAAGTAGATTTTTTGCTTTGGAGAAGCGTTTTTTGCGCGATCCAAATTACCGCTCCGCTTACAATAATATTATTACTGATTATTGTGATAAGGATTATATTGCTCCGATATCCGCTGACAGTAAGCTTCCTTCATTAACTTACGTCATTCCGCATCACGGTGTAATACGTGAAGATAAAATTACTACAAAAATCCGCATGGTCTTGGACGCTAGTGCACGTACTGATACAGGGGTGTCACTAAATGATATTTTATTTTCCGGACCAAATTTACAAACAGACTTGTTTATAATTTTGCTTAATTTCCGCTTACTTCCAATCGCACTGTGTGCTGATGTCGAGCAAATGTATTTGCGTATAAAGGTACATCCACAGTTTTATAAATTTCAACAAATACTTTTTCGCTTCAACACTTCTGATCCTATTCAGTTGTTTGAATTTAAACGTGTTTGCTTCGGACTGACTTCCAGTCCATTCCTAGCACTCCGCACGCTGCGACAACTTGCAGATGATGAGAAAAATAATTTTCCACTCGCTTCTAAGGTGATTAATGATGGTTTTTTCTTCATGGATGACATTTGTTGTTCCATGAATGATGTGCACTCGGCGCAGAAAGTAGCCTCGCAACTTATTGATATGTTCGCTGCTGGAGGTTTTAAACTCCATAAGTGGTTAAGTAACTCGCCCGAAGTGCTCTCTTCTCTTCCGCAAAACCATTTGCATCCACACTCACTCAATTTTGATTCAACCGCAACACAAAAGGTTTTAGGTGTAACATGGGATCCTCATGAAGATAATTTTAATTTTTTCATTTGCCCCGCTGAGGTACCATGTACTAAGCGAAATATGTTGTCTGTTATAGCCCGTTTGTGGGATGTAATGGGTTTCGCCGCTCCTTTAATTATGTTCGCTAAGCTCCTAATTAAAGAGCTATGGTTAATCAAGCTAGATTGGGACGACGAGCCTCCATCGCATATCAAAACCCAATGGACAAGGTTCCAAAGTGAACTTCCACTTTTGTCAAACTTATCCCTCCCGCGTCACATTGGTGTGACTCATGGTTGCAACGCTGTACTCTTAGGGTTCTCAGATGCTTCTGAGAAGGGTTATGGAGCTGCACTTTATGTTCGCATACAATCTGAAGACGGAGTCTCTGTACGCCTATTGTGCGCAAAGTCAAAGGTTGCACCTGTTCAAACGATAAGTCTGGCTAGGTTAGAACTTATGGGAGTACATTTAATGTCTAAATTGATTCGCGTCGTTATCAAAGCTTATGACAACCGCTTTATATTTAATAATTTTTTTGCCTTTTGTGACTCAACTATTGTTCTTAACTGGATCAATTCCAGTCCGCACCGCTTAAAAACCTTTGTAGCTAACCGCGTTACTAAAATTCAAGAATGTTTAGATGTTCAAAACATTTATCACATTTCGGGAAGGGAAAATCCCAGTGATTGTTTGTCGCGTGGTTTAACTCCTGCACAACTTGTTTCGCATACTCTATGGTTTAACGCACCGCCTTGGGTCCACAAAGATATTTCTCAGTGGCCTATTAAGCCCTTTGTATATGTTAACTCCGCGCTGGAATTACCTGAATATAAGGCAGTCGTTCTGTCAAATTATTTACCGCCTTCCAATAAAGAAAACTCTACATTAACTTCGTTGACTGAACGGATTTCTAGTTGGTCAAAATTACTTCGTGTGTTTACTTACGTATTGCGATTTTTGAAACGCTTAAAAACGCGAGGTAGTATTACCGCGGATGATTTAAATAAATCAGAATACTTTATAATTCGCTCCGTTCAGGCTGCTCATTTTTCGGATTTATTGAAACTATTACAAACTGGCAAGCAACCACCTCTTTCGATGCGTAAACTGAGACCGTTTCTGTTCGACGGTGTTATACGAGTCGGTGGTCGATTAGAGAATAGCGATTTAACTTTCGATCACAAACATCCTATTCTTATGCCTACTAAACATAAAATTACAGAGCTTATTATCGACTATGTTCACCGCACCGCTTGTCATGCTGGACCACAACATGTACTTTCTTTGCTTCGCCAAAGGTATTGGATATTATCCGCTCGTCGCACTGTACGTGCGAAAATTCACTCTTGCATCGCATGTTTTAGAGCACGCCCTAAGCCTGCTCAGCCGCCGGTTATGGCTAACCTACCCAACTGCCGCTTAAAAATATCCAAACCTTTTGCACACACTGGTGTTGATTACGGTGGACCGCTTATGATCACTCTAACTAGGAGACGTGGTATAAAAAGCCAAAAGGCTTATTTATGCGCTTTCGTGTGCCTGACTACTCGTGCAGTGCATATCGAGGTTGCCACCGATTTAAGTACCGACGCTTTTTTGAATGCTTTCAAACGGTTTATTTCTCGCCGTGGTCCTGTTGAAAGGATTTATTCGGATCATGGTACAAATTTCGTTGGTGCAAAATCATACTTAACAGAAATTCAGCAATTTTTAAAGTCTAACGCTTTCAGTGAAGATTTCAAAAACGAATTAGTTAAAAATCGCATTTCTTGGGAAATGATTCCACCTAACGCTCCCCACTTCGGTGGTGGATGGGAAGCGACCATTAAATCTTTTAAAACGCATCTTTTTCGAGTGATTGGTTCACAGATTCTTACTTACGAAGAGCTCTTAACCGTACTCTGCCAGATCGAGGCAATTCTTAATTCAAGGCCGTTAGGAATACTCAGTGAGGATCCTGCGGAACCTTTACCTCTTACTCCTGCACATTTTTTAAACACGACGCCTTTGGCTTATCTTCCAACACCTAACGTGGAGGAGGATAAACCAAATTTACTATCGCGCTTTATGCTACTTGACGGACTGGTTCGTTCCTATTGACGAAGGTGGAGTGAGGAATATTTACACACACTCCAGATTCGGCAAAAATGGAATACGGACGTACCGAAGGTACATAAGGGAATGATAGTACTGATTATGCGAGATAATACCCCTCCATTGCATTGGCCATTAGGCATTATAAGTGAGACGATTGAAGGTAAAGACGGTCACGTTAGGATAGCTTTAGTTAAAACAAAATCTGGTACATTAAAGCGTCCTATTGTTCGCCTCTGCCCTTTACCCAATATTTACTAATATCATTTTTTTCCTCGCATTAGTTTAAAAAAAAAAATAATAATAATAAATAAAACCGCCATTTATTTTACTTTTAACTGCATTCAAATTATATTAATATTCTTGTTAATTATAATTAAATATTTATTATTTATGTATATCCGCACTTTTTCCTGCAACCGCATTTTTAGTATAGCCGCATATTTTTACTTTCTTGTTACTGCATTTATAGTATAACCGCATATATATTTTTTTTGTCTTTTTTGTAACTGCATCTTAAATTTTTACTTGCTCTACCTCGCGACCCTCTCCTTTGTTAGTTAGCCTATTTAGGCTGATTATTCCTGCGTGTTGAAAGGCATTGCCTTTCAAGGCGGGGGATGCTGTTTGGGCCATTTTTGCCGTTCCTACCGATCGGCTGAATGCTTATGACGTACGAGTGAATGCACGACCCTTGTTGTTGTCTATACTCGTGCGCATCAACCGCGCCCTCACTCTCGGCCATTAGATCGCGACGTGGACGGACGTAATCTACTTTTATAATAACCGCTAAGGTGTGGCCATAAGTTCGCGTGTGGCCTTAGTACGGCCGCTGAATTATTTTTACCGCTGTAGCAGTGCTTTAGCACTGGTGCACCCGACCATTTGGAATCCCAGGCGCCTGGAACGCGCGGGAGAAGAAGACACACAGGTGAGTGCTTTTCTCTTTTGCGTTAGGGTATTCATGCCGACGGAGGATCGGGAAAAGTGGCCTTTATTTGAACTGCGTACCGAGGGCACGTGAACCACCCTTACCTTCCTTGAAACTGCCTTCGAGGGCGGTGTTCGCATTGGCGCATATTTTTGTAATAATAAATAATTATAGATATTTTTTTATGTATAAAGATTTTCTGAAGCAGTGCTATAATAGATAGCGTGTTCTAACGCTGAATTCTATCATATCAGTTAATTGTTACGGCTGGTTAATTGGGGCACGCGATGTGGAAATGGGCAATCTGACTTTTGTCACACTGTATTCATGGAGATCTAGTTTGTAAGATATGTTGAGCTATACGTATTGTAACGCACAATCAGATTCGTAATTGGACCAATTATTATATAATAACTGGTTTTATGTGTGTTTACATGTGTGTTAATTGAATTTTCTGTTGTTTACAGGTAAGTTACAAAAGCAGTTATCGTCGACCATGAGTCGTACTGGATTTTTAAACATTAGGTACGTTTTTAGTTCCTGAGATGATTTTATTATGGCGGATTAAACAGTCTTGATATGAAATTCCAGAATTTTGGTAACAAGATCGTGTTGTTACGTTGTTTGTTTAATGTCAATTAGTCAAGGTTTAATCTACATTCTTTTTGGTTCAGCGGATTCGATACTTTTCGGTATTTAATACTGATATAAATTTTATACTATTAAAATATTGTGGCTATTCGATTACGTCTATTTGTGCGTTTATTTCTTTCCTTGACGTAGACTTAATGCATTCATAATCGATTTAAAGTAATATATTCGTATTGAGAGAGGAGCTGTTGGCAAAATTTATATGTGGTTTTCATCAATCGATTCACAATTACTGGAGGAGATAGTAAAAAGAAAATATCGCGTCACTAATAATATTACTAAAAGATCCTCATACGAGAAAAGATACGCAAAGACATAATTATAAGTAGGTACATAAATTGGTTTATAACAACTAAGCTTGATATTTTGGTTTTCTTTTTAACGTATTCAGCCCTTTTTGACTGCTGAGGGTGGGCCTCCCTTCAATACAAGGGGGATCAGGCCATAGTCCACCGCTCTGTGTGTGTGCGGTGTGCAAGTGCGGGTTGGCGCAATTCACATGTTTTTCGAAGACTTCATTTCAGTATCGATACATAATCGGTTTCCATGGAATATTGATTTAATAGCAAAAAATACACTAGCGAGGAAGAGGAAGTTGTATGAAGTAGGTATCTTAGATGTATAGGTTATACGAAGTGTTTATATCACTGTAAGCAGCAACTTTACGTCCCGCAAGTATAAATTAACAGATGTATTTTATCGCCGCGTGCGGCCGTGCCTTTCATACGAAGCAGAACCCCATAAAACGTTACGACCCCATTGTTCCTTGCGTCGCAATACCTGTCTCTTTGTTGCTCGGATGTTTAGGAGGAAAATTATATTAATTTTGCTTTTCTTTATATTTTATGTGTATTTCTGACTGTTAAGTTTAAATAAGCTTCATGGTCTTCATACTTAATAGATAAAATATAAATAACTAATCAACTACTACTAACTAATCAATTATCGCATGAAACTGCTGATTTTTTGGCGCACAGTTGATATGACGAGCTCAAGGCGAATTTTTGAAATAGTAACTCCTCTATATAAAAAAACATATTGAGATCGTAAAATCAAGAGACGTATCATATCATACTTTTTTAGATTTACGCGAATATTCGACATTATAAATGAAACTGCCTTTTCAGTTTTCGGGAACTAAAAATCAAAATAAATCTGCGACAAAATCCGAAAAGGTAGTTTCATTTATAACGTATCATATCAATTCAAAGGATTACTCTTGTCAACAAATAAACAGGTATTCCAAACTTTTTTAATAAGCAACCCCTTCATAAAGTGAAAAGTGATAAATTGTCTAAAAATTTAATAAATAAGCTTGGCGAAACAAGCTTTTAATATAAGTAGGTACCTACTTTATTCATTATGTAAGTATAAATTGATTTTTTGTCTTAAACTTTCTCTACACACTATTGTGTAACATAATCGCTGTAAAGCATGAAAATATTCATATTCAAAATGATACTAATTTGAATTTTCAATGCGATTTTGTTCACATTTATAAACTTTTTAACCGACTTCAAAAAAAGGAGGAGGTTCTCAATTCGTCGGGGACTTTTTTTTTTTTTTTTTCTATGTATGTTCCCCGATTACTCGACGATGGCTGGACCGATTTGGAAAATTCTTTTTTTGTTTGAAAGGGTATAGTTTCTAGTTGGTCCCATAGTCACCAAGTCACGATCTGATGATGGGATCCCAGGGAAATCGAAGACAACTCTCAAATTTTATAGGCACTTATTACGTTTTTCATATATTTTCTAAAGCTGTTCAAGTATTTGCGTCTGATAATCATCATCTCCTGTGGTTGAGCTAATGATGGAAGGTACAACTCCTCAACGGTTAGGAGTTAAAAGAAAATTCTTTCAATATTATACGTAATTATAGACCGATAGTTAAATTCTTTCAGGCTCTTATTAACCTACTCTAAAAAAAGGAGGAGGTTCTCAATTCGTTGGGGACTTTTTTTATGTATGTTCCCCATTACTCGAAGATGGCTGGACCAATTTGGAAAATTCTTTTTTGTACATAAACAAAATAAGTATCTACTTTCCGTTAAAAATTTGAAAATAAATTATTTTTAACAAAAAACAAAAACCGACTTCAAAACTAAACAAATCTAAACTAAAAAGTAGAAAATAATACTTTTAAGAACTTCGTTAATTTAGAAGTCGGTGCCAGCCAAAGCAAAATAACCTTAAATAGACACATTCGATTAATCTATATCTATAATATTTGTAAACATAATCAAAATACCGTTCGAAAGTTCCTTGCAAAGGCAAGATAAGTCTATCCGTCTTGGCTGGCACCGACTTCAAAATTAACGAAGTTCTTAAAAGTATTATTTTCTACTTTTTAGTTTATGATAAATAAACTTCATTTTAACCTGTTTGCTTAAACATTAAAACCTTCATTAATTTCAATGTTTGTAATTTACGCGATTCGGAAAATATTATCTCGTGATAAAGTTCAATTTATTCTTTGAAACTATATTCATTTGCAGCGATAAAGCTCTCTTATTTATCATGGTTATTAGGTATCGACTACTGCACTATCATCTATCGTTTCTGTGTAAAGAAGTAACAAATATATACTCTTTAAAAAAATAATAGTCCAATAAACGTTTAAATAATAGCCAAGATAATATTAAGGAAGCATATTAAAACATCTAATACTAAAATACTTATAAACCCTATAAAATACGAATGATAGTCATAAAAAGTCCATATAATATGTTCAAGGAAGCAATTAAAAACTTAAGCATAAATAAGACCAATTTATCATCAACGACCCACAGAAGATGATAATAAAAGCTCATCCGAAAGCCGCACAATGAAATACACGGATTTATATATTACAATTCGCGACTTGTAGTACTGCGTCGGAAAGCGACTTTAATATCCATTCTTTTTGCCCTACTTCCCGAACTGGGGCGAAGCTCCACTCGTAATGTATGAGCAGACCTCTCGCCTCTTTGGTAAAACGGTAGTGCTTACAACCCAGGGCTGTCATTTTCGGGTGTTTAATGGAAATAGATATACTTTGTTACGTTTAAATTTAAATAAAATCTTTTTACATAAAACTTTCGCATCATGTTGTTTGTTCGTGATGAATTCTGCAACTACTTATTAAAACTTAATTTTTTGAAATGTGCGATTTGTCCTTAAAAGATAGGCTTAAGCTTTTAGTCTGATTCTTTAATTTCTTAAGGGAAAAATTAACGATTTTCACATCTGGATGACTTAGGAGAGAGAACCTGAGAAATGACTTCTCTCAAGCTAAAAATTCTGCCAAGCCAAACAATTAATAAATTATAAGTGTGCCAAAGACACATACACATTAATAAATTGCCTACAATGCTTTATTAATATTCTATTTCGTATCATTTTTCCATCTCACTTGTTCTTAAAGCTTCATTGATCGAGAGTGCCAATTTACGGATTATTGTATACATCATCTTTACGAATATTATAAAGCTGGAGAGTTTTGTTTGGTTCAATGCGCTGATCTCAAGATCGACTCAAGTGATAAGTAAATCCTTTTAATCCCATGCTTATCTGCACAACTCATGCAAAAATATACACCCGTTTAGTTATATTTTATAATGGTAGCCCTGCGTTTATTTTACATTTTCACTTGGTAATTATTCAAGCTAGCGTAGGCCTACAAATTACAAGCTTATTTAAGTTATTGTGTATACAATTTTTTTGTTAAGATCAAGTTCGGTTGGTTTTTACTTTTTATTTGTAAAAACATTGAATAAATATATTGTGTACCAGTAAGTATGGAGTAAAGTTTTATAATGTAACTTTAACGAGAAAAAAGTAATATTACTTTATTAACAAACATGATTTAAAATCTGGCATTCTTTAAAGATATTGTCGAAAAATAATGTTCCTTCAACCTAGTACTTTGAGGACTTAAACAACGATATTACAGCTCTTAAGGAGATTTTATGCGAAATTTGCTCCAACTCCTAGCTTGTTCATTTTTGAAATTTTAGCATTAGAACACCTAAATTGGTAATAGTTTTCTAGGAAAGTATTAAAGATATTCATATAAAAACTGTAAACGTAACGAATAAAGTTTCTACGCCTAAATTCTAATAATAGTAAATAATGTAAAAATCGATATCAAAAAAAGAACACTATAATTACCTATCTAGTTGAAAATGAAACGGAGATCGGTGATTAAGTTTAGTTTTACATAAAGCGTATGTAATATTGAACTACTAAAAGTCACCTTCGAAATGTATGAATCAACTAGCAATTTGAATAATTATATTTTGGTGACATTTAGTATCCTTCAACCCTCGCTTCAGGGTCTAACACGGAACAATGGCGTATAATTCCTGTGAAATTCTCGGAGGGGTAAATTGTTGTAAATAAATTACTATATTCTCTTAGGGTTTAGGTGTGATTTTTAAAAATTCTGCAATATTAAAAATTCTTGGTTTATTTCGGTACAATTCACTAATTAGGATGCTTATATGTGAATAAATGATGTGGCGTGCAATTTAGCTTAGAGCCCCGCCGCTTTTTTTCAAATACTACTTAGTATTTGCATGTGATAAACAATATTTTTCAGAAATCTTTAAAAAAGAACTCGCTAAAGCTGAAAAGGCTTGTATATTATTTTAATTACATTTTTTTTTCAAAGAATACACATTTACATACCTAGTAGGTATTACCTACATATAAGTTTAAAGAGAATTAATATAGAAAATTTGATTTTTTATACGAAGAACCATCCTCCATTCGTCCCGAAGTAGAAATTTGAAAAAAAATTCGAATCTGAAAAAACTTGATGTGATTTAATGGGATGTGCATTTATCAATTAGTTAGACGTTTTATAAATTTCGAATGCAGCTATTATTTTATTATGGACTAATAACATAAAGATTTACCAGATTATTTTAACGAGGTTTAGATATGAAATTTTAAAGGCAAAGTTTTCAAAGTAAAACGGTCTTGTTATATGAAATCTAATGTATGAAATGCTTTATAGTTGGAAATTTCAAAGTAGATCAATTCCATCCGTTACTTGTAGGTACGTGTACGTGCCTCCGCGTAATGAAACACGCCTACGAGTTTCTCATACTTTAAGGTGTCTTCTTACTAGACAATATGGTATCATTAATCATGCGTTAAAAGCTTTTAATATGGCGTTATTACTTTTACAGTGTTACGGTATAATAATGTATAGCAGTGAAATTAATTAAATATTAAAAGCCTTCATTCAGAGCAGTTTTACCTATTTTCTGAAAGATACTGAATTCATTCAGCTTACGTGTCCCAACATTTACAAAAAAAAAGAAGAGACACCTTTCTTGTTTGTAATATTCTTAAAATATTTAAAATTAGTTTAAGACTTTTAACTAAACATTAGACCTTTTTTCTAAAATTATATACGCTTCAAGAGAGCAATCCTAATGGGTTCTCTCCACCATCGCATACTTTATCAATGAGATGACAAAGTCAACTTCTCCAAAGAAATCTATATTGTTTAATGGTTTAACACGTTTATTTATGTAAAATCTTATCGTGAGATAATGTTATAGAGCAAATTGAAGCTATTAATCAGCAGTATCTACACGTATATATTCATTATTTGTAAAGATGCAACGTAAATTTACTTTAAAGGAAGTCTGTTGAATTTTAAAGGCAAGCTCAACGATATTCTTTGACATGAAAACCTTTTTTATGTTCTCTTCAATATAACTTAAGTGCTCACTGAACTGTCACCGTAATTTATAACTCAAAATAACTATAATTAACAAGAATTAAATAATAAAGTAATAATTTATTACTATAATAAGTTTTAATGGCGGTACCAAGTCTGACACATGCGCATACGCTTCACTTTTTTCTGAAGTTGTAACATTCCATACAATAAAGCCTCGGCCGTTGGTGGGCAGCCTGGTACGTAGATGTCAACCTAAAAAGCAACGTATTACATATCCAATGATCAACTGAAGATATTAGTTTTATTCATAAACTTTACTAGTAACCAAAATATTTAAGCTATCTCTAAGCGAAAACTTATAATCATCCAGCTTATTGCTGCTACTTTATTTCAAATTTATAATATTTATTTCTTATTACTCGAAGTTCGTGGGTTCGATTTCTATATAATAATTGTTCTTATTTTGTAAAAGTTTGAGCTTTTAAGAAAAACCGTAATTTTACATTAAATATTGTGTTAAAACGAATAGCAATTGCTCTATTTGTATAACTTATTACAAAAAATCGTACCGGTATAATTCTATCGGCCCCGCGCACAGTTGAATACGTATAATGATAATAGCCGCCGCCATTAGCGCAGCTCCCCATAGACACTACGAAGCGAGGCTCTGGCATCAGGTCGTATGTCTTGCGCAGTATGGGGGCCATCTTGTTGGTGACGGTACCTGCGACTATGATCACGTCTGTCTGGCGTGGGGTTCCCCGGAAAACCATTCCGAAACGATCCATGTCATATCTAGCTCGTGGGATAGATTTAAGGATAAATTAGAAATACTGTAAGGTTTTTAGTGCTTGTTGTGTATATGTGAGTTATAATGTAAAAAATCGTAGCGACATGTGTCAGTACTTTCTAGTAACGACTGACACATGTCCCTGAGGTACTGTCAAATGGAGATCAGGGGGAGAAGTGTGATTTTTCCAAACTTAAAAAAATACTAGTTTTTTTATCCTGGCTATTTCATTTTTTGTAACGTAATTTAATGATTTACACTTCTTAAGGGGAATCCGCAGGACAAACTTGAAAAATATTGTATTCTTATTTACAAATTCTGTTCCCAAGCTAAAGAATGAAAATATTACAAGTATTCCGCAGCAGCGCGTGGCCGCTAATAATATGGTTTTATGGTTGTGTCTAGATCGCGACTTAAATGTGTTAATTTGAAAGCTTGCCAAGCTAAAGGAGGTAATTAAGCGGAAATACTTGACCTAACCCCTTTTGTTAAAACACTCCAGTCAAATGTCATAGCGCGGCCTTTCGCCTTCTATTCAAAATGATTATACAATTGAATTACTTCATCGAATGGGTATGAAATTATCATTCATCGTGTCAATTGAAGATCGTTCTAAATTAAATCAATCCAATAAATCATACATAGAATGATATTTTATTTTAAAACGTTAAGTAAACTGTACTACTTATTAGAAGAGGACGGAAATTATTAAAATAACAGCATTTGTTGGGTTTGAAATTAGATTATGAGGTCACGTAAAGGACACGTCAGTTTATTTATAAGAAAAATATTAAAAAAAGAATGATCTAAGTAGTCATGAAAGGCGACGAGGCGTATCGAAAGACCAGCTCTGGTTTCAGGTGACTAGGAGATCCAATATCAATTACGTGGTTAACACTATGTATATATCGTGTACCGTACCATAGTCAATAAATATGATAATACATATATTGCACATATATAATTATTTTTGTTGTATTGTTTCAAAATCTGTTCAAATTTAATGTTTAATAAATATAAAATAATCTTAAGAAAATTGAAATAACTGAAAAAAAATAACCTGGGTCCAGCATAATGCATCATTTCTAAAGCGCAGCAAGCGAGACCGAAAGTCAAAGGCCAGAGGGAGCCTTTTCTGCCCCAGTTCAGGATATCATCAGCTCTGGCCACAACCCACTCGACGGTTGACTAAAAATAAATCCGTTTTAAAAATAACTCATATTACAAACGACCAACGAATATTACAAGTGAACTGTAAAACAAAAGTCGGAAATTGCGAAGTATATAGGGATTATATTTCCATTTGCTTAGGTAGGTAGAGCCACGTGAAAATTAGAATAAGGTTTCATATAACGTTGAGAAATTTATGGTTATGAAGTAACCGCAGAGTACTTTCTATGGAAATGCCTCTCAATAGCATTTGTTTTGCGTCATAAATCATTGTGGAACAGAAATATTTCATCTTTAGTCTGCTCAGTTATTTTCACTTTTACATAAATATTATGTATTTCATTACCTCATATATTACTTAGATATATCTGAAATGATGTAAAAAGTACAAAATATTTATGCTCTATTTGTAAACCAATTTTCTTTTTTCTTTTTGGTTTTACAAACTGTTGTGTTGATCACTGTCTAAAAGTTATTACAATTGGGAATCTCATTGCCAATTCAAATACAATACGTTAAAAGTAATCCGATTTACAATTTACTGAATCAATTTTGTCGGGATCTGTTTTAGAGGCAAACTTAATTGTCTTAAACTGCTAAAAAGCAATATTGTTTTACGTAGAAAGCCGTTTAAGTTAAAATAAATAAATGTTCGTCGCAGCGAAATGTAAAGAAAACTTCAAGTCACGTTCGAGATGCAAAGTAAACTTTTCTCACCATCTATTCTACAATACTGACACGTAAAAGGACTTTAGTTCTTTTTTATATGGTTTATATTAATAGTATTTTTCTAAAGCATCTTTTTATTAACCATTCCATCGTCCTTTAGCTTTCTAATAAGTTTACTTGGGTGGTGGACACATGAAGATCTATTCATTAATTTATTAATTAATCGTGAAAATATTTAATTTTTTGCTTAATAATGTAGTAGGTACTGACTGTATTGACGGTGATTTAAAATTATCTTTTGTACTCTTTTTCCTATAAAATAAACCCGTGAGACGTGCTGCTTCCTATAAAATAAACATGATCATTCAAAATGTAAAAACAATTGAACGATCTATTGTAATTTGTAAGTGTATTTAAATATCCATAATTTTGGTTAAAGTAAAACAGCTGTACAGTTTTCATTAAGTCACGTAAGTGCCCTATGTGTTACCATTGTAACTTGAATAAACGAATCACTAAACCATACTATTTCAACACGGCAGTGACCTTCTAGGGAATTATTGTTCTTTTGTGTCAACACGGATAAATGCGGAGATTAGGTTTACTGAGCCGGTCGCAGATAGCGTCCTGAGTCCTCAGTGCACCGTCCCGCCTTCCATTAGCGGGATGGGTGGGTCCAGTCCAATTCCTTACGTAATTGGATTGGCACAGGACCGGCAATGTTAACTCAAGGTGACGTGTTAAAGCGTACTAAAGTACACTTTCTCCTCAAATAAATCTTCGTTCTTGTTGACATCGATTTATTTGTTTGACGACATTTAGTCTACACATCTAAGAGCGTATGTTCATATGAAATATTTTCAGAGTTTTGCTTCTTAATGTTTTGTGTCAGTTACATTCTCACGCTGGAAATGCACCGTTGACATCATTTTTTACACTCTCGTTCGTTACCTTCAACGGTACTAAAAGATCATTATATCCAAGTTATTGAGTTCTAGGAATAACATAAAGCAATTTTAATGAGAAAATGAAAATACCATAACGAGAGAAAGACGGCAATAAATCATAATATCTTCTACGAACAATTACATCATATAAAACATAAAGCTTGGATTGAGGTTTTAATATTAATAACATTTTTAAAAGGAAAGAAAAAGAAGATTCGCAATTCCTTATTCCAGTGTTACATTCTTTTTCCTCCATTGTATCCAAGTGTAGTGTACTCCTTTTATATTTTGTAAAGAATTTTTGCTTACCTTTTCTAAGAAAGTAGAGATTGTTACCAACTTTACTGTCTGTAACAACTTCGCTAGAGACTTAAACGTTTCAGTACAGTTACTTTTATGTTTTGTGAGTGTGACTTCCTTTACAAATGGAACGTTAACAATATGTAAGTTGCTTTAAGACAATTTAATTTTGAGTTACTAATACTACGACATAGTACTCCATATACTCTACTACTCCGTACTATAATACCAATTATTTTAGAAAAATGTATAGGACTAGCAATCCTATTTAGGCATTACTCGGCTGTATTTTTATTAATTTAACATCCTAGAAATATTGTTCTCCATGCAAACTTCACACTTTACTCTCCTACTCTACTCTACTCTACTCCTACTAATAGGAGTTCAATTTCAAAACACCTTATGTTAGTAGTTAGTACTTACGTGTACGTGTAGTAATGAATGTCGAAATATTAGTCTTTAAGATTTGATGAATTTAGGACTAGAAATCGAATTAATTAGTACTAGACAATTAGTAGAGACACACTCGTGTAGACAAAAATGTTAAAATTTTGTTTTTTTTACAATTTTAAACATTTTGTTTTCATGTTACAAACAGGCTTTTATTTCATTGGTATGTAAATATTGTGGAATATGAACAGAAAAGAGGATGTTGGAGTGGGGAAAAAAACTATAAAAGTCGATGCATAACCGGCATCGGGGGGTAGTTCTATCTTGACGCTTGTCGCGGTAGCATTGTTAGGTCGTTACTCTGTTGGTTTATTTTTTTAAAATATCATTGTTGGTAGCTTAGTTGTCTTTTGGGTTAGTTTCATTGTGTTTTAGCGTTTTCAGATTCTTAAAATAAATTGAGGTCGATTTAGTAAGCTTGTTTTTTTAAAAGAAAGCTCACTTCTGGTCTAAATTTACAAGATCAGAAGTGGGATAGGTCCTGTTACGCCCACTTCTTTTTTTAGCGTGTAGTATGTATTTGTTGGTTGTATGTGTTTAAAAGTTTTTTCGAAGGGTGCCGTGATTTTGGTGTATTTTCATTGATTTTGGTGATTCGTGTTTTTTGTTGGTCGCTGTGTTTAGTATAGTTTTGTTTTGCTTGTCAGGCTTAAATTAGAGAATTTAGTTGTTATGTCAGACAACCAGCGAGATCGTAGTGAAAGTCGCCGATGTAGTTATAGTCCTCGTCATGAGCGTGGCGGTAGTCGTGATCTGTGTTAAAGTAGGTGCTGTGCTTTATGCCAGGCCTTTGTAGAAATGTTAACTGTAAAATGTTTATTTTATTTTTTACTGTGTACGTAAGAGATGCTTATTTTGTGTTTTCTCATTGGGGTTGACACATTCAAGGGAAGTTGTATCTTGCGGTCGGGGATGGCATGTCTCGCAGGTCTTTGTACTCGGATATGCTGTCCTGGCCGACAGATGCACTTCAAGTGGGGTACGGTTTCATATTATTGGATGCTGTCTTGGAGTGCGCTCGGACATGCGATCCTAGTATATGGAACATACCTTGTGTGGCTTAAGATTAATGTGTGTGAGCTCGGACAGTGTCTTGGAGGTTACTCAGACATGTCGTCCTGGAGCAGTGATCATACTATGAGTTGACCGTTGCATATGTTTGTGTAGTAATCATTAAACGTATAGTTGGGGGTAGGTTGGATTGAAACATGCTTTTATAGGTACTGATTTACACACGCAAAGCTATGACATGGTTCTCTGGCGAGTCGTGAGGGTGCACTCCCCCGACGGGTCCTGCCCCGGGTAATTGGTACAGATATCTGTTTGTTTTACATCCACTGTGCTTAGGTTATGCGAGGTAACGTATATTTGTGGTTAGGTTGGGTTGAAACATGCTTTTATAGGTACTGATTTACACACGCAAAGCTATGACATGGTTCTCTGGCGAGTCGTGAGGGCGCACTCCCCCGACGGGTCCTGCCCCGGGTAATTGGTACAGATATCTGTTTGTTTCACATCCATTGTGCTTAGGTTATGCTAGGTGAGCTTAGACCACGAATGAATCAAATTAAAACCTTAATATTAGCAGTTTTTAGAAATGCACTTTATGTTTTTTTTCTGTCTGGAGATTTTATTGTTTATACGGCAGCAATGATGAGAGTGTGATGTCTATAGCTCGTGGCGTCACTCAGGTCTTCGATGTCAAGGTTCTGAACCCCAAGGTTAGAAGATGAGGGAGCCCGAGGACGGTCTCCTGTCAGGAAAGGCCGTGTGGAATATGAACAGAAAAGAGGATGTTGGAGTGGGGAAAAAACTATAAAAGTCGATGCATAACCGGCATCGGGGGGTAGTTCTATCTTGACGCTTGTCGCGGTAGCATTGTTAGGTCGTTACTCTGTTGGTTTATTTTTTTAAAATATCATTGTTGGTAGCTTAGTTGTCTTTTGGGTTAGTTTCATTGTGTTTTAGCGTTTTCAGATTCTTAAAATAAATTGAGGTCGATTTAGTAAGCTTGTTTTTTTAAAAGAAAGCTCACTTCTGGTCTAAATTTACAAGAATATAATAATTTATATTCCAAATGATTTTGAAATTTTCTAGTATTTCTGCTTTTTAGTATTATCATGAAAAAAAAAAATAAAGAAAAATACGATGAATAGTTTTCAATCTGCCTTTTCCAATGTAACTATAGCTGCCTGAAGGCCTTTCTGTTTTAGAAGGGTACGTAGTGTAGATCCGAGTGCAGCTTAATTATCCGCGTTTCCGTCTCGCTGAGTCGGGATTACTCTACCCGCTGCTGGAATTATCCACCTCTCTCGAACCGGTATTTATTGTGACCGATTTTATTCTTATGGGTGAACATTAAAAGCTTTTAGTAAGTTAATTATTTGCCAATGTGAAAGCTCCGTACCTCGTACTTTACAAAAAGACTTTTACAAATAAATCGTAAGTTTATCGTATGTTAAATTTTGCCTTTAAGATGGAAACTACTCTTTTGCCAGAGCTTTTACTAATCTTCGTATGTAAGAAATGTTACGTTGGATTTCTAAATAAGAAACTATTTAAACTTATTATATAACAAAATATATATAAACATCAAAATAAAATTTGATTCTGTGATAAAATTCTCGATATAAGTATAATTTTTACAAAATAAATACAAAAATACATAAATAAATACGAGTAGGTATATTGAATCCAATTGCTCCAGTATCTTCTCTCAAACGCTTTTATAAATTGAAATATCTACAATTTTGACAGTGATAGTCGCAGATGCATTTTCAATCTTGGCATAACCATTTTCTATTCGAACAATTCATCTGCATACGCGGTATCGGGCTTACCCAGTCGAACACAGCATTTTTCTTTAACTATAGCCTGCTTTAATTCCGAGCTACGACTCTTGCACTGCACTTTTCTTTTTTCATCTCGTGAATAAATATTCGCTTGGTCTATAAACATCTTTACAAACCATTGAAATAAAATGTATACAAAATGTGCATTGCAAACTTGTTCGAGATATAAAATATTAAAAATGTACTTATTACATGCTACTTTATACATAGTTATTAGTTACTATATTAAGTAATAAGCATTCAATATATTTCAAGTCTTATATCATAAATGCCAACTTTTATGAGTTATGAGTATGGATCACCGTTATTGAATTCGATTCTAATACATGATCTATTTCTGTGTTGTATATTTTATATTTATACGAGTAAGTGAACGTGAACAAATCCGCGAGACAAAATGTGTTAAATGTACTTATATTAGTGTGGTTTGAATAATCTGAATATTATATTAAATACTTACTTCTTCCTAGGTACTATTTGTATTGATACTTTTCATAATTAATAAAAGTTTTAATTCTATTTATTTACCTGACCAGGAAAATGGAAAGGTGAGTAACGTCTGGTTTCGCCGAGCTTATACGATTTTGAACCGTGCAGGTTAACTGGAGGATACTTTTTCAATCTTTTAACATCGTCGCACTTTTGCGTTTTATCATCTGCTTTAGTTGCGAGTCTCCTGCAAAACGCTAGCTGGAAACTGAAACAAAATATCTATTATATCCATTTGGATATATTCAATTAACATTTGAAGTACATATTCATAACACGAACCTATTGCAAATTTTATTCTTGTAACATATTATGGTTCTGAACGAAATGTTTCGCGACATTTCCTTTGAGAATATCAAA
This sequence comes from Boloria euphrosyne, assembly GCA_951802675.2. Taxonomy (NCBI): domain Eukaryota; kingdom Metazoa; phylum Arthropoda; class Insecta; order Lepidoptera; family Nymphalidae; genus Boloria; species Boloria euphrosyne. Next base: position 11,707,099 of record OX637888.1, read on the forward strand.
GAAATTCTATGAATCTAAATAAAAGCCGTGAATGACTTGTCAAAGCGCCGTATTGACATTTGTCGATATGAGACGTGTTTGACGTGTACAATATTCATTTCGTCACAAAATAGCAAAAAGTTCTTTTATGTTTTTACGTTATATTTTTGGTAGTGAATTAAAATGTATAATTATATTTTTTATGAATTTGATATATCGTAACAATTTCTGACATAACATATTTAAATGAATATATAAGTTTCATATACAGATGTAGCATAACTCAAGCTTTGGAATAAATTTGTCCACATCTAAAAAATTTTGCAGCAAGATATTTTCGTGTAAATTATAATGCGGCGCTCGTCCCGGGGGCCTCTCATTATTCTACGACCGGCGAAAACATCCGCGCTTGTTTTTCGTTCGTCAGGAGACTTCAAATTAAGGGTCGTGCTTTAGATTTTAACAGAGAGGCTAAAACTTACTGTAAATATAGAGTATTTAGCCCTTTTTTGACGTCCCACTTCTGGACAGTGGGCATGACTCCTTTTAATATGATGGATCAGGCCATTGTCCACCACTCTGGCCAAATGCGGGTTAGCGAGTTAGCACATGCCTTTCGAAAACTTGCTAGGTTCTCTCTGATGGAAACTTGCTAGATTCTCACAATGTTTTCCTTCACCGTAAGACATGGAAATCATGATGTAAAATGATTCGCCTATAAAGATTTCTTTGGCCGAATAGCACATGAAAATATATAGGCGTCGGTTTTGGTGACTGCTCAAAAATTCTACTCGCATTCCTTAAATTCATGTAGCGATACACGGATTTATTTAAATATATTACATATAAATTCCTCAAACATTACTCTCTTCTCAGGAAATTTTGTTACAAAAGGCTGAAATTTGTTAGAAGTTAAAATACCGTTTAAGAAACCACCAAGCACCAACTCAACAACTTCTTATCATCATGAAAAACTGTAAGATTTTTTATAAATTGATACAATATCAAACTGTGAGCAATTTAATGAATTGAACGAAATCGACATTGATTGATTAGGGGCCGACGGCATGAGAATTAAACAGCCCTTTACTTGGGAAGCGTTCATTTTCTATTTGAAATCCTTTTTTACGCGACCTTGTTTTATAAGGTTTTTTTTACAAATCAGAAACTTTGAAACTTTTTTCATTAAGCTATATAATATATAGTTATACTGAAATTTGAAACATTAGAGCATTTTTGTTTTTATTAGGGGATATTTTATTTCTAGACCATATTTATATGAACTATACTATACTACTACTAAATACTATACTGTTACATATGTATATGTAACATGTGGACATTAATGTATACATTAATGTCAGAAATTCACTCAATTTATGGTCACATTGGAGGTCTTGCTCAGGCACGTGGCAGAAAACTGGTACGAAATACCGAAACAATTTAATTTAGTCGTGTGTTGAATCGTAATAAGAGTTAATAATAAGCCTCTAGATATTTTAATTAGTATTTCCTGTGTAAAATTTATTTCATCTTGTTTCTAACACCACCAGAATGCTTTTGTATTTTATTCTATTTACGATATAATTTTCCTATCTCGCCTTATAATTATTGCTTCGATGATCTCAAAGGATATGCGAGGCGTGAAAGCAAATTACGGCCTGTATCGTACCGTAATCTCGTTCGCTAGATAGAGGCTGTGAGGTGCTCTGTTCCTATTAAATACGGTTAATTGATTGAGTTAACAAGATATTGCAGGCAACGTGAATACTATGCGTCTATTAGTTTAAAGGGACATTTTAATTTAGAAGATACTTCTTTTCTCCTTATAGCTCCATCTTCTAAATGGTAGTAGGTAAATGTATAATAAAATTCTGAGTCCAATCTGTTAATTTCTTGGAAAATCTTATTGCGATAACTGATAGTCAATAAATAAACGATACATAGGCCGAAAACATAGTTTTGTGTGTGTGTCTGACTATCTGACGTCACCGCATCACGAGAAAACTATATCCACTGACAGATTTTGATGAATTTCATCATTTATAGCTGGTTATCCGGGTCTACGTCATCTTTTTTCCTCGGGAAAACGTCTAATTCCTTAGAAATCTATACTAAACGCTTAAAAGTATGTGGAGACGAACCCTTACGGACCGAGGATGAGGCGAGTCTATTCATAAATATTTAAGTACATGCTTATCAGCTTATAACATAGAGAACTTTTTTTATGAGTTTCAGGTAAAATCTATGAAAATCAATTACCTTACCTGTAAATTTATGTAAATAAATGCATTTATATACAATGATGGTATATTATTTGGGACGATACTAAGAAAAGGGATAAGGTTTTTCTTTAAGCCGCGTAACTTCTATACTTAACTGCTCAAATGTTTTACATGTTTATATTTTATATATATTTTAATTATACGATTATACGTTTTACACACCGGGGCTGTGTCAAATTTAATGTTGTTTATAAAGCTGTACAATTGGACACACTAGCTAGCTGCAACACGCGATTTTACTTACTTCTGTTGGTATTTCTGTTTGTCGCATAACCGCTCAACTCCCTACTACTTGCAAGAATTTTATTGAATGTAAAATAAAATATTACTTACATTTAATCCAGAACTGACTACTTACTATCAATAGTACAAAATCTAAAATAGACCTTCTCTAAACTAGACGTGTTTACGTTTCTTAAAAAACTCTTTCCATTCATGTTATGTAATTAAGCATCACGACCTAACTAGCGACGTATTTCACCTCCACAACTCCTTTAACTCAAAACTAACCAGCTTTCTCTTTGACGCCAGCCTCATTAAAACGGGAGTACAGTATAGTTGATGTAGACTTGACACAATTATACGGCAGGAAAATGTGGTGGTAAACTTATGCACCAATTTAAAATGTCTTGCCCTAGATCGTGTACAGTCAAGAGCAAAAGTTAATGACCATAGACAGTTCTATATAAAAATAATACATTTATTTTTAGAATTACGCAAATATTGGATTACATAAAACTATTTTTTCTTATATTTATATTGATTTTTGGTTTCCAACGTAAGTAATGTTTTACAGTAATCATGGTCTTTACCTCGACTATAATCCGAAAATGTATTCTTTATAATATGAAATACTTAATAACGTCATGCATTCATTAATATCTATTCCCGCGTTACCGTCAAATATGTGACATACTCGTAGAGGGAATAACGGAACTATCTGAGTACACGCGATACAAAAATATGTCACTTGTGCAAAAATATCTGGCATATGAACGATGTCTTGCAAACAGATATTGTCGAGTGTCCATGGTCGTAATGCCCGTGACTGTACTCTGCAGGCGCTCTATTTATTTTTCTGGTCATTAAAGTTGGGTAGCGTGTAGAAGAATTAAAGAGCTTTTTAACTTTTTACTTAATAACAGTATTTGTTCAGTCTTTTTGACAATTGTAAAAGAATATTTTTGGAGTTTTTATGTATTCGTTTCTATTGATATACATGATCTGTAAGTCTTTACTGTCTGATAGATGATATACAATTGAGCCCATTTAACCAGAAGGGCTGTATACTATTAAAATATGAGGCAGGGGTAAACTAGCTTTTTTCTATTAGTTTCCTACTTCTCTTGTAGCTCTTTTTATTGCTATGTGTGGTGTGGTCTTACATTGTCGCTACCAGTATGACACAAATGACAAATTACAAAATAATTTTGCATAAAACCCATTCACGTTTGATTTACACGAATTATATTTTTTTTTGCAAAAACAAAATGAAGTAGGTATATTTTTACGTTTACTTTGAAGTATAAGAACTATCCGTATTATAAATGAAACTACCTTTTCGGATTTTGTCGCGGATTTATTTTGATTTTTAGTTCCCGACGTTTCGAATGCTTTACAGCAATCATGGTCACGGGAGAGACTAAGGTATTTGACGTCTCATAGGTTTATATACTTGTTACAGACAGTGCCTACCCACAATTTACAAAAATTTTGAAAATGGCATCAGAGTACCTTATAAAATTTTATTTTTTAATTCTAAACATTTATATTTAAATTTAAATAATTTAAAAATAATTTATAATTATGGCAATATTATTAACTTATTTTTAGCTAGTATTATTATAATTATTATAATTTTTATTTTAATATTAGTTATTCAAAAGTATTATGTAGTGTTGCTATTAAAATAATATGTATATTTTCTTACCTATAAATTGTTTATGCTAAGTTGCATTTTATTATTTAAATTAAGTATTAATTTGATATAAGAAAATTAAGTTAAAATTGCTAAAAATATAAATTGAATTGATTATTTTAAAGTATTAAGCAACACTACTGTAAGTGCAAATTAAAAATAATTTAATCAAATCAAAATATGCTTAGATTTGACAGATTCTTTTGAATTATAATTTTTTATTGTAGGCACTGTCTGTAACAAGTATATAAACCTATGAGACGTCAAATATCTTAGTCTCTCCCGTGACCATGATTGCTGTAAAGCATTCGAAACGTCGGGAACTAAAAATCAAAATAAATCCGCGACAAAATCCGAAAAGGTAGTTTCATTTATAATGTCGAATATTCGCGTAAATCTAAGAAACTATCCGTACTTCAAACAATTATTCTAATATCGGGAAAGTTATATTTAAAAGACGAAGTAAATATCGTGGAAACGTGAGTGATTAAAAACAGCTGTTGCGAAGTTTGTAAGTTCGTCGTAACATTTTCAATAAAAAAGGGACGTCGCGTCGCTGAGCTTTAATAAATCCACATAAAGCCCATCTGCTGACATCTCTTCAAAATGATGAAATTAACGTCAGAGAAGCTTAATCTGATATCAATTATTTTTATTCCTCGGTGAAGTCAGTTCAAAAATTGTGGAAATATTTAATTGATTTCGTCTTACATAATCTTCTACCAAAATATTTAAGAGGCAAATAAATATTTTGAATTATTCATGTTATACTTCAAATACTAATAATCTATGTACGTAATAATGCAATCACGAACCGTAGCTTCTGTCTTATGTACTATGTATATTGTATATATTAAACTTCGTATAAAACTGCGAAGAATGGAAATACGAGATGCCTTGTTACATAAATATCACTAATATAGTACCTACTGAAGTTTGTGAGTGGAAACCTTAAAACGAATTTGGATGAAACTTGGCACATACCTGTAAAAGATATTCCAGGCTAACAAATACTAATTGTATTTGTTTATGATTTAAACACAAAACACTTTATAGACAAACATAATATTTGTTGTTATAATCGATGATAAATGACATGATATAATTTCCATTTATCGATTCTATACCCATTTTTATCTATTCTATCTACTACTACTACTTAATGCCAAAAAAAAACTTTTTAGTTACAACTGAGGATTCTTTAGATCAATTAATTAACAAAAATGTATGGTGATTTAAATATAGTTACCCATAGTGACTACATTATATTTTGGATATTACCAAATGGGACGTCAACTACGGCGAGAGAGAGAGAGGGACTTTAGGTCATATTATATTTAAGGAATGTTTTGTTTTCAGGTTATGCACGCTGCGTGTCACCCGCCTGCGGGTGTGCGGGGCGCTGGGCGAGGCGGGCGGCGGCGCGGCCGGCGGCGCAGGCGCAGGCGCGGTCACCCTCGCCGCTCGTATGCACAGTAGCAAGCGCACACTGCGCTCCAACGATATTACCGTTCCTCCAATGGACGTAGAGCTAGATCTGTGCTTCTCTCTGCAGTATCCACATTTCGTTAAACGAGATGGGAATAGGTAAGGAATGAGGATGGATCTTTTTTTATTCAATAGTTGACTTGGTTACAATATTATATAACCTAGAGTTTGAGCTGGAATAATATGAGTTCACATCGAATGCTGTGCAGGTTACTATATCCAGCATCAGTTAGACAGTTAGCCTTCAGACCTCCTTAAATCGGTTCGTTCCTAACATCCCTCATTAGTTGACGTCAAGTAGGTAGGTACTTATAGAGATTTCTCTTAGAGATTATAGCTTTTAAAAAACTTGGCCTAGAGTAACAAAAGTTTAATTATTATTTTAATCTTAAAGGTGATTATCGGTCATTTGACTGAAGCCTTGAAAATCTAAATTTAGCTGTTTCTTATTATTTGCGGCAATTTGTTTAACTTTACGACTGAAGACTGTTCTAGTTCAAATGTTAACAGCGCCATGATATTCTAAGGTCGAGGCCGCGACTAATGGAGTTTCCGACCATAAAAAATATAGACAAATGTAAAATTTTATTACAGTTCTCGTTTGAATATGTTATAGCCGATTTTTATTGGAGATGGTCATAAATAAAGCTCTCTACAATAAATTATGGCAGGAAACTAAAAAGGTTAAAGTAATGATTGATGGTTTTTTAGAATCTAAAAGTAATCTCTGACGCATTAAGCTGATTCTATGTCAGCAGGTCGTAGAACCTGTTCGACCAATATACTGTATATTTTCTTCATTAAAAGCTTAAAGCATTGTGCCTGTCCACGATAGTAAAGTTAATGACTGGAGCTAAATTTTATCCAAATCTGTTCTGTCGTTTTGGCGTGATTGTGTAACAAACGCCCAAATTTTCGCATTTGAAATATTTTTCGAATTAGTAAGTTTTAGTTTATGATGAAATTATTGGCTTTCATAAAGCATGTCGTGTGTCGTGATTCTCGTGAACAAGAACGTGTATCTCGCAAATAAAAACATGTACTCGTAGTATGAAATAATACTTCCATAACCATAATAATAAGACTTTCTGCTCAAGATGAAAATACTTAATATAAATGTACTTAGACATCTGTTTTTAAGGTTTCTTAAAAATATTTGAAAATGTAGAGCATCCTGCAAAGTTGATTCGTAAGCGGCTTAAAGCTCCAATGTGGTAGGATTTCGACTTAAGTTCAGGTAATAAATAGAATTTATCTAAGAAGTGAAGTCGAAGTGCCATTTAAATTGATATTTTCGAGCTTTTTCTGTTGGTTGAATAGAGACCTGGTACAAACATCGCGCTAAGTAACAAAGTAACTTTATGCCACTAAAGCTTCTTAATCTCGTTGAACTAAGTTCATTAATTTAAATATATACGTTACCTTCTCTTCTACTGTAAATTATAACTGAATATTTCCTGTCATTGAGTAATTTCATGAAACTTATAATATCGTTTTAATGGCATATGACCTCCAAAATTAACGATTTTGAATTAACGATGAATGCCACTGTAAACTATAACAATTTAAAACTATCCGTCTATCTGACGTACAACGAATTCCAACATATTTTCTAGTTTCATTTTATAGTTGTTTTATTGCAAGATATGTGTGTTTGAAATAGGTGGCTTATCCCACGATCTGTATATGCTGTGCGTGACCTAGCGCGGCCGTGATCCTGCTGCCATGAATAATTTTCAATCTAAAATGGTCTACGTGTTCTGTTATCTTATGTTTAAATATATAGACGATATCTACGCTAACAATATAAAGATTTGTTTAATTGAAATTTATGAAGAATTTGGCGACTTATCGGGCTCAAATTGTTGTGTGACCCTACTTTCTGTGCCAGCGGTTGCGGGTTCGAGTCCTGAATGTTTCCAGTGATCATGTATTTATATTTATTAATATTTGTCTTCAAAATGTATGTGTCGCGTATTTACTATCCGGTATTTATAAAACGAGCCTCGTAGTTTACCATGGAACTAGGTGGTAATGTATGTTAATGTTCCAACATATTAATTTAATTATTATTGGTTTCACCTTTGGAAAGCTATATATAAAAGTAGAAAGACGTATCAGTCAGAAATAAATCTATATTGGGTAGGCCCTATTTAGCATATATACTAAAAAAACAATTTATTTAGTTCCTATTTAATAACGAATATTGATTTCAATTTATATTATTAAAAAATGTTTATTAAATAAATACTTTTTACAGGTTACAAATCATGTTGCAAAGGCGCAAGAAGTATAAGAATCGCACTATCCTAGGCTACAAAACATTAGCCGAAGGAGTTATTCGCATGGACCAGGTAAGTAATCAGTGAATGGAAAACTCATTTTATTTTCTATACATACATATATATAATAAAATTCTAACAAAGTCGGATCTGTACATAAATATTTTTAGTAAATTATTGAAATAGTAATTAATATGGATACGACAGACTCCAACTCTATAGTCTTTTTAATATTTTTGTCTGTCTGCCTGTTTGTAACCGCGTCACGAAAAAATCTGGAGATATTTTAATGAAATTTGGTATGATGATAGCTGGTTAACCGGATCCACATAAAGGGTACTTTTTATTAGGGGAAAATACCTAATTTCTGAGAAATAAATATTAAGCGTTTAAACGTATCTATACGACGAACCGAGCGAAGCAAGATATAATTGATAAAATCAAAATTGTTTTGACCAAGTGGAAGATTACTCTGGCAAAATACTTCCAACGTCCCACACGTCTTGCAAGTAAATGGGCAATTTTGTTGCCTTCCAGCTGTTGCCTGGAGCGAGGTCGCCAAATTGTAATATATGATGTCCTTAGGGCTATCCTTTTATTATATATCCTTTATATGACATAGTTTATCGAAATCACATGAAATTAGATTACCAAATTTGTCGACCAATATTTTGGTGTTCTATTTAAGTATAATGGATTGTCTTTTGTACATTCCAAAGATTTACTTATACTTACAATCCTGAATAACTGTTACTCTCAACTTTGCATAAAGCTATGTTTTTCGGTTGTAGCTTTTCTTTTTTTCCCCTGATAATTATATAACTTTGTGACTAGACTGTCTTTTGTAATATACCTCGCTTCGCGAGCGAAGCCGCGGGTTCCGCAAGTAAATGTATACAAAAACTTGATAAATGATATACGAAAACTTTTCTTGAGAACCACTCTATCCATTGGTGAAAAGAACATGAAAATCGGTGCAGTAGTTTTTGAGTTTATCGCGAACAGAAAGACAGACAGACGAGGCGGAGGATTATTTTTTATAATATGTAGGTGATGTTACTTTTGAGTCATCAAAGACCTTATCTCCTATCCATGTTTCAGGAAGCATTCGAAACGACGTGAACTAAAAATAACGGTTATAGATATAATATGTCGGTTAATTTATTCATTTTCACATAAAACTGTATCAAATGGAAATTTGAGAAGAAAATTTTCCCAACTTAGTTACGTACTTAATTTTAATAAACAACTAAGCATATTATGCAATATGTATGTGGATCATAAAAACGACAACTGTTAGTTAATTGGTGGTTAAGTAAATTGAAATTTTACTACGGATTTTTATATTAACTTCATCGTATCATTATGTACCTCGTTAGCATATTTAGCATTCATTAATTAATTTAATGGAACTTTAAATATTTATACTCCTCTATTAAAACGTTTAATTAAAGCAGACCACATACAGTATATACACCCAAGTTCAGAGCAATTAGTGAATTACGCAAGTGAGAATTGTCGTTCTGAGTTGAATAAAACATTTGTAATTGGTGACATTGTATTTAAATACATATGTATTTACTGTTGTTTTATATATTATAATGTGTTAATTAAATTTTATTATAATATAGCTATAAATTAGGTGTTGTTGTAATGTTTGTTGATTTGATTGGCAGATTATGATAAAGCTTTCTTTGAAAGCTTTGAAATTTGCTTAAAATAGGTAAATTCACTTAGAGACTAGAGTTACATTATAACAATTTGTATAGGTACGCAATAATTACAACACACGTTGAGGTATTTTTATTAATGACTACTTAGATTGCTTAGAAGCTTAGAAGAAAATGGTGAAATAATAATGTTTTGGACAGCTAACTAGAGAGCCTTGTTGAAACTCATTCATTAATTTTAATGAGAAACACAAAAGCGAAAGTTGTGTAAGCGGTTTATCCCAGATACAATTTGAAATAAGTTTTGAGTTCACAAAAGTCGCAATTTCATAAAATACTTAAACGTGCTTATAATTTTAATTCAAAAATTTACGTACCTAATACTTAAATATCCTGAAGTGACTTACATTGAAGTATGTACTTTTTGCAAACATTTAAATGATTGTCACATTTTTTTATAAATCCAATAACCTTTTTTCCCTACTGACCTGACCCGGATTCGTTTATCTAACAGATACTTTTTAACAGACAATGTAGATTTTTAAAATGTCATATTTTTCGCAATAAAAAGTTTACATTCTACCAAGTTTCATAAAAATCTCTCCAGTGGTTTTCTCGCGATGCGGTCACAAACAGATAGACAAAACTACGAAGTAAATATAGACTTTTATATGTAGAATATATATATTATGTAGGTACCTACTGCAATAAGTCTGATTCTCCACGCATTAAGTATTCAATGGTCGCTTTCATTTATCTAGGAATTTCAATCGCAGGCAGTATAGCTTACGATTTATTCCGTCGAAAGTATTTGCGCTGAAGCTTTTAATTTGTCTCGAGTACTATTTGAATAAACTTAAGTATAATTACTTCGTCTCGGCGATTCGTTATACTTTTCGTATATTTTAGCGTTTCCGAATTAATTTAAGAAACTAAGTTTAATTAATTAATTCAAGACTGTATAAATAGAGTTTTTAGTGTAGGTATATCAGGGGAAAACGATGGTTGTTGTATCAAAGAACTTCTTTTTTTATGAGGTCAGGTGCGAAATTTAATATATACTCTAGTTAGTATTCTTCTTCTTAACGTTTTCTATATCATAATATATTAACAACAATTAACAAACACACGTACACACATATAATATTAATAAATATATGTTTATTCAGGTCCTGCAGCGCTCGATGGACATGGAGCTCGAGCTGACGAGCGTGGGGGGCAAGGTAGGCGCCGGCGCGGGACAGCCCGTCGCCAGGCTCTCTATCACCGGTCTCGCGTCCACTCCTGTTGACCACGACACGAAGAACAACAATACTCTTCTTATTACTGGTTAGAATATTATAAATCATTAACTTTCTACTATAGTATTTTGATAAATAGTGCGGGTTCGATTTTTGAGTGGGGCAATATTGGTATTATTTGAAAGTTTATCCTGGTATAACGGTAGTGGTTGGTCACCACACTTACTGTTATGTTGTGTTGTAGTTACAAATTCTAACATTGGGTATTGTTTGATAATTGCTAATGACTTTTATCAGTGATTTACTCATAACACACTCGCTTTAAAAGTCAAAGTGGGTTCATCTCCCGAGACTCGTATTTAACATCGTTCCTACTTACTAACATAGCGAAGGAAAACACTTTGAGGAGACTTAAATGTCAGGACCCTAAATAGTTTTGAGGGAAGTGTAGGATCCGCTTTTCCTCCACACCCCTCTAAAACTATTTAACCTAATTCCTCTTATATCGAGGAAAGGCCTTCTGTGATAAGAGGATTTTGTGCTTAACAATGTCACTTTAAAACGCCTGGATTATTATTATCCATCGTTGTACTACCATTTCGCGCGGCTCCGTCCGTTATAAAGACCGAAAACGAAGTTCTTATAATTTACATATTCTAAAACCGAAACACGCTACATCCTATGAAATAAGTTCTATGTGAGTTTGTTGTTTTTGCAGTTAGATCAACAAAAACAAAAAATGTCTCTCCGTTTATTACTATAGAGATATAATAAAAATGAATAAAAATGCCATGACTCATTTCATATTATTTATTGGTAAACGATACTAAACGCCAGTTTGACAGCTTGTTAAAGTTATCTAACGTCGATATTTACACTTAAATAGGATTATGCGATAGTTTTGTTGATAATATAATATTTGTCAGGCGTCAAAGACCAGAACGCCTAGAGGCCCTTTAAATTATTAGGATAATTTATTTCTAATATAAATAAAACTAAATTACGGCTATTTATTATAAAAATAAGCAAAAGGACTCCTTTCTTAAGGAACCCTAAAGACAATAAGAGTAAAGACAAATTGCACCTATTTTGTGAATTTTCTCTCATTTTAAACGAAATTCTTTATATTCCAGAACGTGGTTACTCAGATGAGGAGGAAGAGGGGGAGTTCAGTTCTGTGGAAGAAGCAGACGAGATGACGTATGGAGCGGCCGCGCGGCGCCGCACGCGGCAGCTCGCATTCAATAAGGGAGATCTGTCCTATACCAAGGTAAGATAGATTTGTCTAATACATTCTCAGATTTACGCTAGAATTTATAAATAAAACTATTTTATCGGATTTCTTCGCGGTTCTATTTTGATATCTGGTTCGTTTGATTCGAAGTTGCTCGAATGTTTTACAGCAAACTGTTCGATAACGAGGTACTACGAGTATCCGCATTCAAATAGTTATATTTGAAATCGTCTTATTACTTAGTCGTGATTTACTTTTGCCATAGAAACATTAAGATTAGAGCTTTGTTTATGACAGATTTCATACTTATCTTGAGCGAATGTGTATTTTGGATGGTTTTTATTTAGCATAAACTTTACTGCCATCATAATTGGAACGTTTAACTAAATATTGATGGGAAATAATAAGATAGAAGGCTTACTCATTGCACAATATGAAAATTATCATGATCGTGATGAATTATATATTACTATCTATGCGAGCTTTACTGTTGGTATTTATTGGTAGGAAATGAGTTTAAATGACTAATGTAGATATATCCTTTTCTAAGAATGTTTGATCTTATCAAGTACTGATACTTTTATGTAATAAACTGTCAAAGCGTATGGTTCGTAATAACGATAATAAACAAGTGTGTAATGCGTAATGAATCATATTACATATCTTAACTTTTAAACGCAAAAGATAAAATGTTATATTAAATGTGTCATAATATGTAAAAAAAAGAAATAACATAATATGTTTGTCTTTTCTGTATTTAAATATTAAAAGATATGCCTAATAAAATTAATACATATTCGCTCAACGACTTCAAGTCATTCATCAATCATAACACGAGTAACAGACGTGTCTTGTATCCATATTTACTTGCTAGGCTCTTAGAGCTAATGCCAAGATATACATTTTTATTAATGTCTTAAACTAATATTAAAAAAAATATAAATAATGAATTGCGTATAACGTACGAGCGATTTAAACGCATAAATTAGATAAAGATTAAACTAAAAAGCTTTTAAATATATGAAATAGTTTACAATATCCTTCACCTCTTTATCTAAACACGCTTTACGATGCTTTATGCATGGTGTGAACAAACCAGTGCTTCGAGACTTGAAAGCTTATAGTATCTTTGAAAATACATATTTACGTAATATTTTATTAAATAATGTATATATGTATTTAAAAAATATACTTATTTTAAGATCTTTTTTAAGTAGGTAATAATAAATAACTTAAATCAACTTCAGCTGAGATGTAAGTTTTAAACCTCTGTATAATAATGATTCAAGCCTATCATTCATTATTAAGAGCGTTCATTCAATCATTCAATTTTTTATATTTCATAATTTTTGTATATCTTTTTACTATCTACGTATATTTTATTACTTTTAAAGTACTCGTATTTTTTATGAGATTAGAATGTATTTTTAATTTTTTTTTTGGTTTATATAATATGTACGAGTACAATACATACACACATAGCCTATGATTGAATGATCGCAATTCAAATAAAGCTTAGTCCACACACTTGTACAATGTACAGCTGTCACGCTCGCACGAGCTCAGCTTCATGGAGCGGGAGAGAAAGAGACAGAGTTACATTCGGGCGAAGGCGCAGGACAGCGATAGCGAGCTGGAGCACTCCGCTAAGCGCAAGGGCAGCCGCGGCAAGCTAGCGGTGATTGTAGACCTTACTTACATGGAAATAGATACGAGTTTTGTTTGTATGTTTAGAATGGTTTAGTTCTTGTTTTTTTTTTTGTTTAATTAATAATTTGACGAAGGTATAGTACTCGCCAAATATTTTGACCGCCCTGAAGGCTGAAATCTAAATTGGCTTAAGTCTATGCGATAGATAAATCGGTCGCGGGCAAAAGGACTCCTCTGTAGGTATCTACTGACACTTGACAGCCGTAAAAATAATATACGACACAATGATATTTTAAAAATATCATTGATACGACACGTTTAAAATTTCTTTGAGGATAATATTATAATGTGTTTAATTTCCAAATCCTATTTATATTTAGTAATATTTAATAAAACTATGTTATACAAAAGGATTGCATATTAAAGGATAATAATTAACAATATATTATACACTGGAATGTATCTGCGTGGGGACTCGCTTATACCAACTTCAAGGCAGCCAAAAAGTTTGGCGAGAACTGTGATCAATTTCACTATGTCGTTTTCGAAAAAAATGGCAATATGAAAATATTATGTCATGAATTTTAATTAAAATTGCCCTGGAATTTTTAGGTGTATTAAAATATAATGTATTAATAATGTACATGTCAATAATTAGTAGCATATTTTTATGTATGAATTTAGAATTTTACTTATTAGAAATATCAATATGTTTTTTAAATATTCTTAATAGTTAACAGTCTCGTATCTATTATCATAAAGTGATGTTTGCTTGAGTGTTATGACTGTGTTTCCTAGTGTAGTCTGTGTAGAATCTAGAATATAGACTTTGCGTGCTTAGTGCTTACTAGTATAGCTTTTTTTTGGGATAGTAATTTAAAGATAAGTAATGTCCTGACAGGAACAAGGCAAGGTAATATCAACATTGCTGTATCGTTAATTATATATTCACTTACAATTGGTTAAAGTAAAAAATGTGAGATTAATAATAGTAATATTATTATATTAAATTAAAAAATCACTGGATATACTGTGACAGAAAACCAGCTTTAATTTGTTTTGTCGACGATATTGAATTATATTATTGAGTAGAGGATGAGGGGACATTGTTGTTGTGAGCCTGATCAAATTTGAAAGGCAATTTATTTTTTTAAACTATAGTTTCCTGCATGAGTGCATGACTAGATCATTTTCGAAAAGTAATTGAAACTTTTTGGTAATGGCATTTTCTCAGTATATTTAAATATAACATATTTTGTGAACATTTATTACACAACATGAATAATCCTAAAGATAACGTCGATTTGGGCGCACGAGTCTTCATAAATCATCAGATAATAAACAAGCAAAATTGAGCTTTATCAAAAAGAGTTAAGGCACTACAATAACAGCGAGGTATAATCTATTAGTGTGATATGAGTAGTTCCAACTTTCGCGGATCAGTTTATGTTGTACACAGCGCCGGGTGGGACGTGATGTGACGGTGCGGCTTGGCTTCGCAATGGAGGTGTATTCTTGTGTAAAGTGGTGTTTACTAATTTATTTTAACTAATTGTTTATGTTTAGTACGACTTCTACTAACTACTAATACTATTCTCCTGTCCAAATGTTTGTTTGTGTGTCATATCTTTGATTATTTATGGAGTCTATAGACTCTACTGAGATATTTAATTTGTTTTTGATTATTTTTTTATTATCATTTGACAGCAAATGAGGTACTTACATTTCTATTAATAGCATTGTTGTTTTCTTTAATTTCCTGAATGTGTTTAGAAAGTTTTATTAACGAAACAGTTACATTTAACATTTGTATTGTACTATTTATCTGACGTTTATTTATCTATTGCCTAAATACATATTCTGTCTGTTGCATCATAAAATAATATGAAAATATGAAATTTACACACAATATTAATGTAACAATACGCGCCTATATTTATGTCATATAGTTATGTATTGATAGATACACATGATAGTTTCAATTCACTGAGTGTTACAACTAGTACCTGTTTATTCTAGTTGTATAATTTAGTATTTTTCCACAGCAACGCAATTTAAAGCAGAAGTTCGCAGCTCTGCTGCGGCGGTTTCGAGTGCCCGAAGATATGGCGGAGAGAGGCGCCGCGAGGGACACGCACAACGCGCAGCGCGATATCGATGAACTTTTTCAGGTTAGTCTATATTTTAATCTAATATTATATTTGTCCGTATTCCGAGTTTCACGAAAACTTGTTCAGCCATTACAGTATGCAAGCGAATTCGATCATATGACTTACATTTAGTACACAATGTTTCTCGCTGTTACTTCGCCTATGTGAAAATAATAAAATTAATTTTCTTGTCCTGATACTCCTTTTAGTAGACTTAGAACTCCAGATTTTCGCTAAAATCCGCTTAGTATTGGCTGTTGAATAAAAAAATCTAACTATGACTCATTATACAATTTAAAAAATAATTTTCTTCATTATTGTGTAAGAACTATAAAAATAATAATTCAACACTTAAAACAAGTGATCTCGTATGTAATAACTTGATTTCTTCACCTCAATCTCAGGAACTGGAGTCATTATCATGTGGTGAAGGTGAGGATTCCGGTCCGGACCAAATGGACACTATAAGCATTGGCTCCACCCCCAAACCCTCATTGAGACCCTTCTTCAGCAGCTCAAGAAGTCTCGCCAACCAGGAACACCATCGGCATTCGAACGGTAAATTGTAGTATAAATAGTGATCTACATGAACCATAAAAATGAGTGATGTTTGTTTTTAAATGTTTTTTGTCAGGGTAGTTTCATTGTATTGCACGGGCAAGTTAATTGTATTGCACGGGAACAGAACTCGCGACTGCCTAAAATAAAAAAAAATATATTAATAATTTTAATAAAATTATATTATGTGATCTTTCTTAGATGATTATAAAAGTTTAAATATTACAATTTTTAATGTAATGTAAGGTGCTAATGTAATTTGAATAGAATAGTGGAGCGCAAAACGCGAGGCGCAACAATAGCCTGGACGTGGCTCCGTGAGCGATGCCCTCGGGACGGCGCGTTGTCGATTGTGTGGCTTGTTTTGTTTTGCTTAGTGAGGACATAGACGTCATACACGCGACATGTTGTCGTCGATCAATTTAACCGACTTGTAAGATGTTGAGACCTACCAATCGAGTTTTAACAAATACGTTTTTCATTTATAAAGAGCTAAAGGTAAAGATAATTTAAATCTTATATTATCTTTTAAGGAATATGAACAAAGCCTGTGATTATCAGTCCTTATTAGGGGTGATTCACACGAATGATTTTTTATCATAATCATAATTAGGTACAACATTTTATACGTCTTATCTTGATCGATGGACTCTCTGTGTTTATTTGTTTTGTAACGCTGTGTGCATAGTGGTAGTGCATGTGCGGACAGGCGGAGTGTACTTTACCAAAATGAATTTGAATTGTTCAAAATTAAAAAAAAACTTTTTTATTATTTTTTTTATTTTAAATTGCCACTCTAAATTAATAATCAACCATAAAATCAGTGCAAAAGCTTCAAAAGCAGTCAGACATACAGACATAACAATCTAAATGAATCCTACACCATGGGTTAAAAAACTGAACCGTTTTTGATAATTAAAATTTAATAAACCTATTAATTAACCTCGCACTCCCGCCCGCCCGCTGTATTAACGCCCGCATGCGCAGTGACGCGGCACGCCAGCCTCGCGTCCGCCGCCGAGCTGCGGCCGCGCGCGCGACACGTCTCCGTGCCTCTCACAGGTACACGCTTGTATACGCCTCACTACACTACACTACACTGCACTGTCATGCTAAACTATACACTATTATGTCATTCACTATACACTATAAGTTGAGACACTATATAATGTAAATTAATTTATAATAAAGTTTTTGCTCGCGGTTACGCATGGAGTGTTTGGTACACATGGACTCACGTCCGTGCATGCCTCTCACAGTTACACGTATTATGCTATCATTATATAATATTCAAATAGCTTTGCCCCATAAGTATTACGAATTTCATACAAACAAAATCAAAAAACACTCATTCACAAAGTGTAACACCTTTGTTTATAATATTTCGTCGTATTTATTTATAGGCAGTATGATACTAAGACTATGAGGGATGAAGATGACTACTACTATCTATGACATAGATTACCAAGAATCGAAATGACCGCGCTTTTAGTCTTTTTCAAACTAAGTTTCCTACAAAACTTATTAAGTTTTATAACAGTTGTCATTTTGATATTCTCTATAGCTGATAGTTTATTAAAGACTTCAACAGTCAGTTCAGTTACATCCTCTTAACCTTATAACTGAACTTATGCAACATTCCATATAAACATTAGACTGTTTTAAGACTTTTTAAAACTTTGTACTTGTAAACGATCAATGGCAATTGACAATAACGTAAAATTGACACTTGCGATTGATCGTCTCGGGTCCTCTTTAGATGTCACAGTTCTTTTAACATTACCGTCTTATTCTTAAAAGTTAGCTAACGCACATAAATAGAACGTGGTAGTAGACTTTAACCCGATATGACTCACTCGCATTCTTCAATATGAAGCGTGCTCGGCAGTCTATTAAAAGTAGTGAAAGAGAGAGTATACAAAGTTTTCATTAAAAAGGTCACTTTGGCACCTGTTGCATAAGGTCAAGGACAATAAGCCGAATGACACTTAAAACAACACAACATTCTCTATTATTTAGTGTAACTAGCAAGCTTCTGTCTGTCTGTTATTTCCGTTTTCATTTCTTAGCTATCTTTTGTTTTTCTTTGCCAACGCATACTTCAGCTTTGCAAACAAACTTTATAAACAAACTTTATAAACCTATTATTTCTAACTATTGCTATAATCTGTTCACTTTTACAGCCTCTACTATATTTATTTAAAAATATTATTGTTTCGTTTATCTATACATTGATTTCTGAAAAACTTATGTTATCTTTTATCAGTATAAAACTATAGATAGGATATTGTATCTCACGTGAGTGTTATGAAAGTAGAGTCGGAAGCTATCCGCAGTTCCGCGGGCGACGAGCGCGGCAGCGAAGGCAACAGCGACGGCGACGCGACGCTGGACGCGCCGGTGTCGGGCGCCTCCGTGTCCAGCTCCCCGCCCAACGAGACCAAGGTATAGGCTTATAGATTGTCTGTATGTATATTGTATATTATAGTTCTTTTTGGTCTCACATCAATAAGAGGCGATCAGGTTCATGCTGGTCTAGTCGCGGCATTGTGGACTTTACATTTTGTCTTTCGAATACTTGTTTGCTTGTTTACTCCTTACGATGTTTCTCTTCACCGTAAGACAAGTGGTAATCATTTTCAAAATTATTAGCGCGTGAAAATATCAAAATAACGAGACCCGGAATTGTAATCCGCGTTACCACTAAGGCAACCTTGTTTATTTTATAGAAAATTATCAAAATTTCTCTAAAAAGAACTATCTAGCAAACAGGGCTAATCTAGTTTCTAATGCCTATGACGGAATTAATGCAAGGATATCAAGCCAATTTGAACACTTTGCAGGAAGACAAAAGGTCCAGATTGTTCCGCAGCGCGACGAGCGGCAGCGCCGCGCCGGCGCGCAAGAAGAGCTCGCTGGCGGCCGGCGCCGAGCGCCCGCTGTCCGCGCACGACCTGCCCGCGCACACCCCCACCGCCATTGAGGTATAAGCCTAAGCCTAATATATTTGTATTTTATTTATTTAATTATAGAAATAGAAAACGATTGGAAAAAATAGTAAAGTGTATTTTTTTGTTGTTTAATAGTTATATCTGCACACAACATTCAAATAAATATAATTACATATTATATATAAACAAACTTAAAAAAGGTGAATATGACAATATTAATATGTAGTTGTATTTCGATTTAAAAAAAAATTAAAAAAAACATATCTCTTGTATCGAAAAGTTACTCGTTTGTAGATGTACAAAGTACAAAAATGTACAGATTTAAAGTTTTTGGATTTATGTCTCGGGTTGGATTAGTTTACTTATTTAGTAATGGGGAATATGCATGATTTTTTTTTATGACTTAAATCCATCCTTTACATCATTATAAAGTAGAAAAATATATAAATAGTCTTGAAAATATATAATTTTTTATGCAAAGTGAAATTTAAAACATTGCCTAAATTTAAGCCGTTCAAACGCGACCAGTAGCGCCGCCACGTCGATGACGTCATTTGTCACACGAATGTCTTTTTTACTTTAAGCTTTTCAGTTACTTCTTATATATCTTCCGTTTCAATTGCTATACACAACATTGAGGAAATTAAAAAACCTTCTTACAAGTATTGTAAGTACAAAAACATTATTAGAAATACACCCGATAAAGTGTTTTTTCGTATATTCCAAGCGATGCGAAAGTAAAAGAAAGAAAGATGAAAAGATGTTTTTCGTTCGTTCAAAGCTTTGATAAAACCAGTTTAAGTCACCGTCCTTGATTCACTATTAATATTGATTCACTAGAAAACACCACAGGAACACAGTTTTAAAAATTTTCTAACATATACTACTTTTTAGTAGTATAGACCAGTGTCGATAATTTTTGAAACCAAAAAAATAATAGTAGAATAAAACCCACTAGAAAAGAATAAAACCCACTAATATTATAAAAATGAAAGGAAAAATAAATTACGGGCGATCTGAGGTCGGGAAGGGGGAAGGGGGGTGTTTTAAGGGTAAAAAACTGTTTATCTCGATTTCCGGCAAAACTACAAGTCCTATGGAAAAAAGTTAAATGGCAATGTTGTAGGTAATAAAAAGATCTAAAACTTTTATATTCACACTTTTTTCACATAACCTCAAAATTTATGTAAAAAATTAAAAAAAACAAGTTTTTGGTTTTTTATTTTTATCTTTTACAAAAAGAAAATATTTTTCACGAAATTTTGTGCAAACTTACCTTTTGTATGTTCTAAATACACTGTATTTTTATTGATTTGAAATATTTATTTTTTTCACCTTATTTTGACTTAATATCGAAAAAGCATCCTAGTTTTCCATCGAAAGTTCTCACGTCAAAATATTTGCTTTCTTAAAAAAAATTGTGGTCTTTTTGTTTGTTAAAATCTCTACTTTGTGATGGTATAAAAATATATATACATTATCATAGTAAATTTTCTCAGAAAAGCTGCCTAAACCTGGTCTAGTATGAATATCGACGCCGATAAACCCAATGTTTTGACAACTGACGTCATTTTGCTTTCATCCAATGGTGGCGCGTTTAGGAAGTTTCGATTTCCCGCCGTTAATATTCACTTTTTATATAATATTTTAAGGGTTTAAATAATAACTAAATAAAAAAAATACCTTTTAATCATAATGTGACGATAATAAAGATTGGAAAAAAAGATATTTGAAGCAAAATTAAATTTTATGCATATTCCCTATTGTGATGAGAAATTATCAATAATAGCCATGAGTCGGAAAAGTGGTGGTGTTTTTCTCTGAGAGCACTTAATTGTGTAATATTTACTGTTTTAATATTCTTTGTCTGGTTGCCTCGGATTGTCGTCCCACCGCAGGATTAGGAATAGAAAGTGACTGGTTTCTCTATAAATATTTGTTTGTGATAATATTTATTGTTCATTTGGCTAATTTCCGTCAGATTAGCTGCGATTTGCTTAAAATTATCCAAAAAAAATATTAGTCCCGTTGTGTTTCTTTCGCCAGTTCTTCTCAGGTCAGTGGTTACGTTTAGTGAAAAATTGTAATAATTTCATGCTGAATAAAATATTTTGAATCTGAAAAAAAAAATTGAATTTGAAAGAGGTTACATATAGGGTTTGCTCTTTTTTTGTCATAAAAGTGAGTAGTGTTATTGTTGTCGTCGAGCAGCCGCGGCGCACTCAGCTGGAGGCGGTGGCGCAGGCGCTGGGCGAGGAGGGGCTGCCGGAGTGCGTGGCGGCGGCGCCGGCGGCGCTGGCGCGCGCGCTGGCGGCGCTGCGCGTGCCCGCCGCGCTCGCGCCGCCCGCCGACGCGCGCGCGCTCGTGCACGCGCTGCTCGCGCGCGCCGCCAACCTGTCAGTACACACACACTATATGAGTCGGATCTATACGCTCAATAGTCTTTGTAAAAATCTTCTTTATAGTTGCTAAATTATCTGTATGTTTGTCTTCCTGTCTGTCTGTTATCGTATCACGAGAAAATAAGATATCATGTTTGAAAAATGTATACTAACGATTTAAATGTAACTAAAGATGAATCTGAACGAACTGAGGTGGCGAAGCAACTAATATAAAATAAAGTTGTCTGTCACTGAATATCCGGCAAATGTAAAACATCTGTATGTTAATATTAAATATCAAAATTAACAAACATCTATGACGACATATAGATTCAAAGAAAATATAAAGTTTTATATCAAAGTGAGGATATAAATGTTCCACGTGACCGTGTAAATAACCTCGTGCGTCCTTAGGAACGCGCGGCGCACGATCCGCGTGTGCGTGTGCGGCGGCGACGCGGCGGCGGCGGCGGCGCTGCGCGCGCACGCCGAGCTCGCGCGCCGGCACGACTCGCCGCAGCTGCGCTTCTACATCATACCCTTCGGTCAGTGTACACTACATCAGTACTACCTTAGCCGAGAGAATAGATTGAAACCCTGGTAAACTGAATACCATAACCATATTTGACAGTAAATATATGTTTGTATTCAAAAATTGAAGTCTCACTCACGATAGCCTGCTGCCGGCTGACTGATAAAATTAATTAACTATTCTTATTATTTTAACTATTAGTTTGAACTAAGCCATATATTTGTAACCCTTCACACCAGAACAACTTAATGAACCTAGATTGACACAGTGGTAGATTATAGATTAGAGTAGCACTTCACTTGTAAAAGGTAGCTTCATCTAGTAAACTGTATGGTTGTACGCGTGCAGGCGCGAACACGGTGTCGCGCTGGCTGGGCGCGGCGGACAGCACGTACGCGGCGCTGTTCTGCGGCGAGGCGTGGGCGGCGCTGTGCGAGCGCGCGGCGGACGCGGCGCACGCGCCCGCGCACGACGCGGCCGAGCTGTCCTCGCGCATCGCCAGGTGACCGCACGTTGATTCATACACATACGCTTTGTGCAACATCGGTACGCCGCGGGCGACTTCAGATCGTTGTCCGTTTGTGGCTCCACCATTCGCAGAGTATAGTCGCGTACTTCGGACTCCGATCAATTTCGACCAATACTTACGTCAATTTTTTTAAAATCAAGATCTTGATCTTGTTGATTGTCTTACAAGCGAATGTAGAAATATATTTTAAAATATACCTATATATTATACTTTACTTAATTAATTACCCAATATCATAAACAAAATAATAGAAATCTATACAAGAGTGCGCTAGCTGCCCCTTTTACAATACTCCAGTAAAATGACAACAACTCAGCTGAAAATACTCTCTTCTAAATTTCCTTTTGCATTATAATAAAACTAACGTTATATTACAGGTATTTGAACAGCATCGGGCCAGTGAACAACATACCGATCGGCGAGGCGATGGTGGCGTACCGCGAGCGCTCCGGCGACGAGGACTCCAGCCAGACCTTCGTGCCCTTCATTGCGGTAAATTATAAATGTTTCATTTTATTATTGCTTTCCGATAAAAATGTTTAAGAAACGGATATTTTACATTTTTATGATCAAATATTTTTGTTATATAAAAATATTTCAGACGAAATTTTTTGTTACATATTATATTAAAACGTAGGTTAAAAAAATTAGTCGCTTGTAAATTAATTGGACTTCATTTTCATGTTTTTATGCAAAAAAATATTCAATAGGTATATGTATCTATCTATACCTTTAAAATAATGTGTTTGCACTGTGCGCGTGCGCAGGAGGTGCGCGTGGGCTGCGAGGGCGCGGCGGCGTCGCTGGAGGAGGAGGGCTCGCCGCCCGCCACGCCCGCGCCCGACGCGCCGCGCGACCCGCTCGAGCTGCAGCTCGACTACTGGCTGGTAGGCACCCTCCCTCACACTACACCACACCACTCGCACAGCACACTTAACACTACCTACCTATCAAACCTGACACTTATGCTGCGTTCCACTAAGCGCCCACGACGATCAAAATGCTGCTTTAGTCGTCCCACATAACGACCGCGGTCGTTGTGGTCGCGGCGACGCGAAGCACACGACGACCCATCTAAAAAGGTCGTAGTGGTCGTTGAGAAAACTAGCGGCATTTTCAAAATTCAAAGCATCAAAGATGGCGACCGTGAAACTTAAGTTATTTCTTGCGGAAAGAGATATTATCCAAATCCCGCCGCATAAGATATTTTAATTACACCTGAACGAAAATAATTAAATACACCACTAATATTAAATATAAAAAATTAAATTATATATTTTTTTTCAACGTTGTATTATTTACCTCTACGCTCAAAACGCTCTATAATCCATTCCACTTGAGCTTACGACAGAAACGCTCACGAGCAAGTGGAACGGGGAAAAACTGCGGTCGTGAGCGTGGTCGTTGTAAACGTTTAGTGGAACGTAGCATTAGGCATGCAATTCCAATTGAGCATAGATTCACTTCGCCAATCTCACTTAGATTAGAGAAGACACGAAACAAAGTTATTGGACTCCTCTTATACTAATTTTATCAGTGTTTGATTCAAAAAAAGATTAAAAATAACATTGTATATCACTTTTACATACGAGTATTTAATAATCATCATCCTCTTGACCAAAGTGAAAATTGTGACGTTAGCTTAAATCGGAGTTTCATATTTCCATATGAAAATTATTCAGAACATGATGACATGTTTTAGCCATCATTCCATAATTAGCCAGCGTAAAGGACTATGGCCTGATCCTCTTTCATTCCTTAAATCAGTGAAACAAAAAAAAGGTTGAAGACAATATTATGGTAGGAGATTAAAAGACTGCCTGCGAATCTATTAGGCTTTATTCATCTTTAAAAATATTTGTAACCTGTAACTTGGCACGGAGATAGTTTTTCCTAACAACGGATTTTGCGACTGGGCCGGATTGATAGGGTCCTAGGGCTCCCGCAATTAGTGACCAGTTTCTCTTACGTCATCTGCGATCAATCCTTGAACTATAAATAGAGCTCTAGTCCTTCTGCACTTTAAAATTTAGGCAAACTCAAACAGACATTTTTTTTAAATATGTATTTTCGGTACGTGGCAGGTGGGTGAGGGCGGCGCGGGCGGCGCGGAGGGCGGCGGCAAGGTCACGCTCAAGGGCTACTTCCGCGCGCTGCTCGTCACGCGCCACAACCACCACCTCTGCATCACCTACCTCACCAAGGAGAAGAAGCAGAAGAGTATGTAGCTCTTTGAATTATCTTCTTTATCAACCGGTTAATAACGGTTGGACATGAGCAACAGCTCAACGGGCTAAATTAAGCGGCTTCATTATACTCGAACTATGTATTTCAATTCTCTGGAATTGTCCGTTCGACCAAATTTCAATGTTTAATTATATTTCTAGCATGAAATTCATATTATACATATATTTTTTAAGTTTTGATTGTAATATTAACTAAAAAAAGGCTTTTCAAACTACAAAAGGTTCTGTGTTATAACCATACAATACATTCTATTTATTCTGTTATGATTTTTTCTCTAAATCTTATATATATAAAAGAAAGTCGTGTTAGTTACACTATTTATAACTCAACAACGGCTGTACCGATTTGGCTGAAAATTGGTGGGGAGGTAGCTTAGAGCCAGGAGAGGGACATAGGCTACTGTATTTAAAGGCGAAAAAAAGGCTGTAAGAGGTTGAAATAGGGGATGACAGTTTGTATGGAAATTACGTCATTTTTAAAGTTAGAAACTTGAAACTTATTATTTGGCTTTTTGATTAGATATAAATAACTAAGACATTTAAAGTTTGTAAAAATTGTACGCTATAATGGGGTACGAGCTAGGGACGAACCCCAGCCAAGCGAGGGTGAGTCGCTAGTATAAATAAATAATTTTCAGTTAACTATTAACACGAGAAAAAAAAAAACATTGCCCTCAAACCGTTTGACAGATATCGCACGGTGACTATGTTTTAAGGCGTGATGTTTGTTGCAGTAATGCGTCTGGGCAAGAAGAAGGAGAAGGCGGGCGAGGCGGAGCCGGGCCGCGCGCAGACCGTGGAGGGCGTGGCGCGCCTCATCTGCTCCGCCAAGTCGCACAACGCGCCGCTCAAAGGTGAACCACTGCTTTGTATGAAACTTTAATAATCATTTTTATTTTTCGGTTTCAGTTGGTACTGTAAAACATTCCAAACGTTAAAGCCCAAAAGTTAAAATAAATCAGCAAAAAAATGCGAAAAGGTAGTTTTATTTAAAATATTTCATTACTCTAGTGTATTCAGCACACGGAACAAAGGTATATATAGATATATTTAATTTTTTATGGTTCCTCTTCTGACCTTGACTTTGACCTTTAAAAGGGAACAGCTATTTAATTTGATATAGATCTTTTTGGCAAAAGGAACTAAATCAAATTAAATAGCTGTTCCCTCTTAAAGGTTCTTAAATTGGCCTATCATTTTTATAATTGTGTAATATGTTTGTTTTACACATTTTTTTTTAATTGAAATTTAGGTTAAAATCAATTTAATATAATAAAATGTAATAAATTTATATGAAAAAAGTTCACAAAAATAATAAGATCAATTCAATCCCTTCTAAATTATTAATTCAATTCGCAGTATACATCGACGGCACAGAATGGAACGGCGTGAAGTTCTTCCAGCTGTCGACGCAGTGGCAGACGCACGTCAAGACCTTCCCCGTGGCCACCTGCGGGGCGCCACTCGCGCCGCCCGAGACGTAGGCTCTGCGACGGACCCGCCTCGAGCTAATTGCTATATATTGATCATAACGAGGTCAATCTCGACCTCTCGAGCTACTCATACGCTCTTCATTGAAGTACTAGTGCTTATGAAAGCATAGCTATGTATTGAACCAATAACGTCAATATAATTCATTGCTCGAGCCAAATATATGCTCCTCATTTATCTAATAATGAGGTCAATCATCAGAATAAGAGTTCAGAGTGCTTTCTTGGTAGCTAAGTGAGAGAAAATGTAATGATAATGATATTTAAACAAACCAATGACTAGGTTGTTATTAAATTATTGTATTGGAGCGCTAAAGTTAAGAAGGCGTCGTATTTGCAGATTTTAATGTAAGTTGGGGAGTTGGGTGAGCAGTAAAATGCTAAGATCATGCCTGAACATAGTTCGGATTTTCGTGCAAGTCCTAATGTACTCTAGGACATGTGGTCGTTGAAAGAGGCTTTTAGGTCGTTTGCGCAAATTTGGCTTTGGTGAATGTAAATGAATGAATGAGGGAATGGTTAGATATCATTCATTTTTTATCTGCTACTGAAATGTTAATGTGCAGAAGCACCAAGGCTTTCAACAATTTTATTGCAATGTATTACGCAAGCTTTAGTTAAAAAGTACTAAATAGATTTTGATATGGTTTTGATAGATGTGTAGGTCATTTTTGCGCATATGCCCATTAATCAACTCAATATAAATGTAGCGTTACTTAATAGTCGAGCTGCCATTAGCAAGGCTTTTGTTATGGAACTTTGAATCGTATTCTACGTGTAATAGATTCGAGATTACTGTAATTGCTTATTAAAGTTGCATAATAAAGGCTCCAAAATGCATTATAGTCATTTCATAGTAGTTTTAATTGTAATCAAATATTAGATATTTAACGTATTAATATATAATGTGTACTCAATTTGTATCGGAGTTATGGTTCGTGACATTTCCATAGGTTAGTTGTGGGAAACTTATGGTGTTTTCGGCACATATCAGGTAGGGAGAGCGATTTTGTTTTGTCTGTGATTCATGAATGATTTATTTTACGCGATTGTCGATGGTCGCTATTTTTTTTTTTTTTTTTTTTATATGCGCATTCGTTTCTTATTGTTAGAAGCAATAGCGGGTATGGTAGCGTTTTTACATTAAGGTATTTTCGATGAGTGTTTAAAATAGTATATGCTAATCCATTTTGCCAATAACTTGTAAAGTTAAAAGTATTATGTACTAATTATAATACTAAAATCTTTAGACGACCTTTACATGACACGCACACGACAAATTCTTTAGTCGTGCCGCTGTCGTGTCGTGTGGTATAAATTTTCAGCTTCAAATCTAGCATAGCGGTAAATGAAGAGGCTTGATTTTCAACGAGTTTTTCCAATATCATAGATGTTCTTATACGATCGATGTGTTTAGAGCTAAGTGTATATCTGTGGTTTTAGGGTAATTATACACGGCAACGAAATTAGGGCTAAAACAGAGTTAGACTCGTGCGTTATAATTACTTTTTACTTTCTTAATGGATTTAAAAGGTTATTAAAGTTCATGATAATTGAATATGAATATAAATTCATACAATTAGTTTGTAGTAATCTTAATGTTTTTTTTTAATTTTACATGAGCAATGATTAATTGATAATTCCATATTCGTAGTACATTTTTTAAATTTATAAAAACTAATAAAATAAATATAAACATAGATGTATAGGGTTTCATTATAACAGATTACTACAAATTAATTGTAAACAAAAAACACGTGTATAAATATTGAATAACCACGGTTCGTAGAAGTCATCAAGCGCTCTTTCAACTATTATTTGTCACATTTCGCTGAGTGCCAAATTTTAATCGTTTGCTGTAAACACTTCCAATGTTAGCTTTTCGTTAATTTTATACTGTACGATAATTAATTTTAATTAAAATCTACTGGAACTCAATTTACTACATAATCGAATAAGTGTTTTAAGAACGTGGACAATAGTGTAGATTAGATGCGTATTTGAAAGTCAATGTTAGGATAAGATATATACGTCAATATTTATTATTATATAGTATGCGTCTGTTCGTATGTATGTGGTATTGTATGGTTATATTGGAAGCTCTACTGTTTTTTGTGTGCGGGCGTAGATGTAATACTAGTGGACTCTAGCTTGTCAGATGCGGAGTGTTATTCGTGTATCATATTTTAATATATATGTAAGTATATGAGTTTTTTTTTGTCTATGATCGTCAATGTAACGAAATTCTTGTTTAAAATTACATCGTATATAACAATAATGTGGATTCATTTGTTAAGTTCCTGTGACTTAATTAATAAGTCGATATTAATCTATAGACAGTTTAGCTTTTTAATATAAAATTGTTTTGTTTTTTTTTGACTACATTTCACACCACATTAGATAATGTGAATTTTATTATAGCAATATGTAGCAATTTCAAGAGTGATTGATCGAGACTGAGAATTTTTCTCATATCTTCTTCGTTATCATAATGGCCGAGTGTGTTTTAAATTGAATTATTTTTGTTTTATAAAACATGGCACAAATAACATATTTCGATTTAGAGGCAAATATACTGTACTCAATCTTTTTTTTATATTCCGTTAAAAAAAATGACAATTTTTTCTGCTGTAACTTGGTATTCCGGTGTAAGACTTTGGTTTCAATTTTTAACCACTTAAAACCTGGAGAACGGTATTTGAGAAATTTAGGTTCCATGATCAAAATTAACTGGATAAAAATGATATATACGTCAATATTTAATTTACCTTCGTGTTATTGTGTAATTAAAAAAAACGTTGGTCTAGTCGACGCGTGCAAAAATATATCGAGTTTTTATTAAAACTAGTATTGTGTAAACAATATAATTTTCATTTATCTGTGCTAGCACTTTAAAGTGACCCATTTTAAATATTACATTTAATGAAACAATATCCAGGCACAAATTGATGTGACTCATACAACTTTTGTATATATATTTCATAGAAAGTATCTGATTTTAGGTTTGGTTCGTGAATGAATGTTTAAAATATATTATGCAGGTTCCATTATGCAATTTTGCTACTAAGCGCAATATTCAGCTCTCCATGTCCAGCAATTTACTTATATTATGTTATAATAACAACGAATAATGTCTCATTATACTCAAACATTTTTTTTCAACAAATGTCCATGACATTTTTTTTGTATATTACCTAAATCCAATATTATTTATTTATTCTAAAAGAAATGGAGTTGACCGTTTTGAACATTATAAATGCCTAATGGAACTAATAAAAAAACCGAAAATAATGATTTTGTAAGTTTAATTTTATATGCGGGCGACAAAACAAATAAAGACTTCCATTCACACTCTTAAATACTGCTTAATGATAATGGACTTTGCATGAAAATATAATTAACATATCATCAAACCTATATATTTGTGTCGTGTGTAGAAGTCTTTAAAATCGTGCCATCAATTTCTTTTAGTATGGCATATTAAATAACAAAAAGCTCAAGTTCCCATATTGTTTAGAGGCCAAGCCAACCATCGCGCGTCATAGCCGTGTAACATTACTTTGTAATCCGTGTAATACATAGTGTACTTTATAATAAGCTATTATATTATTATTCAAGTATCAGTAGTTTGCTTAACTGTACGGAGGGGTTTATTTTAGTAGTCCTAAAATATCCATCCGGCTATTAAAGTTCCATTTTACTCTATAGTTTTGTTTTCTTATAGTAAAAATAACAAAGTAATTGACATTATTTTAGTTGGGAGTTAAAAATTAACTCAGTTGAGCAACTGTTAAGCCAACTATTAATATTTGAAGTATTGTGTAGTATTGATCTCATAACTGCTGACTGACTTGGCGATTTAAATTTTCTAATTATTTGGCTGTATGCTAAGTATGGTTTAATTAATGTGTTATAAGAAGGTATTCAATGCAACTTGTAATCATATATCAATAATTAATCATTATTATTCATCACAAATATTTTATGCCGAAGTAAACGGCTAGCTCTAACTATTCAGTTTAGTGTAGTGAAGTTTTGTTAAGTTGAATTAATTAGTACAAAGGTATATTAAATTTATGTTATTTATAAAGCAATTTTATACATTTTGAAATAGTGAAGGTGCAATAAAAGGAAGGAAACTATTAATTTACAGGACTCTGGTCTAACAAGTTGTTTAACATCAACATGTTTAAGCAAAGTCATGAGATTTATTATTTTATCACATTTTGCAGTATAATTTGTATTTATTGTACAAATAAAATTTTGCATTAAAACAGTTTGTATTATTTCATATCTGGTTAAAAATTATGAAGGTTTAAAATTAAATTACATAAATAATATGTAACAATGTATATTTGTATATTCTAAAACATTTATATAGGTACACTTAATAAGTTATAAACCATTAAATATCAAAAATTGATCCCTTAGGCCATTTTCCCCACCGACCCCACCTTCAGGAAGAATATATAATAAGCCATCCTCTTGTTTCTTTGGAGAAAACTCCCATAAATTTTTATTACTTTTATCTAATTCATCAAGTGTCCAGGCGGCAAGAAATCTTGACTTCCCATGACGACATAAAACATACACATTTTTTGGGTCAGACACATAACTTTCACCAGGGTCTGAAATTACAATTATGCCGCAGACCAGAGCCCAGTGAGCTGTGTGGCCATGCCTTAAACAGGGAGCATGATTGAAGTCTGCGTCATATCTGATTTTGTACTAAGGAATAAGAAGAGACATAAAAATATGCAACACAGATTGGAGCATAGTTATTATGTTTAATTATAGACATTATAAGTAGACATCATTTAATGGTATGAATGATACTTATAAAAAATATAAAAATAATACATAATAAATATGTTTTTTGTTTAATCAATTTAAAATTGTTGCTCAATTTTTTTAGGGCACATCCCTAGTATATAGTAGTTTGTCTGTTATTGAAGGTTATAGGCTATCTGGTCATATTTCATCTAGCCATATTGGCTTCAAAGACCAACATACACATACACAACTGTTTCATTTATAATAGTAGAACTATTTTAAAAGGATACGGAACTAATAATACTGCCCCATTCAGGAGTTCAAGTATAATCTCTTCAGTAAATAAGCCCCCTGTTTTTACACAGTAATTTATACTTTCAATATCAGCCAAACTAATGGCCTTCTCTGCCAACTTCGCCATGTTTTTGCAGCTAAACATTTCTCCATTGTTGCTATATCCTTCAATTTTAGTGATATTCAACAGTTCTTCAGGGGATACTTCCCCATTCAAAAGCATCGAAAGTGCAACTAATCCACATGTAGGTCCTATCTGCATAATAGATTCAAAACGTTTGTATTTATATTGAAATGGAGTCTCGTGTAAGCAGAGTTTATTTTTTGCACACACTTCCCATAGTTGCGGTTCATGGTTAGCCCACTCACAAACATCAGAGTAGGTGAAAGTTGGCGAACTGTCACTATATATTTTATCTGGCGAACCTGGAGGAAGAGACGGTGGTGGCTGCGGCGGCGGTGGCGGCGCAGGTGGTATTGTACACATTGTATTCACCAACAACCAAGCGATATGTTACACTTCTTAT
Organism: Boloria euphrosyne; assembly: GCA_951802675.2. Taxonomy (NCBI): domain Eukaryota; kingdom Metazoa; phylum Arthropoda; class Insecta; order Lepidoptera; family Nymphalidae; genus Boloria; species Boloria euphrosyne. The sequence goes on from OX637888.1 coordinate 11,739,277, forward strand.
TCTATTTTTATATATCTATTATCTAAGGTACATAATTCTGTTTTCTTATTTTGGACTTTGACATTTGATAAATATTATTAATAATAACAATCGTTCATTCATTTTGACAAACAGCTGATCACAGATATGGAAGCTGTAAAGATTCCTAGGAAGATTGACAAAGCATGGAACCCACGCTAAAATAAGAAATGAAATGCATATATTTATCTTTTTTTACTTACGATGTTAATAGTGCGTAGGAAAGAGACATATAATGCCGTTCTTTTTCGTTATTATGCAGGTTGTCACAAGCTAATTTTTGGATAGTGATGAGCTTATCATCGACATTGTTGTGTCGACGTCGATGAAAAACATGCATTAAATTATAATAAAAAATACAAATACCCGGCTGTTCATTATATGAGTTGTATTATATCGTAGAAAGATTGACAAACCATTTTTTTTGCAAAACAAAAAACTAAAAAACTAATTTAATCAATCTTATTGAAAAAAGTTTGCTTAGATTTAGTGTTTTAATCATAAAACTCCTAGTTTTTATTTGCGAAAAATTATAATATGAAATAAATTATAATATAATATGAAATCTTCACATGTATACGTTACAGTTAAGACCCGTTTTAGTTGGAACTAGTTTTTATTAGGTAAAACTAGTTTTTCCCAAGGGGCTTAGTAAAGACTAGGTTTTCTCGATCCGTAGGTTAGGTTAAATCAGGCCCGAAGGGCCAAACTAAGGCAGAAATAGGAGCTCCGTCAACACAGTTAATCGCACCGCGCACCTTGGAAGGGTTAAGTTTTGCTAACGAGCTCTAAGAACTGAAAACTGTCGGCGGAGCTCCTACCTTGATTACAAAAATTCATGCAGCCAATTCACCAATACGTGTGATAAAGAATATTTGAAAAGGATTACTTTCATTGCAGTCGGGTAAAAAAACCATCTTTATTCTCAACTTTTACTTAACCATAGACATAACACCAGTTTAAATAAAACTATATTCATTTATTTTAATGTCTTTATTAATAATAATTAAAATAATAATGTAATAACAAGCACTCATTGACCTTTAAATATAATTGTTTTAGTTAAATATGTGCGAATTATCCATTTAGTTTTCATTTTATCATTTTTAGGAAATCTGCAACAGTTTTGAAATGATTATCGACAACCATTTTTACATCACTAGTTACTTATAGTTGCCGCAATTTATTTTTGAGAAAAATCATAAAAAAAGCAAATATGTGTATTCTTTTGAGTAGATAGACATACAGTACTATTTTATTTTACCGTTTATCACTTTTATATTTCCTATATTGAACAATATATCTCTAAACTAACCGATGATATGTTAAGGATTCGTCCTCATTTCCTTTTCTCGAACTATGGGCTTTACACCCTTCAATTACGCAAGACATCTTTTCCAGAGCACTGTACACCTCACGAAAAAACTTTCTGGCCACGTTTTTAGGCAGAAAGTAATATTAATATCCCTTTTTTCACCCAATAAATTCGACAAACTCCCGACATATGTCAACAAAACATAATACTAAAAAAAGAGGTTGATAGCCAACTTCAAAGTTTTTGACGTCTTGGATAGAACATTTTTATTTGTTAGTATTAAATGGTGACCAACGGTGACCATTTGACATTTCTCATTTTTTGCTTTGTGACACGTTTAAAAATAATATAAACAAACAGCCATGTTTTGTTTCACTCACACCTAATGATATGTTAACTGACCTAAATGAGTAAGCTATAGACTACTCGGTTTTTATTTTAGCCTTCCGTCTACTCTCTTTAATTAGTCTGAGAAAGATTCAGCTGATTATGATTTAATGTCACTTCTCTCATCTCGGTCTATTCTGTTATATCGTACCTAAATGTATTTATAAAATTTAATAAACTGAAAAATGGTGATTTATTAAATAAATATTTCATTGTTTCAAATCATGTATTTAATTTATATAGTTTCAATGAATTTTGTATTTAAAATAAGGGTCAATCCGGATAAGTATAAAAATCGGTCCCCAAACGGGAAGCTATATCGAACCTTATGTTTTAATATCTACTTGATGTACAAACACGATTAATGTACACATCGCGACCAGATTCCGTTTTGAACCTGAGATATAGGAAAATATATACGCATGACTATTATGCAAAGTTATATATCTCAAAAACTACTTGCTAGAGCAGTGAGACTATTATAATGCGAGGCTTTAGGTTACATTACATGGTACATCATAGATTTTTTATAAATTTTTAGAATAATATTTTTCTAAAAAACAATAAAAAAAATAAGCAAAAATATTTGTTATTTTTGTGTTTTCTGAGACTTACAATCACAAAAATAATATATATGTTGTTCTCCTTTATGAGCACTATTACTTATAAAAAACACGTACGAAAAAATTTGGTGACATAATAATCGTACGTCCTTGTTTCACATATACAAAATCATATTTTTGTCCTACTCTAACAGTGATAATATTACGTTTAAAAGGTTAAAATCAGGCCCGACCGACTTTCATACAAGCGCATTCATAGTTAAAAGGAGCAAATAAGGGACGTAAGTGGTGGAGCAGCCGGCAGTGTGGGGTGATAAAAAGAAGATTTTTCCCGATTTAATTATTACAAATTATAAATAACTACATAGAATATGTTAATTAAAATTCTATTATATTATGAAATACAATAATATACAATATAAATAAGCTAAATATGCTTAAAAAGAATTTTTTGTTAATCATATATGCACATTGATTATTATTATGTAAACATTTGAAATACTCTAAATTGTTTTTATCAATAACTTTATATTTTATTTATAATTTATACCAAGCATAAAATATTTAGAGCCACTTTCAGACTAAAAACATCGGTTTATATTTTAGTTTTTTTTTTTAATTTGGGAATTGTTAATGCATTAATGGCAACTCAATATTTGCTGTTCCTCTCACGGCTATTGTATTTCTTTTCAGTCGCCAAGCCATCCCGCTCTACCACCGTCATATCTATGACGTCATTTACAAATCGGGGAGATTAAATGCCTAGTGATGTAAATCGGTATTAATTACGGTTTTAAATAGGGATGTTTTTTTCATAAAAAACCGGTTTTTCGCAACTGTTTGCGGTTTTATAGTAAGGATATTTTTATGATAAAATAAAATATACGTAATTAGAAATAAAATACAAAAATACGTTTTTAATATTTTTATTCACTATTAAATATTGCTAGTTCGAAAAAAAGCCTCAGACCTGAGAAGAACTAGCAAAGAAACTCAGCGGGATATTTTTTTTTAAATAAAGTTACATAATATGTTTTTACAATAAACAGATAATTCTAAACAATTTTATCAATTGAATACAAATTCCAAGTAATACAAATTTGTAGGACAATTTTTTATAGACAAAAATAATGACCTCAAAAAACTCTTCAATACAAATTGAACATATTTTCTATTACATTGCAATAAAATTATAAGTACAAAAAAATTGGAACAATTTTCGTTAATAACATTATCGTCATATGTAATAGGTACATATATATAGGTCTATTATATTAAGAAGTGGCTTTTGCGTTTGTTTGAATTTTTTTAGGAGTTGAACTATCTTTATCTTGTGTATAAATAATAAAAACAAATCAAATTAGCGCGTTCGAATAAATATTTTTGTCTAATACACATTTTAAAAAATAAAAACTTCAATAAAAAATGAATAATAATAATAATTTCCAGTATAAACTTGTAATAGTAAAAATGTTGAATGTAATTATATATAAAAATAAAAAGTCTACATATTTAAATGCCTGCATTTAGAAATTTACTTAGCTTAGCTTTATATTTAGAAATCAAAATTTTACATACATCCATTACATAATATGCTGGATTTTTTATAGACTTTAATATCACTTCAGAATCAAATCAAATCTTTAGGCTTTACATTTATACTAAATAAAATCAATGAAAATGGAAAATTCTATTTTTTTTAAATATCCAAGTATTGAAACAACATTAGTCATTAATAATAAGAGTTAATGAATAAACAAAATTATTGAAATACTATTCAAGTACTCTGACGACGAGTTCGCCCATAGCTTGGCCCTTTTGAAACTTTCATATTAAGCAAATTTTCCATTTCCATCCCTTTTTTTCTCGAATCTACTTTGTGCATTCTTCGATTAAAATTTATACACCATTGTCTAACTTTTATATGTATCATAAATAATTTAAAGGCTTTTAAAAATATTTGTTTATGATCAACACAAGTGTACCAAGTGGTATCAAGATTTTCAAATGATTTCATCAAATCAGATAATATGTAAACTTTACAAATCTTTGGTAATTCTCTTTCAATTATATAAATGACATGCCATACTAGAGATGATAAATTCTTAGAAGGATAATACATTTTATTATCGTTTTCACTGTATTCCTTACTTTTAATATAATAATGAATTGGATTTAACTCATTAGACAATAGTATATCTTTACAATTTTGACATTGACTACAATTTAACTTAGGAAATAAATATCTGCAGACTGCTCCAGCTATATATGATACAACTTGTGATTGAAAAACATTTTCTGAAGGCAATAATTTGTTAACAAAATCCAAATCACTAACTTGACAACTGTGGTCATCAATATAATTATCAAACTTTTCTCTATTAACTAAATTACGTAAGGTACCTAACATTGAGTCATTATCTGCTGCGCAATTTGCATATAGAGATTTGCCAGTTGATATGTTATTTATTAATAATGTTTTGAACAATGCAACAAAGTTGTGACAGTCAGGATGTGTACTAGAACCACCCTGTCCTCTGATTTGAGAAAAAAAGTTTTCTAAAGGATCTTGGTTAAGACGTTTCAGACTTAAGAATTTAACACCTGGGATTAATTTTAAATCAGACCAAAGCTCCTTTATAGTATTCAAATCATGAATAAAATGTTGCAAAAAAACAGGATTGCTTTCTCGTGAGTCTGAAGCGTCAAACTTCATTGAGTGTAGCTTTTTCAAAGCCTTGTTCCAAAATTCAATATGACTCGAATTTAATGACAAAGCATTACGTAAGCTGGTACCTTCATAGCCAGAGCAATTCAGACTATCAAATAAATCATTAATGAATAAAATCATCTCAGCTGTGAATAAGCCATTCTCAATATTAACATTTAATGTACTACAGTAATTATGTTCTTCCTGGAAACTGAAGGCCTTCATCAGGAGACTTATAGATGCTGAAACACTTCTACTGAAGACCTGCGCAGCATACTTCACCTGTAAACATAATCATTTATTCAATGCAATAGTGAATTAATCTGAAATGTAATGATTAGTAACTATGTAGATAAATAGGTATAATGCGTCCAGTTAATGAAAAAACTTTTTAACATTATATTAATAGCTTTAAGAACCTTCAGTTTCTTCCTTAAAGACTATTTAATTTTTATATCAATGATAAGCTTTTATCGAAGATCTAAAGTAATATTTACCTTAATTTATAAATGTAACAATAGAATTACCTTCATCTTATCAAAAGAGTTTGGATAAATATGCTTGTCAGTAAGTTTCGTTAGCCTTGCAGCACCTTTGTGGTCATCTACTTTATACAACATATGAACATATTCCCACTGAGCACGCTGACTGCCAAGAAGCAAATCCTTTTTCTGGAAATTATTACGAAAACATTTCAGTAAATGTGGTACATCATACATATGGTACATTTTTTTCCCACTAACTACATAGTGATTAATTCTTGATGTATCATTATCACTACTAATTATGTTTACTTTAGTATCAGAAATTAATGAATTTATTGCAGCTACATTGGCAGCACCCTGATCAGATACAGATACTCTAGGAATAAACCCTGTTTTGAAAATTGCTTGAAGAATTTCTTTAAGTATATTTTTTAAATAGTGTTTCTTCATACCACCCCTTACAAAATAAAAAGCAATGGGTATTTTCCAAGGCGAAAATAAGCCACGGAGCATAAAAACTAAAACTTTATCTGCAACATTATCACTACGTTCCCCAGCTCCTAAATCTTCAAAACCTTCAATTACCCCTGAATAAAAATTAAAAAATAAATTCTTATTAATCGCCATTTCATCAAAAATCAAAACACATTGTAAATCTTTAACCTCCTTGTTTTTAGCAATATCTGCCAAATGCTGAAATATACAGTCATTAATTCCTGGTCTCAGGGGAATATTCATTAATATAGAATTTATAGTAGATTTTGCTGGCAAATTTAAATGATGTTGTAAAAATCTATAAGTTTTAGGACTTAATTTATATAAAGATAGAGCAAAGATTTTTTCTTCATTAGTGTATCTTCTTGCTTTAGGAACTACTCCAGCTAATCGTAACTGTGAATCTACTACAACTTTTCCATAACTATTTAAGAGTGGATACTTATTCAGCATAGCTTTAACTTCAATAGAATTAATTAGAGACTGAGCTTTCTTTAATTTACCAGTTACAGATTTTAATTGAGACTTTAACACTCTATTGACTTGGCGTAACTTTAGCTTTTCAGCATCATCAAATTTTTTAGAACGAAATCTTTGAAGTAAAAGAGATTTAGTTTGAAAACAACTTTTTTTAACCCTATTCAAAGTCCTAACACAAGTTTGCTTGTCAGATTTTATAGTTGAGAAAGATGAATCAGATTGATCTAGTACTTCAGAAGAAATTGATGTTTTATATACAGTATTATTATTTGGACTTTGAGGGTGTTGAACTTTAATAACTTTTACAGGTGGTTCAGTGGAATTTTGATCTGTAAGAGGTGAAACACATAAAACATTGAATGTTCGCTTATTAGTGGATGAGGAAGAAGAATTTGGAGTTTGAAATTGATCAAGTTTAGTAAGTGAGTAGGTATTTGTGTCTAAAGATAATGTTTGGTCATTATGGTCTTTAGTGTTAATTATATCGGGATTATTTAAGTATAGCATAGGCACAGCTCTATTGGTTAAGATTTTTTTGTTATTACTAATCCTAATATGCTTAGGCAAAAAATGTTTACTACAAATTCTCTTTGAATCAAGCTCTTTCTCATTATATTGAAGTAGAAAAGGACAAGCTTTAACAAATGCAGCCCACTGATCTAATTTTTTATAAGGTATTCTATGGCATGAAAAACCTTCTTTACCTCCCTCACAACATGGAATATTACAATGCTTCCCCATGTTAACACAAGACTAATGACAACCACGAACGAAGAGAAACACTAATGAAGAAATTAGAGATTTTGTATCAAAGCACAAATCCAACTATACCACTATTCTATATTAATTAACATTGATCTACATTCTACATTAATCAACAATCGACACTAACCTACAATAATCAACACTAATCTACAAATTGATCAAATGTAAATTAAATATAAGAAAACGCCAAGCCCTCTTTCACAGTCACGCCGGGGCCGGGTCCAGTCCAGTATTTATATTTTATAATTTTAATTAATTATAAGTTACATAGGTATGCACTATGTATAAGCAAAAGCCGAAAGGCGAAAACCAAAAAGGAATACAAGACAGTAGACACGAGTTGCAACGGTTAAAATTAGATTTCAAAAATGACATTCTGTTGACGTCACAGTAATGACGTATGCAGTTGGAATGGAAATATATTGCTATTCCGTGTAGCATTCCATTGTCGCCAAAAGTAGAGATAGCATGATAATAATCAAACAAATGAACGGGATAGAATGATTCTCCAAGAAGATGGCCATCTACTTTATTTTTCATCTATGGTTAAAATGTTCGTTACGTTTTTATTAATTTTCTCCAAAATATGAATTACCTTGTATTGTGAGTGTTATTATTGTAATCAGTGGATTAACTTTTATCATATACATAAGTTTCAACCACCAACTCCTGCCAAACGATTGTAAACCCAGCCCTACCGTTCTACTACGAGGTCAACTCATAATGAGTTACTCATTCATGTCATTCATATCATTCATTCGCTACTTCAGCGGGCGCGGGGTGGCTCCGCTGATCTGAGACTGAGATCTGAGATCTCGTTCTCGCCTCTCGCTGATTGGTACCGTAGTGAAAGATAATTAATGTAAATTGTACTGTAATTTAAAGTCATTGAGATTGAGTGAAAGCTTTTTGCGGACAAACTGGTTTAAGGCATTTCATCATGTCGGAGACGCGGAAAAACCATCTCACCATAGATGGGGGCCAAGTCACAGAAGACGAACATGTCGCGTCATATAAACCTATTCCGGAATCTGATACAGGTAATTTCCTAAATGAATTGATATTCATTGATCGATGCAACAGTAATATTTGTTAATTTTATGTAGCATTTCAGTAATCATTTAATACGAAAACTTCATGCTATTACTTACCACTACTATAAACTGCGAAAACTTAATAACTCATATCACAAAAAGATAAGATGCAAGATGAAATTACGCACAATTAACGTGTTCTTTGTTTGAGTTATATTTAAAATTATCAATTAATCAGCTGATCCTTGACATATTTTGCTAACCCTACTAATTTAAGATGTCCTTACTCTTGAAAAAATATTCAACAGTAGTTTATATTTTTTTAGCATAATTTGTATTGAACATATTTTGAAATAGAGAGAAATATTTCTTTACTTTTTTAAATTGAGCAACAATATCAATATTTTCTTCTTTAATTCATTAAAAGCTATATTGAAGACACAATTCAACTTGGTCGTATAATAAAGCGCTTTCATTGAACGATTCCGAAAGCGTAGCAGCGCCATTTTGTTCTCAGTTCGTTGCCTGATGCAATTTCAGGAAAATATTGCATATTTCTTTGTGTAATTATACTAAAAATAATACAAATTAACCATTTATGAACAAAACAAATTCAGTGGAAATTGGATATCAGGATGTTCTTATAAACTTCAATTGAGAAATGGTCTAAAGTCTAAACAGAACACAATAGCTTCGTCGAACCGTCTTTAATTTCGGTCATAGTAAGAAATATTATATCTTGCGGTGGAGATGAAAAATAATTATTCGTAGAAATAGAAAAGACGACGAAGCAGACGAACAAAACATGGCATATCCTCAAACTGAGGCGATGGAGAGCGCCACTGATGATCCAGAAGACCACTGGGATCATGAAAGCGTAACTAGTATGCTATCCTTTTATTTACAAAATGTTGGTAAATTCAGAAATCCACACATTAGAAAAAAGAATGTTTGGATGGATATTGCAGAAGGAGTTGGTAACAAAACTGCGGAGAGCTGTGACAAAAAGTTTAGAAATTTAAAGCAAACATACATAAGGCTATTGAGAAAGAAGAAAGTAAATGGTGTAACAGTATTTAAGTGGCCATATTTTGATACTTTTGAAGAAATATACAATATAGATGGTGAATATCAGCCAGAAATTAGGGAAAAAGTCAAAGAAGGGACAAATGACAAGCTCACTAGACAACTATTAGGAACAACCTCAACTTCACAAGCAGCAGACAGTGATGAAAATGAAGATACAGGTGCTCCAGATGATGAAGCCACAAGACGAAAGCTAATTAAAAAAAGGACTACAGAGTTTAAAAGAGTAGCATTAGAAATGCGAGATAGACAACTAGCCATGGAGAAAAAGCTTAATCAATTAATAAAAATTGTAGAGGAATCTAACAGCATCCAAAGAGATAGAAATAGATTATTTCAACAGTTTCTTGAAAGTTATAGGTCAAGTTAATACATGGATGTGCATGAATTTGTCTTCTGTTATAGTATGAACATAGTGTACTTGAGTACAATTACATTAAGTTTGAACTTTATTATATGCTGAAATCAATGTTTAGTAAATAGATTAAAGGAAATATAATATGTCATCATAGTAATAAGTATTCAGCCCTTTTTAACTACCGACTGTTGGACACATGTCATCCTTCAATATGAGGGGGATCAGGCCATAGTCCTCCACGCTGTCCAATTGTGGGTTGGCAGACTTCATATGTCTTTCAGAAACATGCTAGGTTCTCTGAGGCATGCAGATTTCCTTACAACATTTTCCTTCACTGTAAGACAAGTTGTTAGATGTCATGTTAGAATGATTTGCACATGAAAATATATCAGAGTTGCGAGACCTGGATTTGAACCTGCTTCACATTGTTACTCAAGAGAGCATGGTTCCACCGGTCTACAACTGTCTGGATAAATAATAAAGTACCTACTATTAATTTGGATGGAAGATTAATGTGAATGATTAAAATTATGAATATCAACTGTTGTTTTTTCTTCATATGATAATAAACATTAATGTGTATTTCACATGCGAGTGTAATAAATCTATAGTATAAAAAACAAAAAGCATTTTATTTTATTCATTATCATACAAAGGCTATATTTAATATTTTTGTAAAAAAACATGATTGAGTTAAGTTGCATATTATATATCATATCTTTCTAAAAATAAAGCTCTTGCGAAGGACAAGATTTAAAAATCTTATATATATATTATCTTATATTATAAATAATAGCTCATTGTTTTCATATACTACCATAATGGGATAACTGTCACAAATATGTATGTAGCCTTCGGGAACTTTGTAAATACCACAACTAAAAGCATAAAAAATAAAAATAAATGTTATATTTGATAATCACTTTGGAAACAATACAACAAAATATATAATGCTAGCAATTCTCACGGCTCTTGGTTATTGGTGGTAGAAGGTTAATTTAGGGTTATTAGTATTATTAGTATTGATGCAATATCATAAAAAAACTCACCCCCGCTTCGCTGGGGTTCGTCCCTAGGTAGTAGGTATCCCTTTTAGGATATTTTTTTACAAGCTTTGAATGTCTTATTTATTTATGTATCTAATCAAAAGCCTATAAATAAGTTTCAACTTCTAAAAGACGTAATTTCCATAAAACTTTAATCCCCTATTTCAACCCCTAACAGACTTTTTTTAGTCTTTAAAAGTCAATGTCGTTTCTCAGGCTCTAGACTATCTGTGTACCAAATTACATTTAAATCGGTTGAGTACATACATACAGACAGACAAAGTTACTTTCGCATTTACAACATTAGTAAGTAGTAATAAATAAAATTACATAATTTCGTAAATATATATAAGTATATCGTGACGTTATAAAGTAATAAATAATTACTAAGCTTATTTAAAAATGGCAAAAATAATATTTTACATTGTCTATCTAATAAAAGTTGATCATAGTCAGACGAACAACTCAATAACACCAATTATTTTTTTTTACCTGTGAAAATGGAGTATTGTTCTCCAATAAAAAGTATCCTAAATCATGAGACTCGAGTAATAAATTCTCACTACTTAAATATAATTTTATATAGTCAATTTTTTTATTTTCTTTATTGAATATTTTAATCGGATTGAGTTTTGAAACATGTGTCAAAATAAAATGTCATTTAAATCAAATGCGCTACCTATAGCAGGGTCACGTTAATAGGTAACATTTGACAGTTCATCAAAATTCAACAACGTAACCTTGTAACATAAAATAATATATTTTTTCGTTTTGTTACAACTGCACAATCGCTAACTTTTTTCAATTAGGATTATATATTTATTGTAATAATTATCGATTCGAATAATTTTACGATTTGCTTTCACTAATAAACCATTCTAAACATAATAAACAATTTCTGATCTAAAGAATTGAACGTCGTTACAATGTTGCGTCAGTTAACCCTTTTTCTTTTTAAACACTAGGGATTTACTCTAAAAATCGAAGGTGATAAGTTGATTGGAATGCAATGATTACTTGTGAAGAAATATCACCATAAATTAATAACCACGTTGTGTTTATAATAAAACATAATTATATTATTAACTATATTAACTAACTATAAAAATACAAAAAATAACTAAATAGAAAAATCATTGATGTTAGGTACAATTTAGGTGGCATAAAATTGTAAAATAAATTCACTCATCACTGGTGGAAAAGAAAAACATTTCAGTGTAGAATCGAATTTAGAATAATTTTAAATATTAATGTAAATATTTTGTTTTAAGATTTTGTATATATAGTCATAAAATTGTAAAATAAATTCATTCCGATCCGAACGGCCAACAGTATCATTTCTCTCCAACTCCAATAAGAAGTCTTCAAATAGTAAGCTAGGGAAGAAACCCCTACACAGTCTTACCATGTCGAAACGGGGGAAAACGCTAAACAGCCAATCTCGCAAACTAGTGGTGAAATTGTACACAACCGAGAAAACGCGTTGCCGAAGCATTGGGACTAGGGAAGCCGACTATAACTCAAATTCTGAATGAGAAATACGGACCGTCAGGCTCAGAAGATAATACTTTACGTACACCGAAAAAAATAAAGAGGGACAAGAAAATTGTTGGCGTTGATAATTTTGATGCTGCTGCAATTCGCAACCACATTTATGGATATTACTCGAGAAAAGAATATCCTACACGGGAAAAGCTAATGAGTTCGTTAAAAGACGCAGGCTTATTTTTTGGCGGTAAATCGTCTCTATCAAAGGTTTTGAAATCGATTGGTTTTATATTTAAAAAATCTGAAAAGCGGAAAATCCTTCTAGAACGCTACGATATTATTTTGAAGAGAGTAACATTCAAGTAAATAAAATTACAGATTGGGACAATGTCGTGTTTATTGACAAAACATGGTATAACAGTTCTGATAGTTCAACTGAATAAATGCAATTTTTTGTTAAATTATGTACTTGTCTTATTTTGCTCCTTAAATTTAAGAAAGAAAAATAATAACGGGACAGGGATTCGCCTGATGATTTTTAAAATTCACATATGTTTCAAGTCCGTATCGATTCTTTCACATTAATCGATGTTTTTTATCAGGTCACCTTACTATGAAGATAAATCTGACAGACGTCAAATGTTACCTATTAACGTGACCCTGCTATACCTATACTATTTGCGCTGTAGCATGGTGCGGGCAGAGATGTTACTAACATGTCTCTGGGTGCGGGCCCAGGGACACGAAAAAAGTATCGATACTTTGTGGTATCGAATACATTTCCTTTCGATACCGATACTTTTGTACTCGATACTTTGCATTCGATACTTTTACTCAATGAGTACTTTTTGGCAGGTATCGTATCGAATAAAAAGTTATGTTTTAAATAGGTCATCTAAGAATTTACTCATTTAAAACTTGCAACCTTACGGCTTGTTTATGGTTCTGGCAACGCCATCTAGTTCACACGTTCTGAATCTTCTCAAACACAAAATCGATCTTTGCGCGAAATCGTTGACCGTTGTCATTTCATTTTATCGTAATTCGTATTCGTTTCGCGCTTTGTTTTTTTGCTAAATACGGTTGATCATTATTTTGTTTGAGTATTATTTGATTTATTCAAGTAATCTAATAGTACTCACTATCATTCTTTACTGATTGACTATTTTTGAAGGAATAACCGGCTTATTCCTCAGATAAAATCAAAATGGTGGCAAAATTATGTCACCTGAGCGCTTAGAGTACATTGTTACTGAGCGACCGTTACATAAATAAATAAATATAAATAAGCATATAAGTTAGCACTTCGTTTCCTTTAAGATATTTTTTTAAAACAGTAAACACAACACAAAGCAAACTAAATGAAATTTAAACACCAGGCAGCGTGACTTTACAGAGTTTGTTTGAAAAATAGCACTGACACATTGACACAAGTTCAAAGTGAAATTAAAATTTACTGTGTAACTAACTGTGTTGTCTAAGTTCGCTTGATATTCCAAATAGTGGCTAGTATAAATAGTAGTAATAATCATTATAAATCTTTTCTACGTAAAAGTTTAAGCATTGTGGAATTCCGATGAACAAAGCTCATTGTTTGACATCAATTTTGGACAAAATGCTACTGTTCGCTTTGTTAAATCCTCATTCCATAGAAAACTGTACTTGTTTTTGAAGATATAATTAAGAATAACTGTATCAATTCGACAAGAATTATATTTAAACGAAAACTTTCTCAAATAACCTACTGTACTCTACGAAAATATCAACAACAACAATGGCGCTTGGTACGAACTGATGTAACGAATTCTGATTGGTGTTTACAGTCACGTGATAAAATGTCTACTTTAGCTGAATTTATTTTGTAGAAATATTAATAATCCATATTTATTTTATTAAATAATATTGTTTTTTGTGATCTCCAAGTCATGATTAATCATTAGAAAAAGTCGTCCATGCGATTTATTCTTAGTGGAGACGACCCTATTGAGTCGTAGTAACGCTGCGGTGGCGCAAACCCCGTGTCACGTGTGGCCGGCTATGCGTTAAAATATTTGCGTTGCGACGACGCAATGCAACGTGCCGTATGGACTGGCACTTAGGCCCTAAGAAAAGTACTCTACACGGAAACTACACTTTTTGCGGAAAGTAGATACGTATTTTGTTTATTAAAATGTAAAATAGGTATAGGGTAGGCCAACTAAGCCACTACTCTAATGAGTCAACGAGGTTTCGGAATAAGCGTTACTAGCCAATCGAGATTTGTCCACATTCAGTGTTCCGCCTAACTCCCATACGTTAATGATTATAAAAATTTACCTTCTATTATCAAGTAAACCTAATAGCCTGAAAGAATATAAGTATTGGTCCATAAGTGCGTATAACATCGAAAGAATTTTCTTTCAATTCCTAACTGTAGTGGAGTAGTACCTTCTATCATCAGCTCATTGATATGATAACGACGTTACGCTAGGTGACTCAAATGTTCGGCTAGCCTATAAAAGATTCCGCCGAGTATTGTTAATTTGCTCCTAAGAATTGAAGAGTTCCGTTTCTTTGTCACGGATCTCATGATCAGAACCTAACCCAATTTTTATCAAACTACCCTTGAAGTACATCCTTTCCAATAAAAAAAAAAACATCATCAAAATCGGTTAGCGTGATATTGAGTAATTCGTCCATTAATTGTCGCGCACATTATTATTAATGCAAATTTAAGACTTATATGGTTTTCTCATGGATGCCATTGTCAGAACTGGAAAATATTAAAATGGAACCACATGGAAAGCACCACCTTTCAAATACAAAAAAACAAAACATCAAAATCCGTTCACTCAGTCAAAATTTCTGAGGTAACAAACCATAGATATATAACACCTAGATGGAGTGTAGGTCCAAGCGAATTGTAACCACTTTTTGTGGCTAGATTTCGAGATATGGCTAGATACGTTTCCCGTCGTGTCAATGTCAATTGTCAAGTTACACAACTACATATAATACAACTTCGGTTGCAATTACGTGACACTTACGCACACATTCATACTAATGCTACTTCAATATTAAGCGGAATTATGTATGAAACTATCAGTCTATGTATTTATTAGTCTAAGTAACAAACATAAAAAAACAGACGAATTGAGAACCTCCTCCTTTTTGTAAGTCGGTTGAAAAACGAAAAGTACTCGATACCTTGAAGTATCGATACTTTTGTTTCGATACTTTTATGAGTACGATACTTTTTTTTCGATACTACTCATGAGTACAGTATCGATACTTTCTATTCGATACCGTGTCCCCCGTGCGGGTGACAGTTTCCTATATGACGTTGTCATCTGTCAGTACCACATGACTAGGGATGTGACGTTATGCAATTCATTTTTATCGCTTACGATACTCGCTGCATAAATCTAATTCTCATTAAAAGTGTTATGAAAATTACTGTGTTATTCAGTTGCGCAGTGTAACTACGTGTATAAACTTCAATAAATATATTTTATGGCTACATAATAATATCTTTGTTCTTATATAAAACTAGCAGTACCCGCAGCCTTCCCCAGTGTTCAAGTTATTTTTTTGCTTTATTTGCTAAGGTTTGTTGATTTTGTTGTTATAACGATGCCTAAGCGTACAAAAAAAAACTGTTTTTGGTGGTCAGGCCAGGAAGCTTGATATGAGTTTAGACGAATAAAATCATTTTTTTGTATATGTTCTGTTGTTTCATTAATATAAGTATAGACTATAATTGAACTACTCCCAATATACGTTTTTTATTATAAAAAAACATCGACTATCCATCGTAGCAGTACATCCCATCACTAGCTTACGTCAATGGCGTTACGTTATACGCATAGCACTTTGCTTAATTTTTCTTTTCATTAGATTTTACTTGCAGACTAGAACATTCTGGTTGGGTTTAATTTAATTTACTACAGTAAATAATGATTTAATATATTACGAATGTGGTACAGCTGAAATACTTAGTCATAATTTGTAAATCGCGGCAACTTTCAAGAGTGAAATGAAACGTTACTGAAACAACAAATTAACTTTCTACCCCTTTTTAACCCCATTAGGCGATGAGTTTCAATAAAATATGAACCACTTCTTCCAAGAATTCTGTTAAAGAATGTTTATGCAAAATTTGAAGCAGATTGGACCAAGGAATCACGTTGTCCCATACAAACTTTGCCCCCCTTTTCTTATTCTTATCTGATGCCTACGTCATACAAAGAACACAAAGCCTTTTATATATAGAAGATATAGATATATAATTAATTTAATAAAATCGATTATCAAAAATTGAATGAAAGTTTTTTAAAAACAAACTGCGGGCGCGGTTTGAAAAGTTCGTATCTTAAAACTTACGGCTAATCTTCGCAGATTTTTTCACTTCAGTCCTTTATACTTTCGACCCTTGTTAATAAATCTTTTCACTGCTTTGGATGCTGTTGTACTGTTTGTGTCTGTATTGTGTAGTGCACATCTGTCCGCGAATTGCATTATTCATTTTGGTATCGTGAAGGAGTTCAAAGGACCACTTTTTAGGGGTCTGTAAAAATGAAAACATGCAAGATAAAACAAGTTATTTAATATTTAATCATACCATATTATATATTACCATATTTGTATGAAACATTGACTTTGACTTATACCTAATTAGCATAAATTGTATTTTCTATTGTAGTGTTTTTAGAACATTCTTGTTAAATGAATAATTCATAATCGTTTACTAATAAGTTTGTTTATAACAAATGAGTTACCAAACAAATTAATTTTGAATTTCAATAAGTATTTTTTTTCTATACTTATTATTATTGAATGTTAGATAAATGATTTTTTCATATTTAACTAGTTATTTACCTTATTGGAGTCTGAGAGAGAGAGCTTGACCTTTCGTTATGATGTTATATCATATAGGTATATAAGCAAAGCCTATGAAACATAGTCGGCCAAGGGACGTGACAGCCAGCCCAAGCTGCCATACACTCGCTTGGGACATAGTGTATGGCAGCTTGGGCTGTCACGTCCGTATATGTTTCATAGGCTTTGGTATTAGTATGTCTCTGTCCTCTGACTAAAATTGTTTCGAAAACGCATTCATAAAATGCCAAAGGCAAATCGTAAGTAATATGTTTCTAGAGTTAATTTTGCCCAAATTGGTATGTAACAGTATGTAACAATAATTTACAAATGAAAGTTTATAGACTATAGAGTTTTACTACTTGCTTTAGGACCTTTAAAATAAGCGAGCCCTTGTAAACAGAATGTTAACTTTGTAAAAAGTCTACTTATACGATATGCCTACGACATAGATACGATATAAATTTCTCAGTCTAGGCTCTATGTCTATCTCAAGACCGTTGACTGTACAAAAAATGCTTACAACAAAATTGGAGAAGCTTATGTTCTACAACTTTTATTATAAAGTAACCGTAATTTTAAAAGGAATCGACATATTTACTACTAAAGAAATATTAAAGCTTATCATCGTTGCAAGCTTCTATTTGTAATTTCTACCTATATGATTACCTACTATTACGTCTTTTAATGAGAAAGCAATGAGTTCTCCCACTACGGGACCTCATGAAAATTCCAGGCTTCGGCTAGCGATAAACTATAATGTATAGAGGATTTGAGTGATTGTCTGTTCGAGAACTCGTAGTGCTTCATAAGCCAGCGTCAAGTGAATACGTATTTCCTTTCGTAAGTAAGAATGTTTAGAACAAACCTACATAATTAACGACGTTTTTTATATAGTTGCTGAATTTAATTGATTTGGAATTTAAAAGTTAATTTTGTTTATAATAAATAGGCAGTTGTTATTTTACTGTTACTAGGATATTTGACGATAAGCATTTTGATTATTTTAAAAATAAAATGTATCAATAGGATCAATAAACGCATACTTACATATACATACTTACGTGTGTTCAAGTGCTTTTTCATTTATTTTAAACGATCGTTAAAATCTTTCTTGGAAAACTTATAAGATCCCTGCTGGACGCTGGAATGTAGCCTGCCTGCATTTTGTGTCTTCCTGGAACAGTTAATTTAATCTCGCAAAAAGTAACATGACTGGTTATGGCGATCAATCTGAAGATATCGTAAAAAAGTTATTGTAAAGGATTCCGTATTATACCGATGCAGTTTTATTATTATTAAATAATAATGTATTAATATTTTCCATAGAGCTAGTGCGACTTTAATCGATGGTAGTTTCGTTGTCTAACTAACTTTCTCTGCGTGCTTTGAAAGTTAATGGCTTTTAAGTTTTATTGCTTATTTGAAACTTACCACAACGGATTCGTCAAATCAGGCCATTCTTCAATCGTCTATTATGTGCCTCAACAAGTCTTATTTAAATCGCAGTAGTAGTTAATATTTGTGGGATCAGTTATCGTGCTGTTTGCGCTATAAGAGTTAATTCAATTCGAATTAACGGACATACACTTCAGTTTTATTTATAGAAATAGGACTGGTGATATAATTTTCACGGGTAAGCGTTGTCTCTTTTAATGTTAGCCATATTTTCTATCAATACTTTAGTACAATGTACAATATCTGAATATAACTTGAGGAAAAAAATCTCATTTTTGTTATTTACTTCGATAGAAAGTAAGGGCTTTGGAAATATTAGCTTACCATTAGGTACGTACATGGATTATTAGATTGTATACAAAAAGAATAAACATGGTATGACAAATGTACGGAACCTTCCGACAGTAATCGCAAACAGGCTCGGCTATTGACAGTAACCTCTTTTCGCTTAACCCCAATGCGATGGACAAGTACCTTAGTGTTTCCAAGATCTGTGTCGGGTGAACACGTCCACTGTCCAGCTTGTAAGTCATTTTTTGCCTTTCATTACCAATAAATATAGTATATTTCATCACATATGAAAGTATTGTTTAATTGTTTGAAATTATGTTTGTAAAATTGAGATATATTTAATTAATATTTAATTCTAAAGAATAATGTGGATGAGAAAATTTTCTCCTTATCATTTTAAATAAAACTAATTTTTTCGGATAATTTCCCGAATTTCAGTATTGCTCCACGACGTTTCTAATGCTATACTGCAATAAACAATAATGGTGACGGACACTTAAATTTACACTATAAGGTTTTTATCATTAACAGTTTCATGTAATTTAAAATAATATAAAGTGAGATTAGATTTATTTTGAATCGTAATAACGAATTTCCTATAGTTTTACTTACTGAAAAGATGAAAGTTTTTATATAGTAAGTGTAACTGGGAACATGTGTTTCGCTACCGTTATCAATGTAATTATTCTATTAAGACTTATTGATCGAAGGATCTCAATTTATCCTATATTCGTTAAGTTAAACATCACAAACTTCACCACCCTCTCCATCAAACTTATACCGACACTTCGTGTGTCTGAGGGGATTTTTGGCCATCTTTTGGTCTGGTTGCACGTTTAAAATCAAGATCGGGTGGGTACCTTTTGATTGGTCATCGGCCTAAACAGTCGGCGGGAACACTCAAAGGCATACTTGAACTACTTAACCCCCCCTACATTTGGTTGGACCCTGGGATCTTGCAACATAGGTTTACCTTTTAGATAATAAACAAAATTTTTCCTTCGTCTAGGTTGTCAATTCACCAGCGTTGTTACTGCTAAATGTTTATTTGAATGTTCATTTAGCATTAAAAATGATATCTCAACTTGTGTTACTTACGCGTTACTTCTTACAAAATGGCTAAATTTTGTGTGTTTTAATAATTAGCGTTTTTTAAAATATATGTACTAAGTAATACCTGAGTAATAATATCAGCCCAAATGTATTGTACTTATACTGTTCACTTTTGTGTTAATTACGGTTAATGTGTTTCAAGTAATTATAACCCTCACTTTCCAAAAAAAATTGCTATCCCTTATTCATATCATTAGGGGTTGAATTGAAAAAACACCTTTGTTAGTTTGTTATTAATATCATTATATAATAGTAGTTATCTATTAACGTAATTTAAGCTTTGAGCGTGATGAATCAGTGAAGACGAATATTATATTGATTTTAATTTTTAATTAACAATTTACAAAAATTTCATCTCAGTCGGGACAATTGCATTAAAGTAGGTAGGTCCGGTCTGCATTAAAAAGCAGTAGGTAGTTCAATCCATTCAATTTAGATTGAAAAGTGTAGCTTGAACTCTCCGTACTCTCCATGTTGATATAGAGTTTGGTTCAATAAAAAGTACTCTCGTCCGCCTTCATTTGTTCCGCAATCTCGACTCAATGATTAACATGTCAAGACATATTCGTTACATTATTTAACATATTCCTGAATGAAGTATTTAACACAGCTATTCTAATACGTATCACGTCTCTATATAGCGATAAATATTTTGAATTAAAGCGGAAAATTAAATGTGGCACGACTTTGTGTGGTTTGGACATAAAATAGACGAAACAGTGTATTATTCAAATTACAGCATATTTAGCAGTTTTAAAAATATTTTTTCATGTCTTACTCCTCCGTGTAAGTCGATCGTGTAAACAGGTTTCGCTTCAAAGTACTGTAAAAAACCTGACATGTTGTTGCATTACTTTTTGTTTTGTAACGAAATTAGATTTAATAAGTACTATTATTACCATAATCTGGTTTCAAGTTGTGACTAGGCGACTAGGATTTTTAGACGAACATAGTTAAAATATTAATAAGTAAATAGAGTGTACATTTGATAGGGTTGATGGACTGACTGGCAGACAAATTCTAATTCTTTTTATAACAAAATCTTAAAATATTTCTTTCTATGTGGATAAAAAGTGTTATAAATATTTGTTAATCATTTAGTAATATTATTATGCGTTTTTAGAATTCCGGACCTCCAAGGCGAGTCTGCACAAGTCTAAGGAGAAGGTATCATCTGACGGCGCGGAGGAAAAGCTTCTGCAAAAGGAGGACGAAGCGAAAATCAGCACCCGCGTAGACATGGCTGACGCCAAGTACGTGGTCGGCGACCATAGGAATGGGGACGCGAAGATCGAACTGGACGCAAACAAACGGGTATGTTATTATATTGATTTGGTAGTTTTGCAGCTAGTTATATTGTCTTTTAACTAGATTCTAATACATTTTATTTTGGTAGTGTCTTGCGTCTGTCTGAGTCTTGAGTTAGTTTCTGGGTACGTTTTTTTTGAGTGGAACCCTAGTCCTTTTTCTAAAACTAATTAAGTTACTCTTTATAACACTAGCTATGGACCAGTGTAAGTCCCGTCAAAATCTGGCCAGTTGTTTCGGAGATTAGCCGGAACAAGCTGTTGGTATGTTTGAAGCCATTGAAAAGAAAATTAAATTGAATCCAAATAGGTTAAGTACTGATATGTTGCATAATGTATCCATTTATGGTATCGCATAACTTAATTTATCACTTGCAAGTAGTATGCTGATACCGTATTAATGACAATTGGCTCTACAAACAAAAGAACCACAGAAGTACCCCAGCTTATCTATACATCTATACAAATAAACTCTTCAATTTTATTTACATGTACTAATTTGCTAAAAACTTGAAGCTAAAAATTATTTCATTACACTTTAAACACACGCACTTTTGAGCGGCACTGTAGTCAGAAGCTACCACCGGCTCCGAAAGAGCCGACAAGAACGAAGACACTCATCAGTTGCTCTTTTAAATATCAAAGTTACATTTCATATATTTTATTTACATAACATTACAGATAGCCCGCGTATCAGACTCTATTACACATATTGACGACATCATATAAGCTTAGTAAATAATAAACCTATGTATATAATTATTATAATATATTTATATATTATTATGTTACAATTTGGCGTTACAGTAGTATTTTATTGTAATAAATGGCTTTCCACGCAGCAATTCACGGGACTCACAAAAGAAGAACTGATGAAGTATGCAGAGGACCCATTCTGGATACGCCTCCGGTGGTTCATGTTCATACTGTTCTGGGCGCTTTGGCTGTGCATGCTGGCGGGGGCCATCGCTATCATCGTGAAGGCGCCCAAGTGCTCTCCGCCACCACCACGCACATGGTAAGTCTTTATATAGTCTAATTCTTTTAAAGATTCCTAAAATTGTGTGAAGTTTTACTGTTTGTTTGTAATAGAGGAGGCAATGTCCAATTTAAAACTTAAAAGTCGCTGCTCTCAACATTTTTTAACAAAGATATATGCTATTTAACATTTAGGTTATTTTGTTATTACGGAATCATGTGTATATTTAGGTAATGCACAGTTTTTTAAACAGTATATTAAATAACAAAAGTTATCTGTAATTACTTAAACTTTTGAGTCTTAAAAGTGCAAAGCTATCAAATGGCAAAGGGTTATCATTTTTTTAATATGTTGTCGCCAATGTAATGCACGCTTATCTATTGAGAGTGTTGCAAGTAAGTTATAAACAATTTATTTAATTATAGCGAAGATCGATATTATATTTTTATAAAGACACACTCTCGCTCTCCTCGGGCTGTCTAAGAAGCTAAGCTTACATTTCTTAAAAGATGATATATTTTTCCGCGGTAAAAAGTATCCTTTATGTTGTCACAGATAACCAGCTATCATCATAATATTAAGTTTCATAAAAAACTGTTCAGTGATTTTCATTATGATGCATGCTGCCGTCACATTTTCGTCTTACTATCTGTCGATAGTAAGACGAAAATTCTAAAATCTATAGATTCTCTGTACCCACAATAATAATTATTTCAATGAGATTTTAAAAATCTATTTATTTCGAATATATTATATGAATAAACAAGCAGACCCGGCTCGCGTCGCTGCAGGGCGTAAGTTAAAATAAATTTAACGGCTTTTATAATTTACAAATAAAATATAAGTAGCCTAAGTTACTCCTTATAACATTAGCTATCTGCGAGTGAAAGTCCCATCAAAATCGGTCCAGCCGTTTCAGAGATTAGCCGGAAAAGACAGACATACAAAAATTAAAAAAATAGATATTGTGATTTCGCGCACTAGGCCAGCGCGGTGGACTATGAGGGAGGGACTATACTGAGGGAGGCCCACCCCCAGCAGTGGGACGTTAAAAAGGGCTGATTATATTGAGATTTAAGTGTCGTTGATACTTCCATAATATGCATATTTTAGTCTAAAGCTGTTAATTTGAAATTAAAAACAGACACTTCAATTTTATATGAGACATTTTCATATACGAATCAAAGTAATAATAAAAAAAGTGTTTAATTTATGTCATTTTAACATTAACTTTTATTAAAATTTACATGAATAATACAGGTGTTTGCTTTTTACATCTATCTTAAACAAATGACCATTATACGATTCTGCCATCGATAATCACTTCGCTGTAAAATTCCGTGAATTGTGCAAAATGGACCCTTTAAATTTAACCCCTTCACTTATTTTAGGTATGAAAAGGGACCTCTAGTAGAGATGTCCTCAGTGGAGGACTACAATGAAATTTATAGTGAATTAGACACGCTGAAAAAGTATCAAGTAGCCGGTATATTAGCGTTCGCGTGCGAAGATTCGTATGAAGTGTTGGAAGAAAAAAGCTCTTGCCTCGACAAGTTCAAGGAGCTGGTGGAGAAGACCAAGAATGTGGGTGTGAAGTATGTATAGTTTTATTTACTTTGTTGTATATTTTATATAGACAAAAATAGTTATTGTGAGTGTACCTTGAGAGATAGACACATGCTGTTGAGGACTTTTTTGTAGGCCTTTTTAAGACCTACAGTTTGTTAGTACATTCATTTGATATATCTTTAAAGGTTTAGCCAGCACTACAATGTGTTATCGTTCGTAAACAGCTTCTGTGACAATATCCTGTCTAGGCTCAGCTATTTTATGCATAACTATTATGTATTAAATTTTAAAATTATTTGTTTTAAATACAAACTTTCAACCCCGTTTTTAGTTTAATTTTTCTGCGAAAATCATTTGCTATTCTCCAAGGTGTCATTCACCTCTATACCAAAATTCAACAAAATTCGTTCAGCGGTTTAGGTTATACGTATAAGACAAACAAACAGGCAGAGTTACTTACGCATTTATAGTGTAGTGTTAGTATGGATTTAGTCAATGTGATTCAATTAATGTCATGTTATTTATATCTTCATCGCAGAGTGATCGTGGACCTGACAGCAAACTTCGTGTCAAAAACACACCAGTGGTTCCAACTGAGCGAGAACGGTACAGCTCCGTACAGTGACTACTTCATCTGGGCTAAAAGCAAGGAGTTCGACCCTGAGAATTCCGAGCCAAAACCACCTAACAACTGGGTAAGACAATTTTTCGCTTGAAATCAATCATATCACCATTGAATCATAACAAACCCGACAGGCGTTGTACCGTGTGCACATGTTTCAAATTTGAAATTTTTTTGCTTAAGTTATATTGTTTTTATGGAAGATTCATCGAATTGTGAATCTAAAATATTCTCGAATCAACTTGAACGGACACAAAAAAAATCATCACAATCGGTCCAGCTGTTTAGGAGTTCAGTCACATACACACGCATAGAAGAATTATATATAAAAATATTTTTTTTACAATATCCTAGGTCATAGTCTATTAGTGCTCTGAATTTCATCAGAAACCTAGCAGTTTCAGTATGGAGTAGGGGCGTCCAACGTGAAGCGGACAGGTAAAAAATGTCGATGTTTCCGATTTTAGTTATATTCGATTAAGTTATACCTACATACGACCTCGACTCAGATACGAAATATTTTTGCGGTACAATGTATAGTTAACGAGTTATAGGACATTGAAATTTTGACTAACTTACAAGTAGGCGCTGCTTTAGACCCAAGTACCAAGTGTTATCAAGTTATAATTAAATAAACAAACTAGTGGAATGTATACTTGACTTAATAGGCTTCCTAACTGTATTTTTGGAAATTAAAAAAATATTGTTTTTCTTTATGAATTTCGCTATTTTACTTTTCAAACTTGATTTTTTTAAAGTTCGACCTTTTTAATTTTTTTCATTTTTTTCTCAAAACAGGTGTTAGTGTACAGATAATCCTTGCTAAGTTTCATAATGGGCCTAGAAGTAGTTTGGGAGCTAGACCAGTCGGAACGCCGGGCCGCGGCGCGCGCCCGTGTCCGCCGCCCGCTAGCGATAGTTTATAGAAATATTGAAGAAAAATTTTTGTTCACAAATTTTAACAATTTTAAAGGCGTCACTAATACTGGTGAGATTCACCAAGATACCCTCAGCTGTCGGAATGAAGGCATGGTAATTTTTTGTATCCAGTATTATCACTGCAGACGAAAATCTGTTTTTTAAAAAACATCCGTTTTCTTCAATGTCTTCTTTTTTAACATAATAGAAGTTCGTTTGCTGCATTGATGTTTTAGCCCATTTGTACAGCCATTCCGCAGTCGTGATTGCCTTGTCGGACGCCGACTGTACACTAGCCCGTACCTTCCGGCGTTTTAAAGTAGCACCAAGACCATCACACTGCCCTTTGCCATGTCAAGTGGCATAAAAATGAAAATCTGCATCTGTGCCAAAATCTTGTTTATAATAAAAAAGGCACTCTTGTCACTTAAGTCGTATTTAACATAACGACGTTTAAATTCATTATTTTAGAAACGTAAATATCTTTTCTTGTTAGGAATGATATACGAACATGATATAAATGAATAAATTGCGAAATTATTTATTAAATATTATCTACAAACCATTATAAGCAATATCATTTAAGATAATTATTTATTTAAAGATAAAACTTTCTTTAATTGAACATTTCTGTAAGCTATCGCTAGCGGGCGGCGGACGCGGGCGCCGCGGCCCGGCGTTCCGACTGGTCTAGCTCCCAAACGACTTCTAGGCCCATTATGAAACTTAGCAAGGATTATCTGTACACTAACACCTATTTTGAGAAAAAAAATGAAAAAAATTAAAGAGGTCGAACTTTAAAAAAATCAAGTTTGAAAAGTAAAATAGCGAAATTCATAAAGAAAAACAATATTTTTTTATTTTCCAAAAATACAGTTAGAAAGCTTATTAACTCAAGTATACATTCCACTAGTTTGTTTATTTAATTATAACTTGATAACACTTGGTACTTTGGTCTAAAGCAGCGCCTACTTGTAAGTTAGTCCAAATTTCAATGTCCTACTCTCTATGACTCTTTAACTATACATTGTACAGCAAAAATATTTCGTATCTGAGTCGAGGTCGTATGTATGTCGTATGTTCTTAATCGAATATAACTGAAATCGGAAACATCGACATTTTTTACCTGTCCGCTTCACGTGGAACGCCCCAGTAGCAAAGTTTAAAAAAATAATTTTTCAAGTGCTAATTTTATCAATTCATAATGCAGGTATCAACCCTTAACACACCAATGTGGAGCTACAGTGAGAAGCGCAAGGAGTTCTACTTACACCACTTTGAGGAGGATCAGCCCGACCTGAACTTCCATAACGCGGAGGTTGTGAAGCAGTTCGACGCGGTCCTAAGGATCTGGATGCAGGCTGGTGCTGCTGGTGTTAGGTTATTGTTTTTTTTATATATGATCAGATTTGCTGTACGTTTTTGGTGAAGTTTTCTCTGGCACATACTGAGTAATGGTATTAAGATATTGTTGTGATTGTTTACTATAAAAAAAAGATCAGGTAGTACTAATATGGACAGACAAAAATTAAAGAACTATAGATTTGACCTCTGTATCGATAATTAATGATTATCTCATAAGGATTTCCAGAAAAATTGAATGTACAGATTTGACTAAGTTACAATTTTATGATATGAATAGATTTAAAATAATAAAAAGATGTCCTCCACCAGGCTGGTGAAAGCGCGCGAGCTGCTGGTGAACAGTTCGCTGCCGGACGAGGTGCAGGCGACGGGGCGCGACAGCGCGCCCGGCGCCAGCCACGACCAGTACGCGTACTGGTGGCACCGCCACGCCAGCGACCAGCTCGCGCTGGACGCGCTGCTGGCGCACTGGGCGGCCGTGGTCGCCGCCGCCAGCCCTGCTGGTGAGTGCTGCTGCTGCTGCTGCCGCTGGTATTGCAGCTTGTC
This sequence comes from Boloria euphrosyne, assembly GCA_951802675.2. Classification (NCBI taxonomy): domain Eukaryota; kingdom Metazoa; phylum Arthropoda; class Insecta; order Lepidoptera; family Nymphalidae; genus Boloria; species Boloria euphrosyne. The sequence goes on from OX637888.1 coordinate 11,766,532, forward strand.
GGTTCATTTTAAATTTCGATGACCGGTGATGTTTTCACTATCATCATCAATAATAAGGTGGTACTATTTGTATATTATGATATAATTAGAGAAAAGGCATCATTGAGACTGATACGATCGGTTGATTCGAAATGATGGTTAGTCATGTCAAAATTAGCATCTCCCGATGCATCACTAATATTTCAAGTATGTGCTGTTACAGTAAAGGAAATACTTGTGAGAAAACGTGCATGTTTTAAAGATTCTAGCATCCGTCCGCTTTTGATCCATATCCAACCTATGTTGGTATGTCAAAAATGGAATACACAAGTGATTATAGTAATTGTATCGCAGAGGAGACGGTGTTCACGATACTGGAGGACGGGTCCCGCGCGGAGCTGTTCCTGCTGGGACGCAACAGCAGCGCGCTGCGGCCGGCCGCCGCCGCGCCGCGCGCGCCGCGCCCCGCCGCCGCCGCCGCCGCCGCGCTCGCGAAGCTCCTCACGCCGCCGCGCTGGCCGCTGCTGCAGGTACGCTATACTGACATAAACAAACTTTATAACGATGCCTTTAATCGACAAATGTTTTGATAAACTCACAGTTTTTAGAAAGACCTGTCGCACGACACCCTACATAATGGGGGTAGACGAGAAAAAAAATATCTATTACTTTGTAAAAGAGGTTCACTAAAAAAAAAAATATTCTTTTGAAGATTTTGTATTAGCACTTTGCCGGCATGGCTATTATGTCAGTATGTATAGATATCATATACAATGACTTGAAGTCAAGCAAACAAAAATAGCCCAAATTAGCAATGTCCCATTTCTTCATATGGGATGAGATGCCTATACTAGTATGACATAATATTATCTATGCTACTACTAAGGGTCTCTGAGCTAAGCTAAATATTTTCAAGGTCTGATGGGTTTTCTGCAAGAACGACAAAAATCAGCGTATCTTAAACCTTTACTATACCACTTTATGTTTTTAAATACTGACTAGTATAACAGCAGTGAACATTTTCGGTGAGAGAGGATTTGCCTTGACGGACGCCTTTCTGAATCGGAAATGTTTCGCCTTCTATTTCTAAACTTATTTTTCCTTTTTTTAATAACTCTACATATTCTTTCCCTACATTTTGCTCCATTAATAACTTCCAAATTGCGTTGTGGTTCAAAGAGTCCAATGCTTTCATGTAATCTATCAAACATAAATATATGATCTATGATGGTAAAATTCTTAAGAAAGCCTGCCTGTTCTCTCGATTGCTGTTCGTCTAATGTCTTGGCAAGTCTGTTTAACCGGACAGTTACCTCTTGTCCCCTTTTTTATGCAGTAATATTATAGTAAGTGTTGTTCACTGATAAGGAACTCTTTCATTTAAAATTTTATCGAACAGAATTTGTAGTGGGGCCTGTAATGGTTCTAAAAGTGTTTTCAAAATTTCATTTAATCTGTTGTCTTCGTCAAACGTTTTGGTCTTTTTTTGTGTTCGAATTGCCAGTTCCAATTCACTTTTTAATACACTTATAACTTAGTAGTAGTAGTAGTAGTAGTAGTAGTAGTAGTAGTAGTAGTAGTAGTAGTAGTAGTAGCGTCTCCACTTACTGGGTCTTGGTTTTCTTTATTTTCTTTTCTGTTGTCATTGTATACATTTTTATACCTTGTCGTTTCCTTTATAATTTGTGTTCTTCTGCTTAATATTTATCCCAATCTTTTTTTTTATTTACTATCCATTTCTTTTTACTCTTTTAGTTCTTTATAAGATTTTTTTCCATTCCAAATTTTTTACTTATTTAATTTGTACATTTTCTTTTCATATCTTAAACATCTGTTATTTTTTTTACTTACTTGTGAATTATTTTTCTTTACTTTCTTTGTTTAAGTTTTCTCTTTGCATCAAAAGTTCTCAAACGCTTTCTGATATTTGTTATTTTCCATTTATGCTCCTTGAAGTTAGTTTGATGAATTCTTGTATTTGTGTTTGTAGGGCATTATATTGTCTTTGAAATTCATTTGTTCCTCTCAAACATTCCATGAACTTGCTTTGCCAAAATTGAAGCTGTTCTTCAGAAAGAGATAGCATGCTACTTATGCGATTATAATTATTATTATTCTTTATAAAGTGCCTATTTTTCTTAGAGGTTGTCACAGCTACTTTGTATCGAATCATCGATTATTATTTTCAATTTCATTATTAACTATAAAACTCCAAAAATTCATAACTATAGCAATTATTTCATTAATTCAATCAATTTATAGGAGTATTCAATAATATCTAAAATCAATGACAATTCAAAAGAAATTAAAGGTAATGCATTATTAATTTTAAAATTAGTTGAAATTATCATCAAAATTTAAATAATGTGATAGTGTGAGATCTTATCATGTTGATATCATTTCCAGTTGACCGATGAAGATGACGAGGAGGGCGAGCTGGCCGCCTTCGCCATGTTGCTACCCGCCACGCCCGTGCTCGACATCACGCAACTTCCCAAATATGAGAACGAAACATCTCTTGTAAGATCTATTTATATATTTTTTGTCATTTTGTATTGAAGATACATTTTTTTTAATCCGGTTAGAAGGACTACTTATATTTGTAAAACATTCATGAAACGTTTAATGGATGACGACCATTCTTTAACGTCATTTTTTTAACGTTGTATACCACCAACTAATGCATTTAACGCATACCACCAGTGGTTATGTGAGATTCACCGGCTTAAAGAAGCCAATACTACCTACTAAAATCCAACAAAACCTCCGCAGGATCACTGATTCATTCAGTCACGGTTCCCTGACGACAGGTCTGTCGAAACAGATCACAGCCAAGGCATTGCTCTACAGTCAATTCTGTAGGTCTTATCAACTTTTACTGCAAGCTGCGTTTCGGTTTAATAATAAGTAAATGTATGTTCAGAGCGGGAACTTGGCGCACGCAGTGTCGCTGCGCGCGGACGCCAGCGTGCAGCGCGGCAGCGTGCTGCTGCGGGCGCTGCCCGCCAAGCACTCCAACTCTTCGGAACAGTTCCTCGTCTGCGTCAGGTACCAGCTTGCATCTTACATGTTCAGGACATCATCATTCCAGTGATACAACCCCTCTCAAACGAGGGGTTTAGGATCGTCCTCTTGATGTCTTGATTGCTACTACGTTAAAATTTGAATAATTGCCAGCGAAAGTTGTAGGTTGTTGGCTGACTGCCTTTGCCATATAACATTTTTAAAAGGCTGCTAAAATTAGAGGGTATTCGGTTTAGAAGAATATTTTGTCTGTATGCTACTATATAATATAAATACAATATGGCAAATACCTCTTTTGTTATTTTTTAAACGAGTTCTTTATCACTTTAACGTTTTTTTTATTTGTAAGAATTTTCATTTAATAACTAACTTGTTTGTAGCTCAGGTTAATTAATTATGTGGTATAGAGTATTAATTCACTTATGACATGGAATAACTTCTGCCGTGCAGGGTGTGCGCGGGGCACACGGGCTACGCGGCGCTGTACAACGCGGGCGCGGCGGCGCGCGCCGACCTCGCCGCGCTGCCGCTGCCCGCCGCGCTGTCGCTGCACCGCGCCTCGCGCCGCGTGCGCATGCACACCAAGTCAGTATTACACATACCTACATATATTTTTTTATTATAATAATAATAATGTTCTCCGACCGATTCCGGCCATGGCGGCCAATCTCATTGAGACTGGCCAAGTACGCAAGAGATATTATAGTGCACAAGTGTACGCGCACACAAGTGCACTCTCTATTCCTATCACTCTCACACTCCGGTGGGACGACTACTCGACACGACCAGTGAGAGCGGCGGCGCAGGAGCGACGGCTTTACGTGTTCGCCGAGGCACGGGGGTGAACCACCACCAACTTCCCAACTCCGGGCTGTTACTGAGGCTAACGAAACAGAAAGATTCAATAACTAAACTTGGCCCGACCCGGGACTCGAACCCAGGACCTCTCGGTGTGTGACCGTACATGCTAGCCACTACACCACCGAGGCAGTTTATATAGAGTTATATCTAATATATAAAAATTTCGTGTCACAGTGTTTGTTATCGAACTCCTCCGAAATGGCTTGACCGATTTTTATGATTTTTTTGTGTATTTGGTAGGTCTGAGAATAGATCGTTTTTATTCCCCTAGGTGATAAGAGTGGCAACCTCCAGATTTTTTAATTTTTATTTTTAGACCAAATTTTTATTTTTTGTTTTTTTTTATGATTTAGCATTAAAAACTTTTTATAACCTTAAATTTTTATCCTTATACCACCAATTCAAATGTTTTAATAGTGATAAGAACACGAACGGAGCCGCGGGAATTGCTTGTATAATATAAAAGTGTTTCTTTATCCTTTAACGTCGAAGCAACAACGGATTTTTTGTGTGGAGAGCTGAAGACTGATAGCTAACCTTGGTTTTAACTTTTGCAGTATTCTATTTTATACTGAGGGAGATTATCTTATTCTCACGGGAATACATGTATAATATAACCCACAGCAACACAACAAAATGTATTAGAATTTGTAAAGCTCAAATCGATTATAATTTAATATAAGTAATAGCAAGGAAAGTTTCAATGCGAATCCCGCTTTTTTAATTTCGACTATGAAAAAAATACGTTCAGAAGTAAAAATCGCAAATATATATAATATATTGTGATGTATTATATAATTATTTAAATACAGATTGAAAACATTAAAAGCATATTCTCTAAAAATACTATATTAAATTACAATAACTTACTTTGTTCTCAGCTACACTATCAACTCGGTGGTGGACGCGAGCGACGTGTTCGTCCCTTCGAACTCATCACTAATATTTTCGTTTGTGCCTAAAAGCGATGGCAAGGAAGAGTGAAACGAGAAAAAAGACATAAAAAGTTTGTCCTCATAGCGCAAATTTTTCTGCTTAGCCACGGTTCGGCTGACACTTGATTTGCATTTACTTTTATAATTTGAATAAATATTGGATTGCAATGTATATTGAATTTCATTTTTATGCAGAATAGATCCTCCTCGTCCATGCAAGGAAAAAGCGTTATTTCGATTGTTTTCTTGTTTGAACTGTCAATATATAAATTCTAGTCTATATAATTCCTTCATCTATATTACATATAACATAAGTTATAATATACCCTACTTAAGTAAAGAGCAGTCAAAAACTCTTAAAATTATCCTCTTTACAAGCTTATTTCCTGTTGCCTGATTTAAAAAAAAACGGTAAATTGACTGAAAAGAGTACGAATAACCTATCGAGATAACTAGTTAAAAAAATATGCACATCATAAGTCCTAATTTCCAATCCTGAGTAGATTGAGGTGAATGTACATACACAACACTGAGGTATGGTGACGTCATCATTTCTTATTAAACCGTACTGCACAATGATTGAATACTCACATTGAAACTATTTAAAACACCATAATATAAGGACTTATTTTATAAATTGTGCCCGAAAGATTGCTTTATACTGTTACGAATACACAAGTAAAGGAGCCTGCGCCATCTAGCGTGGAGCGAGGGAACTACTTTGTGTGCTGTACAAACCACTTCATTACTAAGACAACGTGAAACCTCCGCTCAATACTAGATGGCGCTAGAGGAGCTATATAGAGGAATAAACTCGAAAATCGAGTACACGCGCGAACATTCCAGAATGGTCTGGGACTAGACTCGGCCGGTATAAATAGGCCGCGGGTGGCCGAGCGAGGCAGTTCAGTTTGAGCGATCAACAAAGCGACTTCGAAGTGAAGACTAGTGATCAAGAGTGATACCAGCGGAAATCTACGATATTGGCTACGACCTTGGACATCGTTAGAGCTTAGTGAGTGTACCTAGTGCTTAGTGAGTGTACCTAGTGCTTGTGTCGGACCTAGTGCTAGTGAATAAAGTCTCTGAAAGAGTCAGCAGGTCTTTCTCTCCAAATCGTTCGAACCCTAACACGCAACAACTGGTGTCAGAAGTGGGATTTGGAGATGCCATTGACTCCGAGAGAGAACCCCAAGGAGGGGGTCAGGACGAGGGCACAACGAGCTCCGGATGCCACTGGGGGCCAAGCTCCGCCCACTGTGGGCCAAGCCCCGCCCACTGGCCCCGCCTACCAGGCCCCGCCCCTCTGGCCCCGCCCACTGGCCCCGCCTACCAGGCCCCGCCCACTGACCACGCCCCTCAGGCCCCGCCCACTTTGACTCAGGCCCCGCCCACTTTGGCTCAAGCCACGCCCACTGGCTCCACCCACCTTTTTTGGCGCGCTTTTGGCTATAAAAGATGTTAGTGACACGGTGGGTAAGCTTCGAAAAGATGTCGACGAAGTGGAAGAACGAGTTATCGGGTTAGGATTGGATGTTGAAAATGTGAAAACCGGTCTCGCTGAACTACAGAAGAAAGTAGTGCGCCTTGAAACCACGGGAGTTGCGATGTCTAGTGGAACTACCGGAGGGGCGCAAGGACCAAGAGTGAAAGTGCCGCCATACGACGGCACTACTTCGTGGAACGCTTATCGTCAGCAATTCCAGACTGTTGCCACTGCCAATGGATGGACGGAAGAACAATGTCTGACCGCTCTCACTGTTGCGCTCAGAGGGCAAGCCTTGTCTGTCTTGGAAGCACTGCCACATTCAGGAAACGGGTTCCAAGACCTGATGGAGGCCCTTGAATCCAGATACGGGGAGCGACACCTGGAACACGTGTTTCGTGCCCAACTGCGTGACAGAGTCCAACGCTCAGGAGAAGGACTTCAACAATGGGCGCTGGAAATTGAAAAACTCGTCAGGAAGGCACACCCAGGAGCCGAGACTAAGATGGTAGACACGAACATTGTTCAAGCATTTGTCGACGGAATCAAAGACCTGGAGGTCAGAGCTGCAGTGAGGCTTCTTCACCATACCTCGCTAAAGGAAGCATTGGCGCATGCTTTGGAGGTCGAGGCTGTTCGCCATGACGTACGGCAGACCCATAAGGTCCGTGAGGTCTCTGAGGAAGCCAAGCAGGTTAAGGCCCCTACGAAGAGAAGTTATGGAGTCATGTGCTACAAGTGCGGCGAGAGGGGGCATCTTCAGCTTAACTGCCCGCAAAAGGAGACCCATCTGACAAGGATGAAAAGGATCGAGGATCAAATAGAGGAGCTGAAGAAGCAAGGATCAGGGAAACGAATAAAAGCCAGGACTATGGGGCGAGTACTGGCTGACGCGGAGGAAGCCCCGATAACCATTATCTCCCAGGCATGCAGCGGGAATAGTCTTGTGATTCAGGGGACTATTAACGGGACGGATTGCAAAATGACTAGACACAGGAGCCTCTAGAACAATAGTGAACCCAAACCTGGTAAAAGCAGCAAGGGGACACAAGAGGAGAATTAACTGTCAGCTTCTTACGGCCTCCGGTCAGCCAATACCCGTCCTGGGAGAAACATCAGTTACGATGGAGGTAGGGGGGTCCTCATACTCCCATAACGTTATCGTAGCTGAGATTATGGATGATTGCATCTTGGGTTTGGATTTTATGAAGAAACACAACTGCAGAATTAACGTTGCTGACGGAGTTTTCAGATGTGGTGAAGAAGAAATCTTCATTCTCGGAGGTGCCTGCGGGAAAGTCGCATGTATAAAGAAAGTCATTATACCTGGACGAGCGGAAGCTCAGGTGCTGGTGAAAGCAAAAGTCAAACAGATGCGTGTTGATAGAAGACACAGAGCAAGACGGATACCAATTGCTAAGGAAAAAGAAGTTGAAGGCCTTTTGGAGGACATGAGAAGGAATAAGATTATTGAACCGTCTGCAAGTCCGTGGTGCTCACCTGTTGTATTAGTGAAGAAGAAAGATGGTAGCACTAGATTTTGTGTGGACTATAGGCGTCTCAATGATGTCTCTAAGAAGGACAGTTATCCGTTACCTCGAATCGACGACACTTTGGATACCTTGAGTGGCATGAAATGGTTTTCGACCCTAGACCTGAAATCTGGATACTGGCAGGTGGAAATTCATCCAGAAGACAAGGAGAAGACAGCTTTCTCGACCGGTAAAGGTTTATGGCAATTTAACGTCATGCCCTTCGGATTGTGCAACGCACCTGCCACATTCGAGCGACTCATGAAGTGTGTACTAGCAGGCTTAGTTGGAGAGGCTTGCTTAGTCTACTTAGATGACGTCATCATTATCGGCCGTGACTTCGAGGACCATTTGCAAAACTTGGAGCGAGTTTTCGCAAAAATAGAGGGAGCTAAATTAAAGTTGAACCCGAAAAAGTGTCATTTATTCAGGAATAAGGTCAATTATCTCGGCCATGTTATCTCCAGTGATGGAATCCAGACAGACCCGGAGAAACTGGAAGCAGTTCAAAAATGGCCTACCCCTAAGGACAAAACCGAAGTGCGGGCATTCCTCGGCCTATGCTCATACTACAGGCGTTTTGTTAAGGGATTCTCAGAGATAGCCAAGCCGTTACATCGGCTGACCGAAGATAAACGACAATTTAGTTGGGATGGGACTTGTGAAGATTCTTTTCAGAAACTGAAGAAACATCTGTGTGAAACACCAATCCTGGGCTATCCACAAACTGAAGGTCAGTTTATAGTAAACACGGATGCAAGCAACACGGCCATTGGAGGGGTGTTATCTCAAAAACAGGGTGAAAGAGAAGTTGTTATTGCATGTTTCAGCAAATCTTTATCCAAGCCAGAGAGAAACTACTGTGTAACAAGGAGAGAACTCTTGGCTGTTGTAAAGACGCTACAACATTTCAACAAATATCTCATCGGCAGACAGTTTTTTACTGCGAACTGATCACGCAGCCTTGAAGTGGTTACTGCAATTCAAGAACCCAGAAGGTCAAGTAGCTCGATAGATTGAACAGCTTCAGGAATATGACTTCAAGACGGAACACCGCAGCGGAAAGATGCATGGGAACGCTGACGCACTCTCACGAAGGCCGTGTTCGGAAGACTGCAAACATTGTGTTAAGCAGGAATCTAATGAAGTAACATTAAAGCTAACGAGAACAAGTCCTTTGGGTCGCTGGGAGAATGATGCTATGAGGGAGGCTCAAGAAACAGATGACGACCTTCGGCACATCATCACATGGAAGAAACGGGGTGAAGTAAAACCAATCTGGAGTGAGGTTGCACCCACTGGCGCTGTCACTAAGTCGTACTGGGCGCAATGGGACAGTCTGATACTTCAGAACGGAATACTCTACCGGAAATGGGAGAAGACTAACGGCAGAGAGTTCCATCTTCAGATAATTGTACCAAGAGCGAGAGTACCAGATGTTCTCCGTGAAGTACATGATGGCGTATCAGGAGGTCATCTAGGTGTCAAGAGGACGTTAACAAAAGTGCGAGAACGATTCTACTGGTTGCATTGTCGAGATGATGTACAGGATTGGTGTCGCAAATGTACTACTTGCGCTGCTGTAAAAGGACCACAGACCAGGAGCCGTGGGAAGCTGCGGCTGTATAACGTCGGTGCACCGTGGGAACGAATTGCAGTTGACGTAGCCGGGCCATTTCCTGTAACGGAATCGGGAAACAAGTATTTTATGGTCGTCATTGACAACTTCACCAAATGGCCCGAAGTGTTCGCCATACCAAACCAAGAAGCTACAACAGTCGCTTCTAAGCTAGTCGAAGAAGTGATATGTCGCTTTGGTGTGCCTCTAGAAATCCATTCTGATCAGGGCAGGAACTTCGAATCGCAAGTGTTCCAGGAAGTGTGCAGAATTTTGGGCATGCATAAGACGAGGACCACCGCGTACCACCCACAGTCCGATGGAATGGTTGAGAGATTTAACCAGACTCTTGAGAGGCATTTGGCGAAATTGGTAGACGAAAAACAAAAGGATTGGGACAAGTATATACCACTCTTCCTTCTGTCGTACCGAACCGCCGAGCATGAGAGCATAAAAGCTACCCCGGCGTATGTCAATTACGGTAGAGAACTACGAATACCAGTAGACCTATTGACAGGAGGGTCACCGGAGGAACCAGAGACCGTACAAGACTATATCAGCAATTTAAGGGAAAAAATGCGCTATATACACGCGTTGGTTCGGGAAAATGGGTTACAGTCAAGTGAGAACATGAAAACCAGATACGACCGGAAATCGAACACGAGAGGATTCGAGGAAGGGTCACTGGTGTGACTGCATAACCCAACCCGCCGGAAAGGGAAATCTCCAAAGTTGCAGACCAACTGGGACGGTCCATACAAAGTGGTTACCCGAATGAATGATGTGACTTACAGGATTCAAAAGCAACCAAGAGGGACATTCAAAGTGGTACACATAGACCGTCTGGCGCGTTACCATGGCAGTAACAACGATGCTCGAGCATCTCTAAGAGGGGAGTAGTGTTACGAATACACAAGTAAAGGAGCCTGCGCCATCTAGCGTGGAGCGAGGGAACTACTTTGTGTGCTGTACAAACCACTTCATTACTAAGACAACGTGAAACCTCCGCTCAATACTAGATGGCGCTAGAGGAGCTATATAGAGGAATAAACTCGAAAATCGAGTACACGCGCGAACATTCCAGAATGGTCTGGGACTAGACTCGGCCGGTATAGACTCGGCCGCGGGTGGCCGAGCGAGGCAGTTCAGTTTGAGCGATCAACAAAGCGACTTCGAAGTGAAGACTAGTGATCAAGAGTGATACCAGCGGAAATCTACGATATTGGCTACGACCTCGGACATCGTTAGAGCTTAGTGAGTGTACCTAGTGCTTAGTGAGTGTACCTAGTGCTTGTGTCGGACCTAGTGCTAGTGAATAAAGTCTCTGAAAGAGTCAGCAGGTCTTTCTCTCCAAATCGTTCGAACCCTAACACGCAACAATACAAAAATAAAAGGCAATGTGTAAAAATAATCAGTATATTTAAAAAAAATCCCAATAACGTTATGCGTTGTTAACATCTAAAAAGCGTATTTGCACAATTCTTTATATGAAAATTGCAACGTTTAGTTTAAACATTATCAAAATCAGTATATTTATTGGGTACAGAACTTAGGTTTCAACTATAATAATGTTTAGTGTTTGAGGAATGTCAAGACATGAAATGCGCAGATTATTGATAAAGTAAACAAATAAAATATTGTATTCAAATAAAATTATATAGAAAAGTATATAGTAATAAAAAAATGCTAACACACATTAATTACATTTTACAGTCGTCTCTTGTACTATACATGTATAAAATAATTAGTACCTCTCATTAACTAAAGGAGGTGGAAAAAATTCATCAAAATTTTCTTGTAATTCAATATGTATTTATAACAAGAATACATATTGTGTGTTCGTATAAGAAGGCGATTAAAGTCCATATAGTGTAAGAGACGACGGCCGCTATTATCGTCCTTAGTAGGATGCTCTCAAAAGTATAAATGTTCCACGTTATATCTCATAATATTATGTTATACTATTAATTAATATATATTTATATAATGAGATGTTTTAAGGGAATGTACTTAAATGCATTTATTAAAATTTTAGTAAAAATTGTTACAATTACCATTATACATACAGCATACTTAATTAGAATTAACAATTAACAACCAAAGTTATTATTATCACAATTTTCAAATTAATGATAGTTCTGTGACAAAGTCATTTGTTAGCCAACTCGATAAAAAAAAAACAAAATTAATATCCGACCAATAAACAGCCCTTACATATGATCAACTATTATGTACTATACGCTCCTAGACTACAACTGTCAGTATTTACTGAAATCTGTTTTACGACCAGTTATTGTTTAATAATGTTAAGCGTAATGTATAAAACGGCTATTAAATGGCAAAACGGTCTGACCTCATCATTAAGGGCCGATCCACACTATAATACCGTTCACAGTTCGCGTTTGGTCTGGTCATATCATGTGTACACTATACAATCTGACTCCTTTCACGATTCGTTAATGATGAACAGTACGTTGAATGGATTGGAGTAAAATTTCTTCGAGGTTGATCGTGACTGGAATCGGATGGCACGAAACTTGACTGTTACTGACAGTATGATGCATACACATATTTCTTACTTGATTATATTACCAGATGGAGATCTGACTGAGCACGAACTGATCGGCATTGTAATGAGGATCAGGCTTGAATGTGGCATAATCTATCGCCTCTTGGGCGGTGGCTTGGGCTTGTTGAACTGGAAGCTGGCGCACTTGGGCACGTGGCGCGCGGCCGCGGCCTGGTTGAAGCGGCGGCGGCAGTGCGGGCACTGCACGTAGTCGGGGTTCTCCGACGGCGGCGGCGGCGGCAGCTCGCTCAGCTTGCCTGAAGGGGTTATTGTAGAATTATAATAAAAAATATGTACAACAAATTAAATTGCAACAAATAAAAAATTTGGAGCTTGGACTATTTATTTTGTATAATTTGGAATTTGGAGTATTAGTGACGGCTGCTTTGTTTAGCAGCTGGTGAGATAGACAAAAAAAAAAATAGGCCCAAATAAGCCAAACAACAAATAACAAAGGTAACAGAATATTATTAGTTATAAACGTTGATCTGATATAATTCATCTCTTCTAACATCCCGCTATTGAAACGACTTGTACCCAAAGTCGTTCCAATGTGAGGCAAATCAGACCAAACTGAACATATAGGCCAAGTTCCGATTTCTGAGACATGCAAGAAACCTCTTGTTTTTCTCTTTTATTATTTAAATTGCAAAATATTAAAAGCAATTTCTCGCACCATATAAGTGTCAGTCATTTCCAAGTTCCAACACTATCACCTCGTGAAGAAGGCCAGCGCGGTGGGCTGTGGCCTGCAGGCCTGAACAACCGGCATTCGCTATGAAGCAATTAGATTTCTACAACCGTCATAGCTAGTTCGCTAGCCGCCTATCAAGAACATCGACCAACTAAGCGAAATCGCTTGTCAAAAGTGCCGCTTTTGGCATTTGTATGGAAGCTATCGTTCGATGTTGTCGATTCGTTTGATGGAATCGAAATAAATGTACATTGTCTACCATTAATTTATTCGTTGACAACAGATCACGTGACATATCTAAGGCATAAGTCAAACCCATACATTTTTGGACTTTTTTACTATCGCTTTCCCTAATCGATTGTTACATTGTCTAGGCCCTCTGATCCCCTTCGTACTGAGGGAGGCCCGTGCCCAGCAGTGGGACTTTATAAAGAAGTAAAGCATCACTACCAACCTCCTGCGTTGAGGTGCGCCTGTACGAGCTTGGCCTGGCGGATGGCTTGTATGAACTCCTCGTGCTTCTGGCGCCAGCTGCTGTTGGAAGGCTTCTGTGTTTTGGTGCTGGAGGGCGCTGTCGTGCTCTTGCGGATTCTTGTGATGAACGATTCAGCTTCTGTGCCCTAAAATAATTGGGAGATAGAAAATATTAGTTGCAGTATATAGTATAGTATTATGAGCAATCTGAGTAAAAAAATTGAACCCAATCGATAGAGCAAATTTACAGGATGGAACAAATGGAGGCGACATCAGCGAGCACACTATCTTATTACACCTAATCTACATAATTTGTTTGTAATTACTTTGTTTTTTTTTTGTGTATTTCTTATGTAATACGAAATCAAATATCTATATATCAATCCATAGACCTATCCGGCTGCCCATTGATATATTTGATTGTTCATCCATCTCTTTCAACTATCGTCTATCCATCTGATTATGTCCACCCGACCGATTTCGGTCACGGCGGTCAATCTCATTGAGATTAGCCAACTACGCGGGAGATATTATAGTGCACAAGTGTACGCGCAGACACAAGTGCACTCTCTATTCCTATCACTCTCATACTCCGGTGGGACGACGCGAGACACGACCAGTGACAGCTAAGGCGCAAGACCGATGGCTTTACGTGCTCTCTGAGGCACGAGGGTGAAACACCGTCAACTTCCCACTGCGGGCTGTTACAGAGGCAAACAAAACAGAAAGACTAAATAACGAAACTTGGCCCGACCTGGACCTCCCGGTGTGCGACCGTACATGCTAGCCACTACACCACCGAATCCAATAGATGGATATCCGCATAGATAATATAGCGTGCAACTGACCGCCAGCCGGTGCTTGAGCACGTCGAAGGGCTTGCGCTTCTTGGCGTGCGTCTTCTTGCAGATGTCCTGGTGCTTGAGGAGGCGGTCGGGGGCGAAGCGGCGCCCGCACGTCGCGCAGCCGCCCGCGCCCGCCGCGCCCGCCGCGCCCCCCGCGCCCGCCGCCGGCGCCGGCTTGCCCGCGCTGCTTGATTGCGGACTCTATGGGGTTTCATTTGTTATTAATATTATCATTTATATTTTTATTATTTTTTTTTTAAATTGCTATAAAATATATATTATACAATATTAGTATTTTTAAAATAATTACTTAATATTGCAAATATAATAAAAGAAATATATTTGTGGTACGATGTCAAAAGCTTTTAAACTACTGAAAGTATATTAATAATAATTTCCAGCATTATCTACAATTAATTGTTGATAAACATTATACCTAAACTAATATTTCAATCTTTAATAAAAAAGCAACAAAAATATATTATAATATTATGTACTGTTAAATAAGGCAATGAACAAAAAAATATATTTACCGCGACGTTAGTTTTTCTAATTACCTGTAAAAAATAATAACAAAAATAAAATCGAAACATCGAATATTAAAAAGATAATACGGAGAAGAGATAAAGTCCACTATAATTCCCCTCTTAGAAGACAATTATTGAGAGCCGTCCACGAAAACGTAATATAAATTTTAAATACATACATACATATTATAAATACAAACATTCGTGCTCAACAAAGGAATGCCCCAGCGGGTCTCGAACCCGCGACCGCTGGCGCAATAAGTAGGGAAACTACCAACTGAGCCAAATGTGTTTTCAAACTCCATTCTAAGCTATGTGTTTTCAAATATGTATATTGTACCGGAGTACCTTTGCGATATAAAGTAGGTACATACATAATTTTATTATTAGACTAACAAAACCGGCCCGCTTCGCTGGGCGTGAATTAATATAAATTAAACGGTTTTTATATTTTCTTTTCCTTATAAAATAAAAGTAGCCTTAGTTACTCTTTATAATAATATAAAGAGCGAAAGTTCCGTCAAAATCAGTCCAGCCGTTTCAGAGATTAGCCGGAACAAACAGACAGACAAAAATTTTAATAATTGACTTTTTGATGTAAGTACCGTAAATACTTTCATATGCGTTTAGTGATAAGTTGTTTATTTAAAATTACAAACAGACACAAGCGAAGCGAAGCCTAACACTATCCCACAACCTGAGCATTTTGTGGTACACTTTACTGAAAAACTAATACGCCTATAGATTTGTGCTTTAACATAGTAATTTAACTTTATATCTAGATGTGTTATCTGTCAAAAATATAATTTTTTAACCATTAAAAGTGAACATTAACAATTTCGTGTTCAACAAAGCTCAGGTTTTTGCTAGTATATACGCATGCACTGATGTAGATATAACGCGGTGCCTTATATGTACATTGCATAAGTAAGCATGCAAAGCGGACAGGTGTCTGATGACACATTAAAGCCGATGACAGTTAAACGTAACAATATCGACCAGGAATTTTCTCATGCCTATGATGCAAGCTTTTGAAATGCCGCCCCGAAGTCATTTTAATTGGGGTTCCGTAGGCAAACTTCAAAAACGGAGACGGTACATTCATCCGTCCGTATGTCAGTGATTTTAATCAAAGACTAAATTAGAGCATATAGGTAAATATGTAAGTTGGAACGTGATTAATTTTATTTTCATTGATGAATAGTTGGCGAGAGACCGATTCGATTTGACATTTTACTGTCAAAATCCAGTATAAACATAATTGCCTTTAACTCCATTGTTTCTCCTATTTTGTTTTCAAATTTATTTCTGCCTCAGTTGATTTTAGTGAGGGATTAAACTCTCCTTCGCATAGAGCAGTGTAACTGTATGTATATCGTATTTCTGTTATCTCAAGAATATATTATTATTATTATTTAAAAACATTGTTTGGTTGATATTTACTTGTATGATAATATACACTCTATTACGAGACTGATATCAGTTCATACAAATTTTTCCTTCCGTCTTGTTGCTCGTCTAGTTTATCGGTTTTCCTTCCTCTAAGTAAAGTTGTTTATTATTATTAACTACGCCAAAAACAGAATATTATCGCGAAGGACCGAAATTATCAAAGAATTCACCAAATAATTTACCTGAAGAACGGCTATTCTACCCCGAAATTGAATAAAAAAATTATAAGAGAGCTACCGCAAAATCTATATTATATAAATAATATATAAAAATATATATATTATGTCTGTCATACTTACAGAGTGAGTCCCCCGCTGCATGGCCGCTTTCGGCTTACTGTTCTCCCGATCCGAAACCTGATGAAAATTGTATTTTTACTTTTAACTCATCACTAGAAATTTACCTACATTTTACCTAATACATAATAAAAATTTATGTCACAATGACATTAGGTTTGAATTCACATTTATTTTTCAGAATCAATGTCATTTTTTGGCATATAACTATTTCGTAGAAAATTCTTTGTAATAAAAACTTTTCGGTGTATTTTTTTCAAATATAATGAAACTAACCTCGACCCGCTTGGTTTCATCTCATTTTAACGGTTAGTGTAGGTTTTTCAGAGATCATAATATATTTACTCGAAATAATAAATAACTTGTGTTGATCCGGATAACCACCTATGAACGTATATTAAACTCTATCCAGTTTTCTATTGTGATGTTATAGACAGACAGATAAACATTTATACTACTGTAGATTCAGCCTCTATATTGAGAAAATGAAAATTTCAAATAGATTTCCCAAAAATATTTAGGTCTATAAATGAATAAAATACCTAATAACTAAATAATAATGTTACTTACTTATAATATAAAAATATGTAAATGTTATGTTCATGTTGCCTTTTCAAAAAATTAAAATAAACTGAACGTACGTATACACAAGTGAAAGCAATTTGCGTCAAAACCAAATGAAAAATCTGTTACCCATTATAAACATTTATAGAGAAAAGTAATATTATGTAATTTTATAAATAATAAAATGATATAACACTTTCTTAGGTTAAAGAATAATTTTAATATCTACTTTAGATAGGATTTGTTACCTTGTTCTCGCTGACTGTTCTTTTGGGAGTCGTTGAGGGTTGGAGAGGTTTACTCTTGACCGGACTCTTAGGTCTTGTTGTTGGACTCCTGGGTAAGAAAAAAAAGAACGTATTCAGTACTTTTAGCGTCTCACTGCTGGGTACGGACCTCCCTAAGTACGAGGGGGATCAGGCCATAGTCCACCGCGCTGGCCTAGTGCGTGTTGGCGGACTGAGCATGTATTTCGAAACTTCGAACTTGCTAGGTCTTCTCAGACATGCAGGTTTCCTCACGATGTTTTCCTTCACCGTAAGACAAGTAATAATCATGATAGAAAAAAGTGCGTGCGTACAAAGTACCTACACATGTCAGAAGTGAAACTTCTTTATTTATAAATTTAACTCACTGTTTACACGCTGTATAAATACTAATGATACTGTAATTTCACTTCAAAAACAATCCCTCACGATTACCAGTATGAGCAGCCACGTCATACGTTAGACTGTATATTGTAATACTTTTGCCACACATAACGTCTCATCAAAAATCCCCGACTTGCGGTGGGCGAGACCCCCGACCTGCGCATCTTGACCGTCTGAGGGGTGGTGGCGCTAACTCTTCCCCGTCTCTGAGTGCCTGGTACTTGATTTACGTGTATGTTTAACGAACAGTGCTTTCATACCCCCTCCATGGTAGCGTTAAACGTTTAACGCAACCTTGTTGGAAGTCGCATAAGAAGTTTCACTTCAAAAGATTCTCACATGAAAATATCAGAGGTGCGAGATCAGGATTTGAACTCGTATCACTCGGTTATCCAAGCGAGCGTTACTGCTGGGCTCCCACTGCCTGTTTCCCAAATATAATAAAATGTACCTTCGTATAGCTTTCTTCTCGACACTGGGCTCGGGCGAGCGCGGCGTGGGCGCCGGCGCCAGCGCTTCCGGAAACGTTTCATTCTCTAATAAGTAATTGTCATTTTCCCTCCCATTTGTTCCGTTTACGAGATCCGTTTCATCTGAAGGCTTTACATCTCCGTTGCTCTGTTTTGTAGAGAATTTGTGTTTGTAGATGTTTAAAGTGGATATTAATTATAATTTGTACTTTTCTCAATGTTATTTAAATGCAGAGTTGACTATTAAGTAGTTCAAGATGCAGGTAGGTCGTAAAATTCATGTTTAATGTTTAATAACAGTGTTGATGAGACATTAATATCATATTCCATCAAATTCTTTCTATTGTAAGAAAAACATTTTATAAAGTATTCATTAGTTTCAGAAAATTCAAGAAAATTCAACTTGTCAAGGAGGAAGGTGACACAAAAATTACAAACTTTGTTACATAATATGTGTTGTACAATAACGACATTTTATGAATTATTAGTTCCAGTGTTAAGTCGGGTATGATCAATACACTTATAGCAAGTAATATTTAAAACTTACCACACGTTTGACATTCAAGTCTTCTTCATGGTTGTGATTGAGGTCGCCGGAGCCATTCACTAAGTTGTCAATTTTATGGTTCTGTGGAAATACGAATAAGTAACTTTTTAGTTCAAAATTAATAAACGAGAACCATTAATATAATCCCATAAATATCATATGCAAAAGTTGGATGGATGAATGTTTGTTACTCAATCACGCCAAAACGGCTGGACTAATCCGGATGAATGGCACAGAGATAGACAATTATTACTCTGAAATAGCATGTAGCTCATTACACATCCCGGAAAATGAAAATGTACGGTTCACTTAGGATAGATTTCTTTTTGTTTATCACTTATAGGAACAAATATTTTATATTTTTTACAATAAATATTTTTTGACGATAATGTTTAACTAGTTTTGTTAAGAATTTACTTAATACGAACCTGAATAACGCTTTGCTTCTTCACAGTATGCGAACTAATGCTTGTATGGGTTTTGACTGTCGAAGATTTCTTCTCCAGCGTCCGATTTGTTGATACTTTTGAGAACCCATTAGGTGAGGTTTTCTTTGGTGGCATGCGATCTGTGTTCTGTATGGGTTGCAATGGGTAGCTCTTGTCTATGCCGGCCTTCGTTCGTCGTTCTTCAAACATTTGGCGTACCTAGAATGTAATGGAAATTACTTAGTTACTTGGAGGTCAGCCAAGTATGTACCACGTCTTTTGCAGTGATGTTTAGAATACAATAAGCAATTAAGATATATTGGGCAATAGCTTTGTATTGATGCCATGAGTTGTTATTAAACTTTTACTTTTGAGAGTATCCGAATTTCGTGCCGAAATATCTTTTAAAATTAAGTACTAAACATGGTAAATATTCCTTTTTACATTATAATAATGTTGTCTGTGAACAAACAAATTTCTTTATAAAACTTTCGCGAAGTTTAATAAAGAAATTGGTTTCAAAGAATGGAACATGATAATATGAAAAACATTTTTTATCCGACTAAGAAGGAAAGTAATTAGTAAAGTCTATGAGTAAATATATACTTTTATCGTCTCTAGCAGAGTAGAGCCCTAAAGAATTTTCATTTTTTATTTTTAAGGTAGGTAGCTAGGGGTAGGTCTACCGGACGACCGAGATATTTAATTTCCGAGATATTTCGGCTAATCCCTTATTAGACTTAATGTGTGAACTTCTATATAATCTAAAAGTAGTTTTAAAATGTAAGAAATTAAAAAAATATAAGTACGTCTTGGATAGCACATCTTTTAAACATAACCGTTGACCACTGATTATTACAGTGCCGCATCTAATACCATGATTAGTATCTATGTAATTAATTACTGCTAGGTATACCTTGCCCGGCTGGTGCGTGACGGTGGGCGTGGGGGTGCTCACTGCGCCATTACTGGGAGAGTGCCGCACTCGGTCGAGCGCACGAGCCTGTTGTGCCTCGTAGAGAGACGCTATTTTTTGTTCACGCTCCTGCAGTTGCTTTTGTTGGAAACGGGCCTGTTGACAGTTGACATGTTATAATACTTTCTTAAATTCACGGGTATATTTTAATTTTTAATAAAACTGCATCATTTTGGCGGCATTAATTAACAGCAACTATTCCTTTTACTCTCAAAGTCAGATTAGATGAAATGGGACGTTACTTCGAAAAAATAGGAGACTAAGTTCCTCAATTATTTTTTTCTCTAGAGTAAGTAAATTTACCTAAGTACTTTAAAGTTAGAGTCAAAAGTAAATTTTTACTTATTGGCATCCAATAAGTAAAAATTGGTATTGTAATCAGCTTAGTGTTGAAAGGTTTTGAGTTATGACCATTTTAAATACCTATATAAATAGTAAAACAAAAATGATAAAAATAAAAGGAAACACATAAAAATCTTGTCATATTAAACTGCTTTATTTAGAAAAGTATTCAGTCATAATAAGAAGGCGGGAGGTCGGCGCCCACGCATCGCCGACGACAACCTGTCAATCCAACGTTTCATTGTTCTATTGACTATCGATATCGTTTCCGCCTGGATGTTTAAAGGTTAAAGTTTAGATAGCTTTTAGTTTAAAGAAAAAAATAAGGCTAACACGTAAAGGTCAGCCAATGCTTATACTAAGTATTTGTAATTAAAGTCAAAGTGAACATGTTTGGTTTTAAAAAGTCCAAATGAATTATAAAACTTACACGATTAAAGTCGAAAACACAAAAACTAAACAAAAAACTAACTACTATATACTTAGGTTTCATATGTTTGTCAACCGATTTTCTTTTTTTTTCTTTACACCTATATCTTTGAATTTCGACTACAAACAAGGCGAACACTAAGTATAATATTATACTCGCATAAAAGAGGAAGGATGTATACTGATCAATTTAACAATAACATCAACATATAGACAATATGATTAATACCCTGTTATTTATGAATATTTTGCGCCAGCCATAAGAAGTATAAATTGAAGCAACATGCAAAATCGATAAACTAGTACGTACGTACGTAAGTACTTGTTTACTTGTCGTCGTCGTTTGTCGCGACCATCAATTTGAATTAGCGTGCGTGTATTGTCGGGCAATCGTAATTCACGTTAATTAATACTTCAACTTATACACTCAGTCCTGACGCATTTCTTTGTTATTTGACTTTGTCATGAGAAAAAAAGTGTATACTTCAGCCCTTTTTTAAAGTTCTATGGCTGGGCATGGATCTGAACAAGCGCGAGAGGACATAGACTAATTATTTGTCGAGAAGTTTTTCTTAGAAAAGTGCTTTTCACTATAAATTTCTCATAAGTATATAGAAGCTTAATTTTGATTTTAATAGTAACTTTTCTAGTAAAGACTCTTTATATCTTTTATATTTATATAACAAGTGGCTCATATCATATTAGATGTTTGAATAGCAAATTTCGTGTCACAATGTTTGTTATCGAACTCTTCCAAAATAGCTCGACCGATTTTTATAAAATAATTTGTGTATATTTGGTGGGTCTGACTCTGAGAATAGATTGTAGGCTATTTTTTACTCCCCTAGGTGATAAGGGTAGGGTGGCCCTCCAGTTTTTTTTTAGAACAAATATTTTATTTTTCATTTTTTTATAATTTGGCATCAAAAAATACTTATAACCCAAAATTTTTAACCTTCTATCACCAATCCCTATTTTTTAATAGTAATTACAACGCGGGCGCAGCCGTGAGATTTGCTAGTAATATTATATTTGTTTCAAGTTTGTATCAAGTTTTTGTATTAGTTGTTACTTAAAAATCGCGATATAAATAATATTTAACTACTACTTATTTGTAAAGTTTCTTATTAAGTGAATGAAATTCTTTTGAGAAATAAAGCATCTTTTAACCGAACAGTTATAACAAACTACGAGTTCCATATCTTACTCGTACCACTGTATCAATATCAGCTAGCTCGATGTACATCTATACTAGGGTTCATTCCCGGGAATTCTCGAGCCGAGAATTCCCGGGAAATCGTTGGGCTTTGTTCCCGGGAAATGAAGCTCGAGAAAAGTCGAGAACTCGAGAAATCATGTACCTATATAGAAATTAAATCGCCGTTTGTTGTGTTGCGTGGCGGCGCGGGCCAAAGCGCAGCGGCACCCTTTGATCTCGCTGAGATTGAGCCGGGTGTGGTAGAAGAAGTAAGCCCATGAGAACCTGAACCCGAAAGCTTCGAAATTCAATTAGAAAAACAATTAAAGGCATTTGAACAAATGAGGAGGCAAGTGCAGTGGCACTGTCAAAATATAGTAAAGAAATAGTTCTTACTTTTTGAACAGACTGGGAAGAGGTCACTAAATTTAGAATCTATGTACAAAGCATTGCTTTCAGTTAAGCCTACGTCAACTGAAAATGAAGGGTACAGGGGCAAAGCAAGGAATGTCACATAAAATTAAAAAAAGTAGAAAAGTACGGGAACATATAGATTTTGAATAGAAATTTCCTCCTCTTTAATGAGCTTTTCTCAAAATTACCTAAATATTAATATTTTTCGAGTTATTAACAAAAAACGAAATATCATTTTTTCGTCTTATTTTGTTAATAACAATCCCAATTTTTTATGTGCTAATATACCCTTAAAAAACATTTTTCTAGACGTCATTCCGAATCGAATGAGCTATCGCACATATTTTTAGGAGCTTTATTTCTATTTAACACTTGTTTTTGAACTTGTTGACAAGACTAGAAGCTACTTTTCTTACTTTTTAAATATAATGAATAAAAGTTTTATAATTAATTTGATACTTTTATTTAAGACGAAAACCACTGAATTTGCTGTCGTTATTGGAACCAAATAATATGAGAAAACGTACGTAAATGTAAATTTCTCGACAACCCGAGAAGCCTCGAGAAATTAGCCTCGAGAATTCTCGAGACCCGAGAAATTGAAAAGCTCGAGAAATCATGAACCCTAATCTATACATATTATAAAACAAAGTCCTCCGTCGCGTCTGTCTGTCTGTCTGTCTGTCTGTTAGCGATAAACTCAAAATCGACTGCAGCAATTTTCATGCAGTTTTCACCAATGGATAGAATGGTTCTCCAGGAAGGTTTTCGTATATAATTTGTCAAGTTTTTGTATAAATTGGCTAAAATATAATGATATCTGTTGGAGGTGTCGGAAAAATAGAAGCAGTCTAGGAGTTTTCAACGAAAACGCTGACTAAACCTTTTGAGATATAACTAAATGATGTATGGTGGAATTGTGTATCTTATATAGGTCTACAAAAAAGTCCGCTATGGCACATGTCTATCTCTTAAGGATAACATACTATATCGAAAAAAGTTAGGAAATTTAAAATAACATTATTCAATTAACGGCGTTTGACGTATCATGTTATGACCGTTACCATTGTGCGTGCAATGTAATTCATATAATAAAGTCAAATATATACCGGGTGGTGTGAAGTAAATAATAGTATACAACACGTACCTAGGGGCGAACCCGAGCGAAGCGAGGGTGAGTCGCTAGTTATGTATATAATATATACATATACCTACATATGTTATCATTTAATATGCGCAAGAGCAATCAATTTTTGGTATAGATGTATACCAAAAATTATGTGATTTCCTGTCAAGCATACATGATAAGTTGTAGAAGGAAAATTTGATGTTAATATTAAACTACCGCAAAAAATATTAAATAGGTAGGTTCGTTCTCACGATGACCGAGAGTCGCTAAATTAGACTTTACCGTTTTCAATTTGCTACGTTTAACGTAACTACGCGATCTATTTCTATTTATTATGTTTTGTTATTAAGACCGACTGTATTTTTTTATATATTTTTTATATAAAGTATATATAAAACATTGTACATTTATGTATAAAATGTAATAATTATACACGTTTATCTTGTTTTTTTGTACCTGTAATTTGATAAATATTGCGGGGTTTTGGACTTTTATTTTCGGCGTTTCAAAGGCATCACAGCATTTATAAACATAGCAACGGAAGAGACAAAAAATGTTTAATTTATCTAAGAACGAGCACTGTTAGGTATAAATTATCACTTCTTCACACTGTAATGGCTGAACCAATTTAGATAAAGTTTACTCTACAGATATAGAAACACGTTATTAGGTCGCCAGTATAGTACAACCAACTAAATCACAACGGCCTTTGCATAAAACATATGTCAGCATTGTACAGAAACTCATCTTTAGTCAGTAACTTTAAATTAATGAATGCATAGCAGTATCTAGCCGAGTGCAATGTTGCACGAGCTGACACAGGGACGCGGTTTCAACTTGACTTCATAATTGATGCAATTGAATAATGCGTGCCAACGAATTGGAGGCAAGTAACTTGATTCAAAGCTTATATTATAAAGTTTGCTGGAGTCATAGTGTAATAATAGAATAAATGCTAAACAAAGCCACAATAATACAGACAGACTGAATACATAAAAAATGTATGAAAAGATGATAATTAAACATTAAGCTTCCATTAAGTACCTAGATAAAAACAAACTTACAAGTATCGTATAAGTATCACACACCTTAAACTAGCGATACATCGATTCATTTTAACGGTTAGAACCTATACATTTCTCAGAAAGGGGAAATTTTCGCGCAGAAAGAATTATTCTATATTATGTTGACTCGAATAGATTCGGCCTCTGTATCGAGAATAACAACCATTTCCAAAAAAGGTTTTCCAAAATAATATAAAATAATAATATTATTATTATTATTATGTTGACTCGAATAACTAACTACCATCATATTTCATCAAAGCCTTTACACTTTACAGTAATTTTCTCGTGACGACTACGACACAGACGGACAAAAGTTCTAAAAATTATAGATTCGGCCTCTGTATCGAGTATAACAACCATTTCAATCAGGTTTTCCAAAAAATATTTAATGTACAGATCGGCTCAGTTAGGATATAATTATTATTAATTATATATAGCGTATATACGAGTATGTATCTTAGACATAATTTAATGATATATTAAGTTAAGATAATAATAAAGATAAATTTAGTGTATAGCAATAACGTAGATATACTTATAGATAAAAATCTTCCTCAAGGCGAACGTCTAATCGCAAAACCTAGTCGCGAACAATGCCCATAAATGGCGCACACGCATGTCTGACTCACCGACAGTCATCGACCTTAGCTTATATCATGATAGAGGAGATCGCATTTTAATTTATTACTTTTTTTTGGTCATTCTAACTGAATATTCAACATAAAATTAATACTTAATTAACAAACTTGTGATTGACCTTTTTATGTTTAGAGTCTCGCATATGAAAAAGTAACTCCGTGTCTAACCTTGTATCTCTTCTATAATATTTGTTCTGAATTTAAATGAAGAATATAAAAATATAGAATTAATAACTTATGTGTTTATAAATTCTCTTTTTGGAGAATAAAATAATTAAACTATTGCTACTATAACTAAAATGATAAAACTATAGCTTATACTCGTATACATAAAAGTTTAGTCAAACGTATATAGATATATATGTAGTAGATCTACGTCATAAGTTAACGTCGTCAAATTCCTAAAATTCTCAGAACTACGGGGTCCTTAATCGCTTAGGGTGATATCAGACGGTTCACTCGAATGATTGTTCACTTAGGCGAATCCTTCATTTTTCTTTCATTCCATGTTCACACGGCTTAAACGGAATGATAAAGAAAAGAACATTCATTTTTCATTTATTTTAATGTGTCATCGAATCAAGTCGGCTACAGGACTCGAGACAAAATGACCGAACCCGAATGAACGTACTCTCAGTGTTCAGACCGTTCATTTCTCGATCATTCGGAGTGGAGTGAAAGATACCAGATGAAAATATCCAACACTGTTGGATCGGTTCACTAATGAATTCATTCGGCACTCGTGTTTCATTTTTTGTTCAGACATTTCATTTCGAGTGAAATGTACCGAATGAAAGATGAAAATGAACAAGAAATGAACCGTCTGATATCACCTTTACTGATTTGCCCTTGACCAATACGAGTATGTTGTCGTTTCGTAACCAATCGAATTATCAGAACCCTATTATTCAACCTACGTTTACTGCCTCCATCTCTGCAGTCAAGCCAAAAAGTCTAATATTTTTAAAACAAAAAACCAAATAACATATCTCAAACTTTTTAGGGAAATAATACAATAATATCTGTTGTGTTTATTACGCACAGATAACATTGAATTTGAATCATCGAGCTCCCCAGCCATTCTACTTATCTAGCTTTCGTAAACAAGCACATTAGTGAAAGCACATTGAACTTACTCGATAAAGCAATGAATTGTTATCTTCACCTGGAAGTCGGAACGAAACGGTATCGAAATAACATACTTGAAAAAGTTCCAACTTAATGAAAAACTTGTTGTGTTTTATGCAATATATGTACATATATTTATTATAATAGTTTGAAATATTACTCCTAAACAAATGTTTTTTAGAAAGGTTTAAGAAACCCAAAAAAATAAAAAATAATTATTGAATGTTCTAACAATTTTAATGAAGTATGTAATGTAGGTATTATATATACAATAGTAAATACTAAAATATTTGTATTCAGCCCTTTTTAACATCTCACTGGTGGGCACGGGCCTCCCTTTAATGCAAAGGGCAATATTCCACCAGGCTGGCCTAGTGCGTGGTGGTTGGACTTGGTTTCCTCATGATGTTTTCCTTCACCGTAAGACAAGTGGTAATCATGTTAGAAATGATTCGTACATGAAAATATCAGAGGTACGAGACTCGGATTCAAACCCGCATCACTCGGTTATCCAAGCGAGCGCGTTACCACTGGGCTACCTTAGTTTATATTATATATTTATGTGTTAATATCATTTTTAAATTGAAGACTTTGACTCTAGGTCACTGATTTTCAGATTTTACCCGCTTGTGACGTTACTATTGTAGTATAGATACACAAAGCCGACAGTAACAAGCAGTTTTTAAATATATTAAATTACCATTAAAGTCCTTTCATAAGTCATATGATATCCTAAAACAAAACAATCATAACAAAAGGTTTTTGCAACACCATTTCGTATTCTCCATATACGATGTTGAATCACGTGTCGAGGCCGCGTTCATGTGATGTAACACCTTTGGTGACTAACAGAATAACTTAAGTGGCGTATTGCTCAACTAGTTACTGCCGGCAGCTCTACTTGCGCACTTTATTTTACATACACTAAATATGATCTAAAGATACAGTAATCAAAAAAGATCAGGAAAGATAAAAACTTCGAAGAAACAGCTTCTCAGCTCAAAGAAGAAGCTTCTCTTCTTTCCGAACTGGTAGTAGACTCATGACGGTCAGTAAGCAATTATTGTAATAATTTAATGCTGGATAATGGATAGAATATTTTACATATGAATTTGATCGCAAAAAGTGGTTCTTTATTTGACGTTCAGGAGACTTTACAGATGAATATGAACAAAATGGGTGTTCATAAATAGAGAAACACAAGTACCTATGTACTAAAAGTCAACCTGATATCGTCAATTTCTTGTTTAGAGTTAGTTATAAATTTTTTGTAAAATATATAAAGCAAATTAAACAGAAAGTATCCGTAGTTTATTTTAGCTTAATTTTTACACATAATGTCCACTAAAACAGTTAATATTGCCGAGCCTGCATGCATAATCTGCACAACGATTACAGGATTCAGGCGAAGTACCGTCTTCTAGTCCCTCCCTCTTGAATAGCAGTAGCTTTTATTACGTAAGATATGAGGAGTTTTAACTGTAGTTAATAAGCAGTAGGTACATGTTTTTTTAAAACGGCCGTATAGTTAAAACGGATCGAAGTTATCCTAAGAATTGACTCTTTGGATTACAGTTTATCTGTGTAGGATTATTTGTTTGAAAACTATACTTATGTCTGAAAACTAATGTTTGTAAATCAAACTATTTCTTAAAACTGTGATTGACGTAGATTCTAATTAAATATTAATTACCTATGGGAAGGTCGTCAGGGTGAAAGAAGCCATAACAAGTCAAATGCTTTGAATAAAATCGATATAATACCAATTTAAATGATAAATAAGTCTATAATTATTAACAATAGATCGTGTTTTGTATCTTTCCCTAACAGTTTCTTATTGAGATAGATTTTTAGTAAGAAAATTAATATTATATACTAATATCAAAGCCTTTTTAAAATTAAGAATGCCTATTTGTTTAAAATATCACCTCTCTTAACAGCCTAATACCTAGGCACAGACTATTCAGTGCAAGAAAGATTATTACTTATTATTTTCAAATTCTGGCCAAAAGCTGGTTGACGGACTCTAAAACACGAGCTTTGGTTACTTTTGCATACTTTTTTACAAATGGGTGCAATAATATGGAACCTTACCTTAGTGTTATTTAGCGTAAGCCAGCCGTTCCTAATATCTAAAGGATCAGCGCCTTCAAGAGTTGCAGAAGAGACGCATCTAGAACGAGTATTCCAGTGCTCTGGTTCCCACCAATGCACATGGTCTAGTGATATTGAAAAATTATCTGAGGCCATCTTTTTTATATAAGTACACTATAATCACTTTTAGCTAAGTATAATTATAATATAATTAAATATCACTGACGAATTAATTTAAAAGCAATAACTTTTTTCAAACATTCCCAGGAAATTAAGATCTGGACACGTCAGCAGCTAAATTCCGAAAAA
The DNA here is from genome assembly GCA_951802675.2 of Boloria euphrosyne. NCBI lineage: Eukaryota > Metazoa > Arthropoda > Insecta > Lepidoptera > Nymphalidae > Boloria > Boloria euphrosyne. Next base: position 11,795,207 of record OX637888.1, read on the forward strand.
TTGAATGAGAATTTAACCCGTCAGAGGGTATTTGTTTGTTTACTAGTGTCATAGCAACGGAGCAAGTGCCAATGTCACGGTGTTAATAACTTATGACCGTAAATTACCGTTAACTTGACCCTGTTAGTTATTTCTGCTTATTTCCTAGTATTGTCGATGCATCGAATACTTGTAGATATACAGTGATTGGAGAGTTAGTACGGATTACGTTCATCGCCCTGAGGGAATAAGGTTGAATGTCGTGTGGAAGGTAGAGCAAATAGTCGTAAACAATGTTGGGATACTGTTTCTTGCGGTTAAATGTATTGGTTTCCAGATAGTGATGGTTTGACGTTTTTAATTGTTATTTAAGCAATATAATTATTTTTTTAACCTTACCTTTGTTACGTAGTAGGTGCTGACTAGTTAGTATACTCATCGAAGGACAGACACGCTATTTTCAAATGTATATAAGGGTTAATCGTCTGCCTCTACCACAACATTGCCAAACACAAAAACAAGAGTAAATAATAAGATAATCAAAAGTCACGTTATCCGTGTATTGTTATTATCATTTTCTTAAAAAATAGCCTCGTATGTGTGTCATTATTTTATTTTTCAAAAAATATTTTTACATAGGTTTTTAAAGAAACTGACAGTGGAAATACTACGTATAGGTATATGATATACTTCAAAATCCATTTACTTTATACTTTCTCCTCCAAGCCTTTCACTTGCATATTTTAACACCATTACGGCAGGATGGATGCAAACATCAATAATTATTTGTAAATATTTCAAGCTTCAACATTCACTTAATTAAACATGTCATGGCTTGTTGCATGAGTGTCACAGGTTCGATATTTAGCGGGATTTATATTTTTATCCTTGTCAACTTAAGTAAGTAAATTTTGGCTTATCTTTTTAGAGTGTCAGAGCCAGAGTGACATAGTGAATTTTATTCCGATATAATACAAAAAATTATATGAGATACTCTGTATTTGCAAATACGAGTTATTATTTACTTTAATAGCAGATGTTTGTAACCCTTTGAATAAGAGAAAATGATTGCGTACCATTGCCAAATATGTATACACATATATAGGTACATGTTACGATACTTACAAGTAGGAGATCAGACTGAATTGTGGCGATGTTCAAAAATATTTAAATATTTGCGAATAAGTAAAAATGTTTTGTTGTGCTACTTTATCACACAAAATTTTACTAGTTACTTATCATATTATAGATCGACTAGCCTTTCCCGCGGCTACGCTCGCGTTTTAAAGGCTGGAAACCAAATTCTTTCGTCCCGCCTGTCTGCCCGTCTTGGACGCGATGATTTTGTTGCTAAGTTACGTTAAAACTGTGATCTCGTAAGATATTTATTGAAATCAAATGATGTCAAGAGCAATTTGGTTAAAAATTCAATACTTGTGATGAATAACTTATTTATTTGGATAAAGATTAATATCATAGTCAAAGATTAGTATCATTAAACACCTTCGCAAATAATGCATTATCTTATAACAAATTTCATTACCATAAAAAAGGTTAAAGCAACGGAAGCTCTCAAAAGGAATATTTTTCATAGCATTTCTTCCTCTGTCTGAATATAGGTAGGTAGGTATATAACTTGATTCACGTCCGATTTTCGTCATTTTTTAGTGTACATGTATTTTCGATACCTAGGATATAGAGTTCCTACTTCCTAGGGTAGAATTGGAAAGGTTATTCTGTGGTATATTAAGTACCTGAGTGCAGAAATACAGCGAATCGCTAGTAAATAATAACACTGATTAACATTATGTACCTATACATGAATTTTCCACTACCCACATCAGTGTATAAAATATAAATATGTTTTCTTGACTCATACTCGTAGATACTTCCTTGTAGGGCGTAATGACGCTACACTTTCGTTTCTAATTTGTTTCATGACAGACCATATTTGCAAAGTGATATATGATACTAATACCTTTTCACAATTGAAAGAATATATAGTCCAGACGTCATTAAGTAACTATTAAATTCGAAATACTAGTAAATTGGAAAGTTTGAGTGAGTGCTATTGAATGTTGGACGTTAAGTAAAGTCAATCTCGGATTGTCAATAAAGTTGTGTGGACGACCTTATTAGTTTTAAAACATTAATCAAAGTTATCAGAACTAAGCTTTTAATAGACTTGATTCAATAAACTAAGAAAGAAAACATATTCGTGCAAAGATAGCCTTTAAAATTAAACGGTCATTTAATATAACTAACAAAACTTTTACTTTAAAATGCATCGCAAGCACTGTTTCCGATATTAGATTAATTGTAGTAATTGCGAATCTATTTTAAAAAAAGCTTCTGATTACAAAAAAATGATAAAGAGGAGGAGAATATTATAAATATAAAATAAATATTAGCATGTCTGGAGGATATTAACATACAACTTTAAAGCCATATGATATATTATTAAGCTCCGTGTTCGCCCACGCCCGGCCTAGGCGACAGGCGTGTCAACCCACGTTGTTATACAATTTTGCATGCACCATTAAAACACTGTTCCATGTTTACATAGAACTGGTTTATTAAATAAAAGAGGTGAACAGCTTTGTGAAGGTTGGATATTGTTTTAAAAATGTTACAAAAACTTTTTACATTAATTCAAATTAAACATTATTTATTCAGATTCGTTTTCGGTAAATATATTCGCTTAGACTTACGCCAATTTTTGAGTAGATTCTATTTAAATTTTTAGTTCCCGTCAATTCGAATGCTTTACCGCAGTTTTAATCAAAATATTTTTCCTGTTTATCAAATACTCATCATTAGTACGAGAAAATATCGGAGTTTCTGCTAAATTTATTTATTTATTGTAATATAAATGTAGGCATGAAATATGAAAGTTCTCGTATATAATATGTACCTTATAGGTACAGGTGAACTTAGAGCATGAGCGAAGTTTAGAAGGTAATATATCAGATACTTAAGAACCACTAAAATCATTTGATTTTATAAATGAAGCCTGAGTTAAGTACTATTATAAAAGGCATACTATAAGTAAGTATTTCTTTTATGTAATTTTCTCAATAAGTGCACAGTTGCTATTATCTCATTAGCTCAATGAGAAAAAGCCAGATTAAAATTGCTTAATAGATTTTAATTATAATTCTTAATATGTACCTATTATGTTTAAAAAATAAGGATTTTTAAAATACATATATAGGTACTTATAATATGAATATAGAGAAATCGAACCATGAACGCCTCATATGTACTTCCTCACAGAATAATTTATAGTGAGTTCATAAATTATCGTATTGCATTGACATCAGATGTCTAGTTCACACCACTTAGGGAATCAATATATACCTAATTATTGCTATGAATACCTATTTTGAAACGGAAATAATTTAAAATTGTAAATAGTAATGAAAAAATATGTTGGGACATTGACACATCACCATCTAGTTCCATAGTAAGCTACGAGGTTCCTGGTATAATATACATATTATATAAAAACCAGGTATATGATACACTGCACCTAATATATAAATCAAATACTTTTAAAAATTAGAATATAGTTAAAAAAAAGAACAAAAAGTAATGTTATAATTTGTAGGTAACAAATTAACTAAAATCTTCAGTCATCAGATACATAATGTTGACGCTGTTGAGAAGCTACATTCATTTAGGTTCTCTATAAAACTTAACTTATCTGCTTTATCCGATCTCTTATATCGCAAACTCACATCTATTGCCTTACCTGGTTTTTCTGTGAAAAATAAACAGCTAAAAAAATAATAAAAATAAATGAATACTTAATTATTCTCCAATTATCTATTATAAAAGCGAAAGGTCACTTCGTCTCTCATCAAGAAATATCAAAAACCGCTTGACGTATAAAGATGAAAGGCAGGGAGGTACCTAGTTTATATTTAGCAGACCTCCGCTAAGAACGTATTTTTCGGCAGGGCAGGATTAATGGGGTCTAAGAGCTCTCGCAAATTTGTATGAAAGTCCTTCTTTTTTTGTACTGCAAACTTTAAATTTGGCAGGGAGGACCTCGGAACGAACCCGAGCGAATTGAGGGTGAGTCGTTACATAAAAGTTAAATTATTAAGAGCTATGTCAATGACCCTTTCTCTTATTGAATGGTATAAATAGGTACGATGTAATATTGTTTTATTAAGGCCTGTATGGACACGGTGAGCGGACAGACAAATTGCTATTACATGCACGACGCGATGACAGTTGCGATTGTGTTTAAACCAGCGAAATAATTTAATATTTGTATAGTTCAAACAATTTTATGTTTTTTCTGGAACATTTTTGATTATTTCTGTTGCGTCATCTATGTTGGATGATGCTGTCTGCCATCGCTTTGTTGTCAAATTTGTATGAATAATTTAATCGAAATATGTTTCATTCAATTGATCTTTGATGGCATTCAGCGAATATTCGTTCTCTATCAAACCTCAAATGTCGTTAAACAATAACATAAACGAGAATCCGCAATGATATTTTAACTATAGATATGTTATACGCTCACTAAACAACCGAAAAAAGTGTTCCGCGCTGCACACATACACACTTTTCATTCAAGGTACATGTCAAAATGATAGGAAGGGGATAGTCGATAAAATCAATAAGAAAAAAAGAGACAGCTAATGTTGTCAATTGCGCGTCAATGTAAACAAACATTAGTCTAGCGACCGATGACATATCAGAATATTAGGCAAATAATTGAAATATATTAATAAATCGAAGTATTCTGCGTTCTTACATGTGGTATGAGATCCCTTGTGTTTTATTAACTTTGGTATC